>JH597776.1:602711-735779 GCA_000173235.2 Hyaloperonospora arabidopsidis Emoy2
AAAGTCCGTCATGCCTTCCATGTTCAAACGGACAGTTAACTGGACACTCGTCGTCGATGTCCTTCGAGGAGAGATGGCGATGTCTATTGCACAGAACCATAGCTATAGCAGAGTCGTCATCGGTTGCTCTGTCACAAGGAGAAGTCAATGCAAGAAGTCTCCGGTCAATCTCTAGAGTCAGCCTCTATTTGCTATCTTTACAGTTGAGTCCGACGAGAACAGAGCACGGTGAAGCAAGCATTGTTATCAGCGCTCGGTATCAAGATCATCAGAAATAAGGTATGTAGATGGTGGCTACAGAATCTTTTAGATCGCAGGGCTGACTACAGCGCGGCAATGAGTGCTTTACCTGTCGTTGAACTCAAGCGTTAGCCAGCGTCCCATTCGAAAAGAGTCAATTGGTAGTGATCTTCCAGCCAGGGATGAAAATCATCGCCCTCATCGTCCAACGGCTTCATGGTCATTGAATGGAATAAGAAAGGAACAGGGAAGACGGGGTACACTTTATTCAAAAAACCGAATAAACGTCGCATTAAAGACAGTGCAAGGGCGGGTGCGTCTGTCTACCTCACGTACGTGTACGTGAGGTAGTCGGAAGCACATGGTTGATATCTCGATCCTATATCAACCAATGAGCAGGGTGTTACATCTGCGAGGCAATGTTATCTATTAGGATAATATTGTGAGAATATTGTGTGTGTCCTAATGCAATATTCATACTTGATATTTACCTCATGTAAATTATCATGTAACGGAGGCACCCCGTTACACAAATACCCTGAGTCCCTGATAGGATATGATGGATCAAATGCGGACAGTGAGAATGAGTTCATGACGAGTGAGCAACATGCCAAAGAGGATGTCGATAGTGAGAAATCAATATTGACGACAACGAAACGGAAACAGTGTAGTGAAACATTATCCGTAGTCGCGGCGAACCAGGCGTCAGCGGAAAAGCGTCGAAAACGCACTGGATTACGCGATGTCTCAGAAAGACGTCGACAAGTTCGGTATGACGACTTTGTTGCATACGCCACTGGCTTGCGCATACTTGACAGGTGCGGTAAGATCATTCTTTGTACCGATGTAAAATTGCCTGGAAACATTCGCGAAGCTCGACGTTCCAAGTGGGTACCTCTGGAGTGAAGCTCAGAAAGCAGAGATGGATTCATTACACATGAAACAAGTGCTGGAAGAAGTTCCGCGGGCCAACGTCCCAAGCGATGTGAAGCCTATTCGTACCAAATGGGTTTGGGCGATTAAGACGGACCAGTATGGGTACGTCATCCGATTTAAAGCTAGACTCATGGCACTTGGAAATCGGCAGCGTGCTGGAATTAATTTTAATGAATCGTTTTCCCCTGTGGCGCAAATGGCGTCGTTTCGCTTTGTAGTTGGGCTAGCTGCAGAAGTCGACCTTAAGCTGTACGGCGGTGATATCAATACGGCATATCTGAACGCCAAGCAAAATTTTCCGGAGTACGTACTCAATATCGATGAGTTCCCATGCAAGAATCCAGACAACCTATATCTTGTGCGCAAGGCTTTGTACGGACTCCGACAGTCAGGCAGAGAATGTAATGAAGAGTTGGACCGCTGAATGATAGATCATGGATATCAGTGTTGTTCTACTGAGCCATGTTTATACGATCGGATGAAGACGAATGGCATAATTGTGCTAGCGCTCGTCTATGTCGACGACATTTTATGCGCAACAAACGACGAGAGCGAAAAATTGGAATTCTTTCAACAGCTGGATTGTCAGTATGGCATGAAGGACCAGGGCAGATTGACGGAGTGTCTTGGTGTACATGTCATGATAAAGGGTGAATCCATTTCTATTGATCAGTCTAAATATGCCAAGGAGATTCTCGTCAAGTTCGGATATGAGAACGGGCTCATGCTGTCGGACCCCGATGGAGACCAATGTACATATGATATCGGCGACGGATAAAGATGAATCCGACATCGGTTTTGACTACCGTGGTGCAGTTGGAATGCTCATGTACCTAGCTACATGCACGCGAATCGATCTAGCGTATGTGCTTGGGCAGCTAAGTTGATTTGTTTCCGCTCCGACGAAGCAACATGTTGGATGTGTCAAACGTGTGTTGCGCTATTTGGCCGGAACGACAAAATATGGTATACAATACAGGCGTGATCTACACAGTGGTGGTTTACATGATGCCAAGATTGTCGTGAATGAATTCTGCGACAGCGACTGGGCAAGTGTCCTCGAACATCGTAAAAGTACTAGTGGATTTGTGTTTACGATTGCAGGCGGTGCAGTAGCATGGGCCTCTAAGCGGCAACCGGTGATTGCTCTATCAACGGCAGAGGCTGAATACGTCGCCGCATGTGAAGAAACGATGGAAGCTATGGCTGAACGAAAGATTATCCGGGAAGTCCTGTCGCAATTTTCTTTGGATATCCGTATTGGTATTGACAGTCAGTCTGCTTTCGTGATGGCTACCAGCCCAACACACAGCAGAAGAACTCGGCACATCGAGCTGCGCTGGCATTATGTGCGAGCAAGTGCAGCGAAACATGTTGCAGCTGGAGAAGGTGCGCGGTGACAGCAATCCTGCTGATGCGTTTACCAAGCCGCTTGATAAAGCGAGGCTTCGTCGGCTATCCGAGATGATTGGTGTGTATACCGTCACGATCAAATAAGATGGATTCGAAGCTTTCGCTTTGAGGGAGGCGTGTTGGAAACCACACATGTTTCAGGACTCTATGAGTGTATTGTGGGACCATACGCTTGGCGGAGGGAGACCAGACGTTGCGGTTAGCCACCAGGAGTCTGAAAGGAAGATGACTATGGGACTATGACTGGGACCATGCAGATTAACGATAGGAGAGCACCAACGGTCTGGACCATGCATATGAGCGGTAGGACTTGTAGGCTAAGAAAATACACCTCAGCGTTGTAAAAGCACCGAAGCCGAAAGACATTCCGGTTTCTAACAGGACGATGATGGACAGCATGAGTCCATCTGCTCGAGCGGCAGTCCGGAGGAGTTTGAGGAACTGTTGCAGCAGACGCCGTTCGGTGCGACACAGAAGAAGTCAATGAAAGGTCAGCTGCAGGCCAAGTCGGACGTCGATCAAGACGTGACATCATCGACGACAGCTGCGCCACTGGCGGACACTACTTTCAATGGGTTGTGGAGTGTTGAATTGCAGGACTTGAAATGCCTTTGTTGCGCTTCGAGAAGTTGCTGCAGCAGTGGAATATCATGGACTTACCTCTGTTCAGAAGCCGTGTGTTTTCCATCTAGTAACGATATCAAGTCCCCAATGTAACTTAAAAAGACAGCACAAGACGAATCAACAAGCGAAATCGGTACAAGTCGCTTCAAAACTCCTCATAACATGATAGCTGAATACAGGATCAATCTACGTACTGGGTTCATCGTACAACACTGAAATCGAATGGACGGTTAATTTCGGTCAATAAGGAACAGTCAACATGTACAAGCTGTAGATGATGGCTGGATAAGATGTGTGAGCGGAAGTAAATATCGATGTGGGCGACGCAGTCATGAGGTCGTTTCCTGCTTGTCTGTATGTATATGGATCAAGTCGGGAACAACGGATGTACTATCATACGATTGCGTTGTACGATATCACGGTTGCTCTCACCAGTACAACTTTCTTGTATAGCGAGCAGGTTTCCATTAGTACCGTGCTGATGATACAGTGGGAGGCCCGCAGACGCCACGGGTGTACGACTACCTTGTTCATTCAGTGTAAGTGCATGTAGGTCAATCTATCGACAGCAAAAGTAGACAACATGTGCATCGCAAAGACACAGCCAAAGATCTGACCGTCCACCGTTCCACACACACACTTTTTGCTATCCCCACACCCCCTAACACCCCCTAACGTGGTATTTCATAAAGTACCCATCGGTGATTGACTGGGGTTGGCTAAGGGGGTGTGCGGATAGCAAAAGGTGGGTGTGCGGATAGCAAAAGGTGGGTGTGCGGATAACAGGACGATAAAAAACTTAAACAAACTTTACAATTAAATAGAAATAATGTGCAGTTATATTTTCATTTGAAGTTTAATAATTTGGAGAAATATTATTTGCACCCTTCGAAATTACGGATTCCACTCCTACGGGTATTAGTTTTAGGTATCGTCATTTTCACACCTAAAAAGGATTCTGCACTTTTCTGCCTATGATTAATCACAAAGATACGGGAGCAAGCTCTGGAGATCGCCCCTATATAAGTGATTTAGTCCAAGGAGCTAACTCAAATTCTTTATATTCAAGTTCCGTTTCGAGTGATTAGCTGCTAGGGACTGGGTCGCGCGTCGTATGGAAACATAATAATCACTCGATCGCCGATACCTTGCTGTTCCGTCACCGACAGTTTTACCCAATTAGGCAGCAATTATCCAAAAAGTAGACCAAACTGGAAGCTCTCAGTCGTCACGAGTCCAGAACAGCCACGTCTGCAACAAAATGTGTCATCATGTTTTTCATCGTTTTATCGTTTCATTTAATTTTCTTGTATCGCACAAGCCGCGACTACATATCTTTCTTATCGATAGAATCCTTTCGTTTTCTCGGACTATCTAAACATCCTCCTTTAATAGACTACATCTCCTTTCTTGTAAAATCCAGTACACAATTGTAGATAAATAGTGCTTTTAAACGGGCTCCGCGATTTTTAATGCAGACGACAGACTGTAGGTGTGTAAAGTCGGCGTGGCACACGAGCAAAAAACTAAAATACGTTTTCAAATGATAGGCTAGAGCTCGCTTTGCCCAAGCTTAAAAACTTAGCGTTAGTATTAGAAGCCATACATCTTGGTGGGCACAAGCTAAGTTAATCTAAACACTATAAATAGGGAATCACTCGATCGCCGCTATCTTCTTGTTCTGTCACCTGCAGTTTTACCCAAATACTACAATTGCCCACAATCGTACCCAATTGCATATCTAATGTTTGCTACTCCCATCGTTTTTATTCATTTCTCCTATTTTTTGTACGCTCAAGCCGAGACTGCGTAGTCTTTTTCTTTCGTTTTTACATTTTATTTTCTTGTTGCTTGCTGTATTCTTGCCCAACTCAGCTATAGTGAGGCGCGTGGAGGAGCAGGTTAGTGCGTTGTGTTCAGAACAAAGACACATGCGACAACGCCGAGCAACGAAAATTGGCTCAACCGATATCTCCACATGCTAACTCTATAAGTTATCGCTGCGTCAACCTAAATGATAGTTGGTTCGTCTTTCCTGAAGTTCTCCCGCTTACTTGGATTCTTTCTGGTTCATTTAACACTATCATATTCCAATAATTTAAGCTCAATAGATCGTTTATAACGCATCTGTCTCTTTTCGGTATATTCGATTGCCCTAGTTGCTGAACGCGTTACCCAACAGTATTTTCTGCCAAGTCGCTGGTAGCAAACGATCCACTTCCGTCATCGACGCTATTCGGGGGTCATGAAGAAGACAGGGCTACGTATCAATTACGTGGATAAGCCTGTCTTCGCGCATTTTATCTTTTTCTGTAGAATTGAGGAGTTATTAACGGAGCAAAAAATGTTCCACCCGATACATGAATAGAGACTTCTGCTCACTGTAGTAATAAGCGACGTCTGGTCGAGAGCATGGACGAAGTGGTGTGTTTCTTTTCCTCTTGACCCTCAGCCTTGTAGCTGACCGTTTTCGTAGCTACCTTCTCACGAAGTGCAACATATTGGCCATGTTGGCAACCTTGCGCTTTGCATTGCTTGGTGGCTATACTCGTGTATGTGCTTTTTTTGTTATAAGCTCGCGCTTGAGTAGCTCCATAAGTCTCTGTGCTCACGCAACGTTTACGGCTTCTTCGTTGGGAGTTCCACTTTTTATCTCAATCAAGAAACGATAGAACAAAAGGATAAAACGATTAATAAATATGAAAACTGATTTCGGCAAATTCATATATGTTTTGGGGAGCAACAAACGAGTGATTTCCAATTGGGTACCATTTTGGGTAATTGTGGTAAATTTAGGTAAAACTGCAGGCGACAGAACAAGAAGGTAGCGACGTTCGAGGACTCCCATAGTTTATTATATTTATGATATTATTTAATAAAAAGTTAAAATTATCGAGTTTTTATTCCACAAAGTAATTTAAGTTCCATATTTTGATGCAATTTCTTAGGAATTACCTGTAGAAATATAGGCGAAAATATAATTGAACAAACATATAGAATGGATGTGATACCGCATTAAATTTATACAGAATCAAATATGTATACTTATTGATACAAAACAAATATGAATGCAAAAAAGTTGTTATAAAAGTTGTAAATGTCGTAGTTTTTTTATCAAATGGAAGATCAAATGAAAAACACAATCATACGCGAAAAAAAAGCATCTACTCCAAGATGAAAAATGATAAGAATGCAGCCGCTATTGAACTCCCAGTTTTTTTCTATTGAGCATTTACCCGATACATTAAACAAGTAATTTGTCTTAGAGCCCCTAGACGGTCAACTGTATTGTAGCCCTTTTTGAAGCAACGTCCATCTTCATATCACCAACTATATTATACCTCTGACCCCCTTCCCTAAAAGAAACATGAAAAGTCTTAACCAGCTCACAGGAGAGCTTTTTGATCGTATGGACGAAGCCCGTCACGCGCCTTACGAGCTGGCACTGCCGGAAGGCTATGTTGCAATTGTTAGACTGCAACAAACGGTGGGAAACGGCAATGACGGTGAAGTTCAAGAAGTGAATCTACCATGCTCATGCAACTCGCCGCCGACCTTATTCTGGGACCGATTTAGGTCTAGCGCCTCTTCATCACCGCATGGGCTCCAGCTGTGCCACTGGATTGATATATTAGGCCACAAATCACACGCGACGTCGACTTTGTGGAACCTCGACAGGCACAACGCAAGGACGTGCCGTCAAGTCGCACCAGTACAAGCAACACATGCAGCTCCTTCAGAAGTGCAACGGATAGACCATATCACGCTATTCGATTATGTACTTGACGCCTATATGCTGCTGTAAACATCGAAATGTTTATTTAGACGTAGATATTTGTTGTATACATATTGCTTTAAGATAAAATCTCATTAACAGTACCACATATGTGTAAAATTCTCAAAACCCAGTACTATACTCAACACAAGTATAAATAAGATAAATAAATTTGTGTGAACCACATTATACACAACTGCAACATGGGATAAGAAACTGTGTGAATGATAACGAGTCTTTCCATTTAATAGACGACGGTCACACGAATGGTTGCGCACGCTCCATTTTGACCAACCATTCGTTCTCTTATCTATTAGCGCCCACGCGCCGATCTGCCAACTCGCAGTAAGCGCACTGCGTGCAAGACTGGTCGCACGAACTCGACTGGCTAGTGATCGTGGGGACTCCGTTGGGTCACTTGCCGTTCGTTGTTATAGAAAAAGCATCAAGTCATTTTTTTTGCTGTGTTTGGTGCCGATTGTGCTGTCCTAACTAATGCGTGCTATGCCCGTGTGTATGTGTAGCAGTGCGAGGTGTTGACTGACTGTCCGATAACAAGCCGATAACTTTATATTCAAAGACTATGTCGAACCTGGATGTAGTTGTATATTCGATCGATGAGATGTTGCAAAGGGCTATACACTGCACCTTCAATTGGGCATGAATGCAATAGATCTCTTGCGTGGCCTTCGTATGGCATGGTTTTGGTCATCACGGTACTAGTCGTGACTTGTGGCACTGAAATTTTTGAACTCAACATATTGCCTAAGTCAATCGGCTGTGCAGAAATGCATTGTTTTTCCGGTCGGTCAAATTCGCATGGCGGCGACATGTATTAATGTTTTCCCCGTGCACTACCGGCACTTATACATAGCTCCGGGTATTGTTTCCCCTGAGCTGCCAATACTTCTTTTATGCTGTCGCTCAGCCTGCTTGTAGTACGGAAGTGGATAAATTATTACTACAGGAGGTTAGAGCTAACGATCACTTCAATTTTCCTCCCCACGAATCCTTGCTTAAAGTTATTCAAAAGGTACGAAGGATGAAAAGCTAAAGTCACGTCGATTGTGGATTTGATAGTATGCAACACGGCGACGATGTGGCGAAGTCAATCATATATGAACAAAGATTGAACATAAGCACGACAAAGCTTCAGTCGTGACGCGCCAATCTCTTAAATATACTTGCTTCGAGGCGAACCATGCCCAAAGAGCAGATCATGACACTTCATAATTTCCTGCAGTGGTTTGGTTTGTCTATCAAAGATCTAGCGCACGACGAGTCACCGTAAGCTTTGTGCTGTCCGTTTCTCGATTTAATCTTGGTGCATAATAAACTTGTCCATAGCCGCCTTCGTCAAAGATTTTAATGCCTCCAGAGGTGTTGCATTACGAATACCATTGACGAGAATAGTATTGTTAGTAGTCTCAACAAAATTGATAGTGCGCCATCCGAAATGTGGGCATGGTGTTATCGGCAGCATATTATTATATTAATGGCGTATTCTTGTGAGCCTGTTTGTGTTGTCACTAGCAATTTTACTCAAATCGCACTTGCCCCATGATCACCAGCTTGCATCAGCATTATATCAAAGACTTTCCGGTAAATCAAGTTGATTTCTTCAATGTACGTGGCCATATCGTCTCTAAGATTTGCTCGAATTGCCGCGAGGGACTCATTGTAGTCAAGATTTGTCTTTCTGGACTGAAGTTTCTATACCGCATTCTCAAACACGGTTTTAGAATACAGCCAAAGTTGTGCTTGACATTACGCAATGTGTGCATCGTATTAAAACGAACTTGAACGCTGATACCCGTCCTTATACACACTAGTTTCACGGCATTTTTAATCTTTCGTGACCACACATGACAGAGACATTCATGAAATTAATTCCAGAGTTAATGCACTACTAAAACTGAATGAAAATCCACGCAATGCTATCTTTGTTTTACACGTGAACAAATGCCGTGGCAAGCTTGACGTTTGCCCGTTTCCATCTCCTTCATTTAGCGAAAGTATCACACCATTATAGTTTCCGTGACGGGAACGCGTGCTATCAAAGCCAGCCATCAGGATATTGAAAGGATGGATGCCGACGGCCAGACCGGAGCCACAAAATTCGAAAACATTGATTGTGTTGATCCACATCAGAGGCGACAATGCTGTTCGTATTGAAGCGTCTTTTAACCCCACTAAGAGTAGGGCAAGGAGAGGGAAAGACGATTTCTATTCTCCTTCCATGTAATCAACCACCACTTCCTTGGCCCTGTAAGTCTTGTTTTAATACTGCTGCAGATTAGTGACATCACGGACCAGCACGACGATTGACTTACTCTTGATGCCCTTGTCTCCTCAAACAGTGGCATCGAAAGTTGGCAGCAGTTGAATTCGCCGTGCTGGTGGTTTGACGATGGCCGTCCACACATCGGAGCTGCTATCAATGAATACAGAAGCGTAAAACTATGGAAATACACCCATCCATTCTTGCTTCTTCACACGTACCTCTTACAAGCATCTATCTTGTGGATATACATATGTCTTGCTTTACCACTACTCTTCTTCACCTTGTACTGTTGATGTTGATTGACACAGCAATCCTTTACAACCAAGCTTGCAGTAATGCCGATTCGAAAGGTCAGTCCATGAGTCAGGTCAGCGGTACCGTAAAAGCGCCCAACTCTATCGCCGCAGCTTCTAGAGACATCTTGATTGTATCCTACTTTTATTCATTCTTACGTTTACGCTTAACGCCCCACGTAATCATTCAAATGAAACAGTATAATACAGTAATGCTTTTCAGACAGGTACTAGTTTTAAACATTTTGAGGAGATCTAGTACAGTCATCGGCTTCTTATCTTCCAACCAGTCACCACCTCGCACTGCTACACATACACACGCACACAGCACGCATTCGTTAGGATAGCACAATCGATACCAAACACAGTAAATTCTGACCTGCTCGTATTACTACTCACGAACTGTTATGGGTGCTCACTACTTGAAACAAAAACATCAGATTGTCATCTGCCAGTCGGTCAATACCTCGCACTGCCACGCACACACACGGACATAGCATGCGTTCGTTAGGACAGCACAAAAGTGCTGATCTTGATATATTTCTGATTCCTTTCCGTTATACGCAATCATGCTATCTAAAGTATTCTGAAGTGAAATTAGGTTCAACCGTACTCACCATCCATACAAGACTGTTACATCATCCAATCGACGCCATCTGCCGTCAGTCGTATGAAAAGTCAAACAGATGGTAAATTCGACACTTCTTCGTGGTGATACTTGCTTCTTGCACTTCCTGGAATCATACTTGCTCTGAACGATTTTAGCGCGTCGCGTCGCACGGCATTTTACGTCACACCCAGCACCTTGCACATTTCCGTTAATTTTCGTTTCATTCAGTACCTTGATTTTCGCATCTGATAGCATCAACTTTGAGCAAACGCATTTCGTATCGGAACTTGTTTTGGCGTACGAATTCACGTTTAGAAACTTCACCCGCACGTCAATACGCTTTGTTTCGTCAACAAAGCCTCACATGTTAACTTGTATATTGCCGCTTGATTGTACACGTGCATGACACCGTCAATTAATTCAGTACACAAATCTCAATTTAGCATCTCAGAATTTCCAGTAACTCACGATCAACTTCGGATGCAGCTATGAACCTTGCTTCCATTGTCGATAGCAAAACTCCACGCCGTTGTTTCGCAAAATTAATTTCACAACCATATCGTTTAAAAGGATCACGGCTTGGTAAGTGACTATCGATCGTGCTTATCTGTCACAGATTTAGCATCGCCATAGGAGGTCAGCTCAATTAATTTGAATATTTTGTCTGTTTCCTCCGTCGCCATCTTGAATGTCTTCGTTCCTTTTATATAACAAGCCACACTTTAGTCCACCTTCCAATCATGGATTCGCGACCTCTGCGTCTGCCTAGTCGCCATGTTTACTGCAAACTCAATGTAAGTTCCCATGCAACGGGTACTCCACATCAGTACCAAAACAAGACTAAAAAATCATTAGTTGAAGGGTTGCGTCCTTGTGCTATCTGCATGAGTAGCTCGTCATCCGAATATTGCAACTTGCAGCATCATTAAATATTGAAATTTGCGTCGTATTCACATCTTTTCGGTTAAAAGTGCGCGGTAAACACTTGTTTCTGCTTCCTGGTCCAGTTTGTAACCTCCTTCGTCTCTATTCTCGATTTTTATACCTAGGAATCAGCTGGTATGCCAAATTCTCAATACTCACGAAAAATACCCCACCGCTTCAGCCTTCGTGTCAATCACAATCAAGGTCGCCAACGTCTTCGCCTTGCGTGATCACGGTAGTAAAACTGATTGTATCACAAGCACATGCCTGTAGTACTCTGAACTAAACCGGCATCAATCCAAGGTGAGTGGGGCATTTGGCTCCAGTTTCGCCCATTCTTCTTCAACCAGTACGGATTTTGTATCAGCTGGAGAAATCAATGTTTTGTTCTCTGCAGCCTTATCAATCACAGATTCCATTCATCACTATTCATTCCGACCAAAAAGAGTATGAAAATATGGTTAAATGTACTCCTTTGTCATTCTTCACATGAGCGTTCGGATTATTAACATGCTTGGCAGGGACGCCCTGTTTGACATCCGAATCCAAAAGGAATAATTATCCGCACACCCGTTTTTTGCTGTCCGCACACCCGTCATACCGACACCCATTAAGCAATATCGGTGATTGGATAATTTGGAAGGAGCTACCTGTACTAGTACCACCGCCTCGGGGCGGGTTGGAAATTTTCAACTGAAAGACTACCTGTGTTTTCAGGTGCAGCTCCTAATACCCGGATCTTTATAATCAGTCAACTTTTTAGTCGTCACTTGTGGTCGCCTTGCAATCATTGCACCTTATGCATTTAGTGAAAGACGACAGTCCGCTTTCACTAACGTTGCCAATATTACATCTCATCGTTCGGATTATAAATGAAGACAAGTCTGAGCCACGGTACCACATTAATGTATCTCAAGCGGAATCACTCCCACACAACTATCACTAGCACCAAGACACAAACGTATGTGCATCCAGACACGACGGTTTTAGCTAAGCGGTAGTGCAGCATCCAGACGCACCCACCATACCTTCGCTAAAGCTTAATTGGACGTTCCAATGAGATTTGTTTCAGGCATTTGGTACTGAACGCGTCGACTAATTCTTGCCAGCGCTATACTTGAGTGCGTTGTCGTGGTACTAATAAGTCGGTATTAACTGCTGGAAATGTGTAACTTGCTCGTCCGTTTTCGTGATGTCACGTCTATACCCCCGTTTTTTCGAATTCATCAGAACATTTGTTTGCCTCATACCGTTTCTTGAAAAAGGTAGCCGAGTAAACGAGCAGTCTTGTTCTACTTGCTGTTAACAGCCCACGGATCAGTTGAGCGGTAGAACAAACACCTGTCTTGTGGTGGGTAACACGAAGGAGTCGGTAATAACCTTTGGCAAAACTGAGATTTTTTTGTTACTCGAACTGATTTTTACCGATCGCTGTTGTGCAATTAGTGCTCCTCGGAAAATGTCAGAACCGCATCATGAGCTCAATAGCTGGTAAAAACAATTTAACTGGAGCAGAATAAACTATCTTGCAAGCAAATTGAAATTTACATCACGCCCTGCACGGCTGAGATTTATATATTATCGTGGACTGAGATACATGATCATCACGCAACTGCTCATTTGTTGCTGCAAAAGCATTGTTAGCTGTTGTGCCTGAAATGCACACGTCGTCTCGAATAGTGCGAGTACGGTTACATGGCTGCGAGACAGCGGTATCATCTACTAGGCCGCATCGTCTTTGCCACCGATAATATTTATAGCGTCGCTCGAACAATGACCTTTGATCCATCTGTACTCTCCATTTATCATTATCATGAGTCTTAGGCACTTCGGCAACAAGGATAATAGCAGCGTCCACATTACACTCGTTCAGATCCACTGTCGCCTGTGTATCGATGGGCCATCGAATTCAATTTATAAGGCGTGATTATATGCTATCCGCTATTAGTCAAGTGTCGTCTTGACCTCCGCCTTGTGATCTCCATCGTACAATGTACGAGTAATATCAAATGAAGACTCTGCCTGTAAACTTGCGACGGCCGTCTACCTTATAGATATTTGCATCTCCACTCATTCACGTATAGAAATGCAATAATGGCGGCGGGCGACACATCGGATGTTAAGCTCATCTAGTTATTATCTGATAGATATAGGTGGAGACTCGAGCAGGATCGTGGTTACTCCAAAACATCAACGACTTACTTGGAGCTTTACTTGATCAAGCTACGGCGTTGTGTACCAATTTCGACCTGTTGTCAGTCAAGGCGACCGCAAATGACGACTAATAATTGACTGGTTATAAACATTTGTGTAGTGGAGCTACACCTGGAACACAGGTAGTCGTTCAGTTGAAGGTTCTAACCCGCCCCGAGGCGGTGTATAGTTTAGCACCTTTTTTTGATATTAGCCAATCACCTATATTACTTATGGGTACCGGTATGAGGGTTGTGCGGATAGCAAAAAGTGGGTGCGTGGATAATTATTCTCATCCAAAATTGCTATCACAGCACTCATCTCCATAACTTTGGCAAATGTCATCAAATAGTCGACACCAAGTACATGTTTGTTGCCGAAAGCGACAAGACGTGCGTTTTGAGAGATAAATGTTGTCGGTTTTGGTGAATATTGTCTTGAGCACCCACTTGCAGTAATTAATCTTGCATTCTCTGGGCCCGAAGAATTATAACCCGGACGCCGTTTTACTATCGAGCGCGTCAATATTGCACTAATCGCATAGACCCAGCTGTCGCACCTTAAGCTCTTTATGGCATCGGTATAGCTCGCTGGGTTCTGTTCGTAGACGTGATAGACCACGTCATGCATCGTTCTCCTGTTGGTTAGCACCAAAAAACATGTTTCGTCACCGATCACGTGACGTGTCTAGGTCTCGATCACGCCTTCTCTTTTTTCTTGAGCCTGACTCGACCTCGTGGCTCCGCTTCAGCTACTTTATCTGGCAGGTCTGTCTTGTTACACGCTTCAGATTCTGCCTCGTTTTCACTCGCTCATCAGCTCTATTTGGATGGGCATATCATGGCAGTCGCTTTATAACATATTTCTTTACAGAAGCTTATTATGTATTTTTGTGCGAGGCTCGATATTGTAGACGTACTAAGCCACGAAGAGACATTACCCTTTGTGAAGGTAGAGTTCATACCTTTTTTCAGTTCACCTTTTCAATGTCGTCCCCACTTGTGTAACAAATTCTTGCTCGGGTCGTTATACAGTGCACTGCGACCAAAACACCACCTTTTCTCGTAAATATGGTATTGACCTGCCCAAATTCAATTGGCGAAGCTCTGCTTGGAAAAGCCTGGTCAGAATACGATTAAGAATGTGTAGACTACTATATAGCATCTCATTAGTATTACAGCGTCAAGCTGCTAGAAAATACCCTGTGTTGCGCCTTGTTCTGGACTGTAAGATGCATTCGCTTAGCATTGCCAAGTAAGGTTTGGTTTCGTGTCTCGCTAAGTTGTCGTCTCACGACAATGTTTATACATCGATACGAAACACGTGTATGCGGGTCGAATAGCTTCTCGAACAAAGTTACAAATCCCTAAATTATTCGCCGTTTGATCCTTCGTCTCAGCAGGAAAAATTGGACAGCAATAAGGCTTGTGGTCGATGAAGTTGACAACTTACCGATTACTAAGTCGACCAATGTAATCGTGGTCCTTTATAATCACTTTATATCACCCCACCCACTCGATCGACTGGTATATTCAGACTACAGTACTCTTTTGGCTGCACATGGCTTTGGTCTGCTCGCCTTGCGCACAGGTCTCACAAGATTATCTTAAATTGTTTGTCAAATTTGATACCCGTCTCTGGGAACTGAGACACGCTCTAGATCTTATCGTAAGCCAAATGACCAAATAGCTGAGGTGGCGAAGTCGATCTCACAAAATTGCTGATGTGAGTCTCAAACTTCCACCTTCCCAGACCTGCCGACTTACGGAGGGAATACTCCAATCTGTGCCTTGTTGTATAGCCTTGAGCTCAACTTGTGTACCCTTCGGTTGGGCTGGCATGAGCTCTTTGTCACGACCTTGGGAGATGTTGATCTCGCTTGGAGTTCAGGATTGAGGTTGATCACTGTGTTATAATCCTCACACAGCAATCGGGGTGTTCTTGTGTCGATCTCACTTGTGATCGCTCCGATCTGACATGAAATCTCTTGGTCTTGTCGCAGACGATTGATCTCAGCTCTTGCTTACTTGTACGCTTGATCTAATCTATAGATCACTCCAATATTGTCAATCAGTATGCGTCAGATAGGTATGTGCCAGATCGCTCTGTCGGTCTTAGTCAGATAGTCCTTTTCTTCGTTTGCTGCGTCCGATACAGTTGTCTTGACTTGAAAACTTGCACGATACGGGCAAAATAATCCGGGATCAGTCCTCCCGATCGTGGCCAAATGATTCAAAAATAGGTCATGTGCCTTGGTATACGTGCGCCTTCAGTCGTCGGAAAGCAAATATATATTATCTGGAGAAGGGGGACGCGTGTCTTGTGCAGAAGGAGTAGAATTCAAGTCTGTTTATTACCAATTAAATTAATAGTGAAACCGTCACTATGCCTACCCTAACCTGCAGAATACTCTTCAAACGTATATTCAATTCAGTCAGGTCGCCCTCTTGAAAATACGTGTCCAAATTGTGTAGCTTGTACCCAATGATAGATACAATACCCCCCATATCACGACCCAGTACCAAATATAGTCTCAAATATCAAACATGGTACCAAATACCAAATATAAATACCCAATATCGTACCCAATACTCAATATTGGGGTCAACCAACTTTCTGACGTCAATCTGGACATCTTTCACTGACTTCTTAATCTGAACTTTTAGGATATCATTCACTATCATTCGTGGAGTACATCTTTCATAACCAGACTGCTCCATCAAGGATGTATTCGTTATCAGTGGAGAATATGACCGATCTGGTATTCCTATCACGAAATATCGACATTGACCCGATAAAGATCTGCGATCTGCATGCATTCGAACGATCTACCAGCTCGGACTTCACATTACAGCACATATCCAGTTGGCAAGATAATTCACGCTTCCTGATATATGCTTCATTGACCCACATGAGTAGCCATAAATTAAATTCGAGGGGCAATTAACCAATACCATTACTCAACTCGTCAGATCGGTTATGAACATCGTCAAGTTGCATTGAGTTGAATCATCGTTCCTAGGTCATGCCACATATCTCCAAATCATCTGGTCTCAGATTCACCTTGTATAATTAGCTGGTTCCTGATCCCAGATTCACCTTGGTAAACTATTTGGTTCCTAGTCCCAGATTCACCTTGGTAAATTATTTGGTTCGTGGTCCCAGATCGAGATCAGAATATTCAAGCTTACATAGATCTACGACAAGCATCTAGTTGCATTTCCCCGCAACTTCTCCTACATACTCGGAACTTATTTCCACCTTGGGTGGCCAAAGTAAAAATAAAATCCGGATACTGCGGCCTCTATCAGTTTATCTAACTAATCGATATAAATGAGCCAAATTAGTGGCCATCTGTATCCGACCCACGTGCAAAAAATGCAGAGAAACGTCTTTATTGATGTTTGCGTTTAGCCGCCTTACTGTAGAAGACTACAATGACCACCGCGGGTAATCTGTGCACAAAATAGTCTCGTATATTTTGCGTGAGAATATATGTGACGTTGCCACACTGATGAAAGTGCTTTGATGAGCCGACGTGAGCATCAGCTTAGATGATGCGGTAAAGCGGATCGAAGCAAATGGGAGCGATCGTTGGGTGGAGCGATCTCAAACTGCGACAGTTCAGTGAGAAGGATCGATTGGCTGTTAAGCTGCGCAATACCAAGACCGATTATCGCAATATCAAGATCAAATACCGCGATACCGAGAGTGAATATCGCAATACCGCGATCAAATATCACAGCAACGGGATCGAATATCAAGTTGCCAAGATCGAGGCAAGATACCAAGATCGGGAACACATAAGATGCTCAAAGTCGGGAAGATGACCGACAAATCGGCAAAGATCACGGTCCTAAAGAGTGATCGACGATCAAGAGATTGACGATTGATCAGAAGATGATCGAACAAAGAGATCGACAATCAAGGAGATCGACGATCACTCAAGGAGATCGACGATCACTCAAGGATATCGACGATCGGTCAAGGATATCGACGATCGGTCAAGGAGATCGACGATCACTCAAGGAGATCGACGATCTATCATCGGAAGTGGACCACATGTGCGAAGGAACGATCAACGGAAGGTAGAGGGCATGTGGCAGCATATCCTGGCATATAGACAGGCATATTCGTAGTTTTAGCTTTTGGTTGGTTAGCATTAAACAGAATTCTATTTGCTTCTAAGTACACGTGTTGACTTCTCTTCCGGGATGGAATATTGGCCTCCCGCCGTCAAGAAAGCCGCGCATACTGAAACAAAGTGATGTTCCCAGATAATTGGCTGGGGATCAAGAATTCTCAAGACAACCTCAACTGCGATTGGAAGCAGCAAGAACGTAAAGGACAAGGCGCAAGATCGCGAGACGGCTCAAATGGTCAGAAGGCTCGCGCATCAAGCATCCACACAGTGGACAAGGCGATCTCGTTGAGATCTAGGTGGCTTACATCAAGTAACCTACGAGTATACCCGTGATCGTGTGAAGGTTTCCGCGCGATCACAAACCCCATTCCCAACACGGCCAAGTTTTCTCTCGACACGAGTCCACCGAGAAGAGTTCAGCCCGCCCTACCGACGGGTACACAAGGTGAGGAAGGAAATACAAGGCACGGATGCGGAGTACCCCCTCCGATAGTCGGTCGTCTGGGCACCAGTGGAGAGTCGGGATCGCCTCATAAAATGAGCGATCGCCACTCCACCACAATGACATCGCACTTATATTTTGTATACTGGCCAGGAACCTGTTGAATGTATTAATTGGATATGATACTGCATGAGCATCGCAAGCACATTGCTCACCATTAACCCATCGAAACACTTCTCCGGTAGCATGCAAGACAATAACACGACGTTATCTTTTGTATGCAAGTGCGTACCCTATTTTCTTTGACTTCTGCCTAAGTTAATGTTGGGGGCTAGCGATGGAGTCAAATAAACTTATGTGAGCCTCATGTTGTTCATCTTTCTTCCTTCGTCACTGTCAGAGCACACTCTCGACCTCACTGCCCTTTGCATGTTCAAAGAGACTCTCGTCACTCACCAAGTGGAGGCTCGACCCACTATCGAGAAAACCACATAACGGTATGGATTGATCCCGGATCCTGCACAGCAAGCGTAAAACTGTCTACTGACGTCGACTTTTATTTCTTAGCCCTATTTATTCTCTGATATTGCTATGTGTATAATCTTCTGACATAAGCAACACTTGCAAGCGTCCGCGCGCGGCTTTTGATCACTAATAGTGCCACTTCGTCTATGTAAAGGCCGCTAACAGTCGTTTATTGAACGATCCAGCTCATATTATGTTCGATCGTCATGTTTGTCTCCGGGTATCGAGCCATTTTGAGTGTGTCGTAGTCCTATAGACTCGCACATTCTGTTTTTATTCTTCCTCGCCCGATTAAACCTTTCGTGCACAGCTGTCCTGTCTTCGCGTGAAGCGCCTGTGTAATGCGTGGCACCCGTAGACATCTACCAGTACCTCTCCCCCATTTGGTCGTTTATATCCACTGTAATCTGTTAGTAGCCCTTCGATATTGAACATGATATATGCCCTTTAGTGCTCAAATGACTCGGCCACGAAACCCGCAAATTTTCTCCGATCCATATCTTGAATTTTACAGGCCAATTTCTCCCTATACCTAGCAACCGTTATAAGCGCCTACAGGTGGCTGATGCGACGAATTAAATCCCCCTTTTTTATCACGGTATTCTTGAACAATTATCACTAGGATACATTTCGGTATATACGCGCGAATATCATGTCGTGCGCAAATCCTTTTTATTCCCCAGATCAAAACGTCTCAATGTTTGATCTTTCACTAGCATTGGTTCGGATTCGTACCCAAATCATCCCTAGTAAATAGGAGCAGGTAATTTGTGAAAGCTGGCCGATTAAACTTACGGTCATTCAGCCACTTCTGCATCGATTTATTCGTTGTTCTGTTGCGACAGGTGACCAGTATCGCTTGCGAGCATTTTACCTCCTGACCTCTGTCCAAAATTTAAATACTCGTGCGATTCAGGATTTAAGCAATCCATCGGGGCAGAGGGAGATTCGCAGCATGGATAGCAGCTTTATCGGCTCACGCTTAATTGTTTACTTCAAGACGTAGGTGCTGATGTGTGCGAGGAACACAACGCTCTTGTCTTCAGGAGAAGCTGGCCAGAATTGTTTGTTCTTACGTCAGAGCTGTGGCCTGTAGTCATGCACGACAGAGATGTCTATTTTCTCACAGTACAACCACACGCTAGTTAAATGTATGAAGTACACGCACGACCTAATCATATTTTAGTTTGCTATTCTTATAGAGGTAAAAATGTCAAGATTTGTTTGGCTAGGTTATGGTACCCATGCACCGTCTGCTTAATCGATATTGTTATTGTTCTCGCACTTATCCGGCTGCTGGGGGCTGTTTTCATACAACAATTGTAGATGTAAGGATCACTCTACAATACCACTGTCGTTCTGCATTTTTGGATCTGACGATATACTTCCCGAGTATCTATATTAGCCAAATTTTATAAAGATAGGCATTTATTTCCATATCTGATGTGCGTGGTGAACAATTAAAACGGATCTTCAATCGCAATTGTTAGGTGTGGTTTTGTGGGTAGTGGTGGAAATTGCATATACGCGTGGTGACTTATGTAATGCCCTTGTTTTAATACTAAATAACATATATAGAGAAATTTTTGTAAAGGCCTATAAAATGTTTGTTGACCTTTGGTTGAACCTCTGATGGAGCCCTTCCTTGATTCACAGTACCTGATGCAGGTACTTCGAAACTCAACTACCTTCTGTATTTGCAGTCTCACAATGTAGCAATTGTGCACACCAAGATGCTCCTTCTGCTACTTTCCAAGATTTCTGCCCACGAGGGCACTCGTGGCGCGCAAGTCCCGATGTATATGGAAAACCTATTTGTTGAGCACTCCGCATCATTCGTAGTATGTTTTCCTGCCTTTGTAAGGATCCTATCCCTGATCCTGAGTGTAAATAGAAAGGTTAGCCAAGTGCAGGAGTCTACACACTATTCTGGTGCTACTACCTAAACTCACATTTGTTGCACAAGCTTCGGAGAAACATCTTCTTGCGTCCGAACGCGAAGCATAAGCTCTGGATGGATGGGCATATGGTTGCAAAATCGGACTAGTGGCGTTCTTATTTGGCTTCGGATGAACAACAGCATACATTTGATGTAATGAGGTTGCTACAGCAATAATCAAACGTCTATTAAAAAATGCTGTAAGCTTTACGGGCCTACCGATATTACTGGATTGACAAATCTATCCGATGGTTTTCGCTCGCGCCGTGGAATTGGACCAGTGGCAAGTGGTACTGAAACCCCCCGCTTCGCCATCGGAACATATCTGGCGATGTTCATCATAAAAATGCTTGCATCAACCGCTAAGGAGTTTTGACTCTGTTTGCCAAGAGGTGGTTGATGCGGGTGGTCTTTCAGAGCGTAAGTGCTTTTTAGTACCCCCAGGCACTTTTTTTCTCGTGCTAACTAAACTCTGACTAGGTCTACGTTGGATGGTATGGGAGCGGATATGACAGTCGATTTGCAGTTCAATTCGTCACATTTCGAAAGTCAAACAAAGTTTTACTAATACTTCCTTAATACATCTTCATTAATGACTATGGGTACGACTTGTCATAATGGTTGATGGCTCCGTATTCCGCTTCCGCACTCCCGAGGCCGTCCAAAGAAACTCAAAATTTGCATTTTTGTCGACTCGCATGATTGTCGAGCCGGAGTAAGTAAGGCTGAAAATTCGATGGTCATTATTGCTCGTTAAGCAGTAAGAAATTCTAGGAATCACTGCGCGCATTTTCATTATGTGCATAAAAATTCACAACCTTGCAACTTGCTGCCCCAATAGTGAATGTCCCATCTCGTTGTCGATCCCAGCTATCATTGTACGGTCCTACGCGTCTGCGCGCGCTGGATTTAAATGTACGGCTGCTAGCCTCAAGACAATTGCCCAATGAATATATGATAAATATTACAAATGGCTAAATTTGAAGTAATTAAATTCGAAGAAGATGGTTTATTGGTAAAAAAGAAAACTATCGTAACACCACCCAAGTTATATTGCAAACATGGTTGACAAAGTATCAGCTGCTCGAAACCAGAACTACTCACTCTCTCGCATCTGAAGGTCTGCGGACTATTCGTCTCCGACTCTGCGGGGTTCGGTTGCAGCTCCTTCCCTGACCACATACTCGGCGCTCTCCTTGCGGCGCATTTATTCCATATGTAGCTCAATTCTTGTTACTCTTTCTCTTTTCAAATACAACTTATACGATGTCATTGTTAGTCTTGGCCTTGCTGATGTGTCGGCGTTTGTATGACGGTCGCGCAATACTGTGTACCGTTTCGGACTCTTCGTTTTCTTCAACATCACCAGGAACGTAACCATCTTGTTGATGGTAGGGCATCGTAGCCATCAACGTCTATACCGCATCCTCTGTCACCAAAAATATCACATGTCTTTCCTGTATTAAAGGCGCTGCCTCTCTTGTCCTGGTTTTTATATGACTATCGTCAAAATATCAACTGTTTCCACAGAAGCACAACTGTCTTGAAAGACCGCCATGGTGTTCCACCAGGGATACCTGAGTCAAAACGCTTCAATAAATCCTTCACCCGTCTCATTTAGCCTTCGCCCCTTTCCCTCACAATAGATCGACAGCAAGTTGTCGCACACTGTCCATTTGCATAAGTCACGGGGTCCCATCTTGCGCGTGGCTATACGATCCCATTATTTAATGGTAGCTATGGATAAATCTCGTCACTTCTCCGATCTGACTTTTGTAAGCAATGGACAAGCGAATAGAATTAAAGCACTGTATTTATATCCAAGCAAAGAGATTATGAACATGTTTTGTCCAATAAAAACGTAGGGGTAGGGAAGTAGGGTACGCCTGCCTCTCCAACGTATTGAATTGGAAGAGAACACCAGATATGTGTACTTTAATACAAAACTTAAGTCATGGGTGTATCAATAGCATATTTGCGTGCTGTCCGACTTCAGATGATTTTGCCGATCTGCAGTCTGGAAACTCGCCAAATTTGTGTATGTCAATACAAACCACAAGTCAAGGGTATATCATTTGCATATTTGCGTGCTGTCGGACTTCGGTTTAGCCGATCTGCGGCCTGGAAACTCCAAGCGAGCCAGAGAAACTGCTGTGAAGGCATTCTTGCGGTTTCTACAGTCTGAGAATGCAAATCTAGTGTGTGCTAAGGGCTGCATTCAGCGGGGATTTTTTGAATCTGGGCAGTGCTTTGTGTCTGTAATGGATAAGTTCGGTATGCATCTTGCATTTCACCAAGGCAGAGCTGGCAAGCCGCTTGCTATACATTCTTGCATGCAATACTACCGACAAACTAAGCATTGGTGCTAGATCAGTTTCTGCAGGATCGTGCTATACTAGACTCACGGCTATTCAAAATGGGAAGAACACTGGAGAACTAACGCGTCAAGGGCGAAGGTGGCGGGTTTTTAAAGAAGGCCAATGCGTGTACGAAGACTGACTTGAGGCGGATGATGTATTATTTGTATATAAATGCATGCTCGTCTAGTGAATACCAGGATGCTGCTTTGCTGTGCCTTCTTTGGTACCTATTTGGGCGTGCTTCGGACTTGACGCTCGTCCCCACAAACATAATTTCTCGATCGATGAGAGTGACGTGTTCTTTGTATGCTTCATTCTTATGAAACGTGCGAAGAGCAGGGACTCTCCATCTTCCCCACGAACGATTTCGCCACGTGCCTGCTGCACGCCATCGCTCTGGAACTTATCACACAGGCAGCGCCGTGTGCTGACCGCCTCGATAATTTACCTGATCAACCAGTCAACATCGCAGTCATATTCGACCCTCAGACGCCGCTTCTTGACGTTCTCGACCACCTGGAGGCTTCCTGCGGCCTCCAATCTGCTGCTGCCTCAGGTAAAGACATCTCACTGACAATCCACAGTCACGTTTATCGCCTCCTCGACCACGTCACCACTCTAGTTTGAGTGGAGAAGCAGCTCACGTCACAATCGTTCCGTCGTGGCGGTGCGTAGCACGTGAACAGCTGCGCGCAACTCGCGGCGCGTTGGATCTTCGACCGCGGCGCCTGGAACGTGAGCACGACAAACAAAGCGTTTAACTACATATTCAACACCATGAACAAGGACCACAAGGTTGTGAAGGTGTTGAGCGGCTGGAAGCCGAACAAATCCGTTTCGCTCACCGACTTAAGGCTCTTCGACGCTCAAACGCAGGGCAGTATACGCGAGGTACAGGCGCTGTTCTTCGTGACCTGTCAGAGCCTCAGCGCAAAGAATTTCAACGTCAGCCAGCGCGTCATCGACGTGCTAACGGCGTACCTGATTCTGCATTTCCCGCTTCTTAAAGACAAACCCCAACGGAACATCTGTAAAGCGCTTGGAAACTTGTGTAATGGAGTCTGGTAGCACCTTGCCGATTTGCTTGCGTGGTCCACGCATCTCGCCACGGCTACCTGTACAGAGGTACATATAGACGACGAAGAAGAAGAAACAGCAAACAAGCCAACACAGAGTCTGAAGAACGCAAAATCATTCGCCACCAAGATTCTGTGATTGAACACTTTATCTAGAATTCAAAACGCCAAGACGAGCGCATGGATGCGCTCGAAGCTAAGCTCGACTAATCACGGACCTTAATAAAAAAAAGCGCAGAGAGGAGGATGAAAATGTCAGCAGATCTACAAAGCACAGAAAGCAGTCGTCGTTAACTCACCTTCACTCAGTGTGGTTCGAGTGGTACGCGCGTACCCCGCGCCTATGGACCGCCCACGGAGAGAAGCAGAAGAAGTCGGACTCGAAGCTACTCGCTGCTTTCTTGAAGCTGTTTCTCGATACAGGCTTCACACTGGACGAGTAAATACCGACGTACCGCAACGACGTGTTGGAGCTCGGCTTGCAGTTAGAAGCAAATATCATGAAGTTCCTTGGCGAGCGCGGTATTTATTCGAAAGGCGCCAATGCTGTCCTGAAGCAGATCCGCGCGCTCCATCGAGCCGGCGAGCTGAACGGCAAAATTCAGCGCTACCGCAGTATTCTCTGGTCTGGCGCGATCGTTGATCCTGCTCCTGGCTTCACACAAGACATTCTTGAAGAAGTGTAAAGCAAATCAATTAGACTCACACGCATCTCATTACTTTCATTTATAAATTCGTAATAAAAACACATTCGCACGTACAGAAGCAGAAGCTAGATGGGTGGTCTAACTCAGACACTGAAAGAGCTACCACTGCGAGTAGCGCACGCGCGGCCCGCGCTCGTTCATGACCGCAAATTCTCGACGTCGTAGACGGCAGCTGTCCTTGGCTCGTTACGGTAGGCATCAATGCATTCTGTGTCGTTTCTCTTTCTCCTGCAAGCCATCATGCGGATGAGCGTGTTGGCCAACTGCCTCAAGGCGACGTACAACGCTGAGCAAAAAGGATAGGTGGTCATCATTTCGATACATAATAAGTACGACGTACCTAATGTGTACCTATTGCACGATACGTCGGAGGGTCGGACTTTTCATGGTATGGACGAAACTTATCACGTAACGTAAAAATAATGATAGCAAGCGTTAAAATGTCTTAGCGTAAAGTATAAAAACGGACGAAAACATACTGCTTGACACTTTCTTACCTTCTATTTTTAACGAGCTGTATGGTAAAACCCGAGAAGTGTTGAAATAATTGCTTCTTTCCCGGAATACGTAATCCTTGCACATTATACAAAGAAAGGGGAGCAAGCTCTGGAGCTTGTCCTTTGATAAAAGTAGTTCAGTTTGAAGAACTGAATCAAGTTGCAAAATACTATACAACAGCAGTTACTGAAGTCGAGTATGGTGCTATTTATGTATGTATTAACCCAGTACAGTAGGCTAGGACAACGCGATCGGCCTTTGCTTATGAGCGTCCAGCATTTGCTTATGCGATCATATTCACCTTTGATCGAGTTTAAGCCAATCACGTACGTGCTTCAATAGTGACCTAACCAAAGAGTGACTTAGATATGCATATACAGTCAGCTCCCTCTATAACATCCCTGTTTGTCCACCCCATATTTGGATCTTATAGAGGGAGGATGTTATATCAGGGGATGTTGTAGAGGGAGCTGACTGTATACCAATGAGGGAGGACAGGCTAGATTGCACTTAGTACGTGTAAGGAACACCTGGCCGCGTTATTTACAGACCGACACACAACTACTATTTGATATAATCGGCATTCACCTTGCGCACAGTCACTAAATAGCTTTACCCTTCGGGCTCGCAATAAATTGTAAACCTATTCAGTTCCGGGCTTTCGCTCCTGCGGGAACTTTGTTGCTGCATCTTTAGCTTCTTTTACTATTAAAGAAAGCTGGTAACAATCATTGCTCCTGCCCGTGGTAAATCCATACGTCTATGACAAAACTAGTGCTACCGACAACGACAACAACCGCAACAGCACGACCACGAGGCTAGAAAATTCGGCCTAGTCGGATGTATATAGTGTATTTTTTTGCATGCTCAGTTATGTCAGGCGTTTTGGATATATTGCCTTTGATCCATACTCGATAGTCCTTCGGGTGTTGGACGGCCGGCTAGTCTGTTGCCAACCAACCCAGTCACTGTGATCATCTTTGTAGAACACTGCTTAAGCATGCATAGTCTGCGAATAAAAGGCGGTGAAATGCTACAGCAGTTATACATGCTTATGTTTCATGCATGATCAAATACATGGAAAGCACGGTACAGGATGCACTGTTTCGGAGTCGCTTTCCATTTTGTACGCTCGGCTGTCCATCTGGATTGTGTAAGTACAGTATGTTGTCCAAAGATTGGCTTAACAAATATCACCGCGTTATCCAGTTTTTTGTACTCGAGTCGGTAGCAATAGCTTGGCCACGTTTCAGTATCGTCTCACCAAATGCCATCAGGAACAAACACAAAAAAGCACTTTCTATACCAAGCCCGACCATTCCTGTCGCACGGTCGACTCAAACGACCTTCCCACAACCTCCACTCCAAGATCCGCTCAGGGGGAAATCCAATTCACCGCACACCACGAGGCAGCAGCAGCAACATGAAGGAGACGGCGCCCATCCCCGTGCCAAGCAAAGACGTCGCACGCAACGCCAACGACGAGACGCCCAAGAACCTCCAGCCGTCTTCCAAGTCCTCAAGCGACGCACCAGTCGCCGAAGAGCTCGTACGGCTTGCTTCATCCCTTAATTAACTATTATCCTCTCAAAATTAATCATCTCGCTGTTTGTGAATGCTTTTTCGTTACCTGTATAACTTAATATTCCAGTCCCTCGAAGATCGCAAGCTCAAAGAAGACCTCGAAATAGCAGTGACCCGCGTCTGCGACAAGCATGAAGACGTGGGCGTCAAGCAGCTGGCGCTCGAGCTCTTGCGTCGCGAGATCCGCTCAGCCACGTCGTCCATGACGTCCGTCCCGAAGCCGCTCAAGTTCTTGCGGCCGTTCTACGACGAGTTAAAGACGGCGTTTGAGTATGTGGAGCTGGGCGAGACGAGGAAACTTATGGCTGACGTGCTGGCGGTTCTGGCCATGACTATGGCCAAGGAGGGCTCACGGGAGAGTCTCAAGTTTAAGCTGCAGGGCAACAGCACGGAGCTTGGCTCGTGGGGCCACGAGTTTGTGCGCTCGTTGGCGGGAGAAGTCGGTGAAGAGTACAATGCTCGGGTTACAGCGGTTGGCGCGGTGGACCCGGACGTGCGGGACTTGCTGGAGACAGTGGACACGATCGTTCCCTTTCACATGCAGCACAATGCAGAGCCAGAGGCTATTGATATGTTGATTGAAGTGCAGCAGCTCACGAGGTTGTTGCAGAGCCCGGACATTGACGAGAAGAATTACCAGCGTGTGTGTCTCTACCTCTTGGCCTGTGCCGACTTTATGTCGGACGGTGAGGATTTAGCAAACCTATTGAACACGGCGTACGCGCTTTTCCTGCGCCTGGAACAGTTCCCGGATGCTCTCCGTGTCGCGCTGCGGATCAGCAATGACGAGTTGGTGGCGGAAGTGTTTCAAAAGTGTCACGACGATGTGGTGCGGAACCAGATGGGGTACATCTTGGGTCGACAGCGCTGTTTCTATGAGGACGAGAATGAACCGTCAGTGAACGAAGTCATTGGCAACGCGGACTTGAGTGACAAGTTCCTGTCGCTCGCTCGTGATCTTGATGTCATGGAAGCGAAGACCCCCGAGGATATTTACAAGTCGCATTTGTCCGAGACAGCAAGCGTTGGTCGTGGTCGGGACTCGGGCTCGCAGCCGGCAGACTCTGCGCGCGCGAACTTGGCCTCGACATTCGTTAACGCTCTAGTAAACGCTGGTTACGGAACAGACAAGCTTATGACCCCTGAGGGGAACACATGGCTGTATAAGAACAAAAAGCACGGAATGATGAGCGCAGCGGCGTCACTAGGCATGATCATGCTTTGGAATGTTGAAGAGGGTATTACCCAGATTGACAAATACCTTTATTCGGGCGACGAATTTGTCAAAGCCGGTGCTATCCTCGGTGTTGGTGTTGTCAGCGCCGGTATCCGCAATGACTGCGACCCGGCGCTTGCGCTGTTGTCCGAGCATATCGACTCAGGCAACTGCTCCATTCGATGCGCTTCCTGTCTGGGTTTGGGCATTGCGTACGCAGGTTCAGCTCGCGAAGATGTGTCCGAGCTCTTGATTCCGGTGGTCTCCCATGCTGATGAAAACGCTGATATTCAGGAGGTGTCGTATGCTGCGCTGGCGCTTGGCATGGTTGAAGTGGGTACTTGTGACGAAGAGGCTGGGAGTGTGCTGATGCAGCGACTGATGGAGAGCTCGGACGCGGAGCTGGACTCTTCATGCGCACGTTTTCTTTCTCTTGGACTTGGTCTGTTGTACCTTGGGTACGTAGTGTAACTGAGTTGTTCGTAGACAAGGCCACAACGAGTTATCTGACATGCATTTGCTGCCATTTCGTCGTACAGCCGCCAGGAGCGCGTGGAAGCTATGCTGGAAGCTGCTAAGACCATCGAGCACAAAATGTCTAAATACCTGGCTATCACGCTGGAAACGTGTGCATATGCTGGCTCAGGCAATGTGTTGAAGGTTCAGCAGCTCTTGCGAACTTGCGCCGAACACATTGAGGATCCTGGTGAGGCGCAACATCAGAGTGTTGCCGTCCTTGGCATTGCTCTGATTACGATGGGCGAAAAAATTGGCAGTGAAATGGCAATGCGGTCGTTTGACCACTTGCTGCAGTACGGTGAAGTGGCGGTACGCCGAGCAGTGCCTCTGGCATTTGCTCTATTGAGCGTGTCCGATCCTGAGTACGCACTGATCGACACGCTGTCGCGCCTGACCCACGATGTTGACTCGGGTGTTGCTCAGAATGCTATCCTCGCTCTCGGTCTGGTATCAGCCGGCACGAATAACTCGCGAGTGGCTGGTTTGCTTCGCCAGCTTTCGGAGTTTTATAATCGTGAGGCAAACCATCTGTTCGTTGTGCGTATCGCACAAGGCTTGCTGCACATGGGCAAGGGTCTAATGACGCTGCACCCGTTCCACTCGGACCGATTGATCATGTCTCGTGTGGCGGTCAGCGGTTTGCTGACAATTCTTCACGCTTCGCTAGATATGGAGCATACTATGTTGGACACTTCCCACTATATTCTGTACTGCATTGCTACAGCAATGCAGCCCCGTATGCTCATTACGCTTGATGAGGAGCTGAATCCGCTTCCTGTCTCTGTTCGAGTCGGCCAGGCGGTACGTATTCACTTCATTGTAGCGATCTTGATTGGCCATCAGCACTCGTTCTAACATTTCTTGCTTCGGTGTAATCGCAGGTTGAAATTGTCGGCCAGGCTGGCCGCCCGAAGTCTATTACGGGTTTCCAGACGCATACAACGCCTGTGCTGCTGAATGTAAAGGACCGCGCAGAGCTTGCGACGGACGAGTACCTCCCGCTTACGAATGTGCTGGAAGGCGTTGTCATTCTCCGAAAGAATCCGGATTATCACCCGGAGTCTTAAGCAAGCATTAAAGAAGGAGGTGGAACGGTTTGGCCAAACAGGAAGGGGCGCTGTCGTTCCGTGACCCCATTCCGTCAAGTAGCGATAACGGAGCAACACACTGAATACCTTTACGCTCCTGTGTGTCCATCATTCTCTAGTTCTAACGTCGTGTGTTGTGCATGCTGCTGTGAACAAGTTGCTGGACGACAATGGACGTAGTACGCTCTTCGACACTCGTACATACGATTATGCGACGTCCTCTTTCGGCCGTTCAGTTTTGCACTCAGGTGCGAGGTTTTATATGATAAAGCGACCTACTTGTCTGGACGTCATTGGCCCCGGAAGCGCAGGAACAAGTGATTCTCAAAAATTGAGCACCTTTCAGCAGAACGGTTTGTTGGAATGAAAGTTGAGCTGACCGATTTCCTCTCTCACGTTACTACTTTTGCGTGCATGGCTCTCGACTGAGTAGCACGAAGAAAACCAGTGGTATAAGCAGAAGGTAGATAAAGCTAGAGGACGAATGACACACAATCGACCACGACCTACAACTTGCCATTGCTAATGGAACTGGTACCGTCGCCTACGAGTTAATTAGCGCGAAAGCACATTTGCTGTAATTGTGGAGGTCCAGGATACTGAATGTCTATCAAAACCAAAATCCGTAAGAAGGCAACAACGTCGCTGCAGTTTTGTACTCGAACATGTATACAGTTCATAGTTTGATGCAATGGTAAAAGCTGCGCGGATGATTATCGATCGCTGAGCTTACTTTGAACCCTTTCTCTAAAAATTAACAGACCGTCCAAAACACGCTCTCTTCAAGTCTTCATTCGATAGGTCAATGACGCATTAGGTCTGCTCAGTCATACCCTATAGACCTCTCCAACACCCAGATCGGGACATCTTATATTCACTTGCAATGTCAAGAAAAAGGCCCCAATGGACCCAAGTCATGACGACTTAAGAGCTTGTACCTGGGGCCAATTGTGAGAATAATAATTAAGGTGAAAAGCAGGCAACAAACATGAGAAAGATGTAAGACTCAATGAAGCTGGTGCATATTCCAGTTACGCCTTACCGATGCGAACGGCCAAAAAGTACGTAGAATGAACAGCGCGAGCCAAAGCTACATTCAGTGATTGGCTTGTTTCTCGGCTCGACCCATTACAGCTATCATAAGTGCGGTGAAGTTGAGGCTATCATTGCAGTACGTTGTAGACTCGAAACCAGTTTAATGCCACGAGATAATGTGAAGCATTCAGTCATGTTATTTCCATCCCTTCGCCCTGCCACGATTAAAAACAGAAAAAAGACCCCACAAACAACTCTGACACCAAGACAAAAGAAAATCTGAACCAGTTCGTGCAAAGAATCAATCGCATGTCTATTCCTCCGTCTCCATCTCATCGGCCTTCCGCTTCTTCTGCTTCTTCTTCTTCGCGTCCGTCTCGTCGTCCACCTCCATCTCCCCACGCGCCTCCTGCTCCATCTGTCGGATCCGCATCCTCCTCAGCACTTTGTTCGACACTTTCTTCACGACCGTCTCTCCTTTGCTCTGTAAGGCACTCGCTTTCTATCGCCAGTCATACACCACACACTGTCACACCCAACCAACCACTTCACATCCATAACCCAGCGCTCTCGAGCACACGCAGACGCACCCGCTCGCGCCTCTTCATGAGCTTCTCCTTGCGCTGTTTCTCCCGCTCGACCTCCAGCTCATACTGCGCCTTAATCTTGTGGCGGTTGTTCTTTCTCGACATGATGGCTACACTCGAGTGCGTTCGCCGCTTGATTCACGTCGAGACCAAGCAAAACGCGTATCACACGATATGCACACAAAATCAAATATGATTATGTACGACACACCACGTAGCCATCCCCTTCATACCCAGCTTATTTTAGCCAATCACCAACCTGCTTCAAACTCATTTGCGATGAAAGGCCGACGCCAAAGCGCGCCGACGCGGTCGCTAGCCATGTTCCTGCCTGCGCGTCTACGGTACGCGGGTTTCTTTTATATTTAACCTCTATCCATAGCATTATCATCTGCTTAATATATTTGCTGTTTTTTCATGATACAATGTGTCAATGGTCGACAAGCAGACGGACAGTAGCAGGTGTGTCACTCGGCATTTCCATTGGCGTCGCAGGGACGTTGATCGTGCTTGGAATCGAAGAGGAAGAAGGCAGGAAAAGAAGACCTTTTGCTCTACCAGCGGACTACAATCCATCGAAGCCCAAGGCGCTGGTTGAACACGAAGCTCTGCGCTATGGAATGCCGTCCAACTCGAATGTTTTCGTGCGGTCCGGCTACGTCGTGTCGTTTGATTACCGGTACTGTTCACGATGCAAGAACAAAGAGAACGATCTGATAGTAGTAGGAATAGTAACAGCCAATGTCCTTTGTGCTCTTAGTGACTACAGCTGCTACTGTCATTGCTGCGTGCTTTGACAGGACGCGCAATCCGTCGTGGGTGATGCAGTATTTGACAAAGAACTCGCTGCAAGTGGAGCACGAGACTGACCGAGCGAACTCCAAGTTCATGGTGGATAACGATGTCCCTGTGCAGTTTCAAGTGCATCCAAATCGATACACTAAGAGTGGCTACGACAAAGGGCATCTCGCGCCAGCTCGTATGTTGTTGGTATTTTCACGATGAAAGGGTGTGTTTGTTGTCAACGCGCGCGTGCTGACTGCGCTGCGTTGTGTGTAGGTGATATGAGCCATTCGCAGCAAGCCATGGACGAGAGTTTCTTGATGACGAACATGTCGCCGCAGGTCGGTGTGGGCTTCAACCGCGGGTACTGGGCACGCCTTGAAGGGTTTGTCCGGCACCTGGCTGGTCAGTATGACGCCGTTTATGTCATTACAGGACCTCTGTTTCTACCCAAGGTGATGCATAATGCTCACTTGGCGCGTGTTTGTAATTGTTGCTGATGCGCCTCGTGTCTTGGCCATCCAGAAAAACAAACGAACTGGAGAACATGAGGTTTCGTACCCTGTGCTAGGTGCTCCGCCGAATGCTACGGCTGTGCCCACACACTTTTTCAAAGTGGTGCTGGGTGAGCACCGAGGCAAGCGAGCATTTGCCGCAGCAGGCTTTGTTCTGCCAAACAAGGTCATCCCCGAGAACAAGGACCTTCTCGACTTTCAGGCTCCTCTTGATGTTATCGAGAAGCAGGCTGGTCTGCTTTTTTTCGACAAGGTATGCGTAAATTCTAGGTGGCTTTGTGAGCACTGGTACTCATGCAGACTTTGATGCTGCCGCAGCTTGACGGTGTTGAGAAGATGGATCTGTGCAGGGTGAGCAAGTGCGGAATAGTTGCCGCTTACCGCAAGACCTCTGCTGTTAAATCACACCGACAACAACTGTGATTGTACAAACCAGAATGTTTCCAATCGAAGTGACTTGGTTCGCTTTACTACGAGAAAGCATTCATCATGATGACTTCTATGAACAGTTTTGTCGTTTTCACAGGCCGACCACGGGGACATTTGCACAATCCGGCGAGGTGGACGGATTGGTAGCACCACAAATTGCCCCTCGAAATAGATACACACATGCATCACACAATCGTTCTGTATTGTCAATACATGAGTCGAATCGTTGACGGCACTATACTTGTCGTGAAAATGCTTGTAGTAGGGACACCCAATCTTCCGGACTTAAATAACGTGAACGCTGCAGCGAAGCGAAGATTCAATACACCGGTGCAGGATGCCCATCAACCCCCTCGCTGCGTGCCCGATTTCTCCATCATCTGTTGACGACGCATCATGTCAAACTTACCTCAAGCTTTGTCGCGGGTTGCAACAGCATCTTTCAGCTCACTATAGTGCTGAGAGTATTCTGACGAATCGGTGAGCTCATCCCAAGTCCATACACGCTATCCTCGTTGCAGTATTATCAAGTGCATCTGCATTCGATACGAAGAAGGGAGCCGGCGTCCTGACGCGTATTGCATTTGCATCAGATAAGCCAAAATTCGTGGCGCGACATCACGTAGCATATTTCTTCCGGGGGCTGCCCACTAGCTGCTTCGGCTTTGCCCCGCAACTTTCAACTTTGTAAACGATGAAGGTGTTCGCTGTTCTGCAATGAACTGCGAGCCACCATAAAGTCTGCCTTACTCATGGTCTTCTCTCCCTCTGTACAAAATATTTAGCAACGCAACTCAGACTAATCCACGCACTCGCCTTCTGGTGTCAAAGATGTTAGCATCTCTTGAATTCGACTGAAGCGTGTGACCGACGCTTGCCTTCTCCGACTCGATTTCCTGTGAACGACGCACCAACACAAGACCTCAGGTGCGCGGTTTTGCCTTTGCGGCTCACTTCCTTCTTTTTTAATGCTTGTCTTCTTCATGTTTACTCTATTACGGTACTCGATCTTCACCACATGATTGTTCTTCTCACTTTTCGAGCTTGTCGCAATTGATCTACATGCTCCTCGCTTCCTTCATTCCCAGAGCTTTCAAAAGTTGCTCGTCTGCTCCATCTATGCTTCCTCACTGTATACAGAGCACGATTCTTGTCCTCATTGCAAATATCTTTCATCACCCTAGCTGTCAGAAGTATCAAAAGAAATTTCTTTGACTGTCAGAATCGTTAAAAGAACTTTACCCTGACTGTCAGAATTGTCAAAAAACCGTGTCTTGGTTTGGCAAAGCTTGTCATTGTTTTCTGCACATACTCGTTATCGATTGGTAGTAATCATGCTATCACAATCACACCAATATTAGCGAATCATCGCTTGAAACCACACCCTCCCCCTATTGAAGTGTCGATACAGTAGCGCTGTTGTCGTCATGAGCCTAAATGAACACGACGTGGTCTTGCCAGGACTCATGGACATGGAGGAGACGCCACCACCTACGAGGCCACCACCAGTATCCAAGGCATTGAATTCACAGCAGACTGAGGTCGTGGCAAAGCGAAACCAGTCCAAGTATGATTTTGTGAAAGTGCGCGTGTGGGTGGAGGACCACGTTTACGTCTTGTCACGCTATCTGCTGTGTCGCGCACTAGTTAGTGCCAAGGTACTGATAGGGCTCCGAATTTGTATAAAAGGAATTCACAATTGGTCACATATGTCACAATAAATGTACTATTTTTAGATCAATTCAAGGGACGCGGTGCAAATTTCGCTCGACTTGAAAAGGGTCAGAATAAACACTGAAACGAGGTTTTATTCACTTTTTGTGATGCTACAAAAGTTTACAATGTCATGAGGATGGGGTTATGGTTGACCTTCTGTAGACGCTGGTGGACTTGAACGTCACTGATATCGGCCAGGAGCAATTTGAGGACTTTTTGTATAAAACAATGTTAGTGTTCGGGTATGGTGAACCACAGATCTCGTGTTACAGGATGATGTCCAGGTACGCCGATATGAAGCAATTGCCAAGTCGTCATCTGGTGCTGAATGTTAACGACAAGTGATTGTGCTTTCCGTGGGACGTCATTCGGCCAGCTTTCATCGCAATCGGGTCCCGCTGCTCATTATGCTGGCAGGAACTGCCTGTATTGGAAAATCTACCTTAGCAACAAAAGTACGTCATTCTGTGTGCATGCCTCTGCAATGCCATGAGGGATGCTAACGCTCTACCACACCTTTGCTGAATGTGGATGTAGCTGGCTGACCGCCTGAATCTTTCGAGCGTCTTGCAGACGGACCTTATTTTTGAGCTCATGTGTAACTTTTCAGGGTACGTTTATCAATTTCGCCAATACGATCTCGTCGAAAGTTGAAATACATATCAATCAAGATATGATGAACGTATGCATAACGTGGCTTGCAGGCAGGAGAAGACTTCGTATATTACGACGACTTTTTCGTCAACCGACGATCTCATTGGGGAATATCAGAAAGAGTGCGAGGTGGTGCGCAAAGGTGTCGAGTCCGATATTAATAAGTGTCTGAAGGATGGAAAGTCGCTCATTATTGAAGGTTTCCACATCGATCCGCGCTTGTACCAGAAAACGATTAGTGTATCCGAGAAGGACAGCAATACCGCCACTTGTTCGGGCATCGTCGTCCCCTTCCTGCTTACGCTGGATGAAGCCGATCATCATAACTTTATGACGAATTCGCCTGACCCGCGATACCGCAGCGACCAAAGTGCGATCGGTTTCCACAACTTGCAGGACGTGCAGAAGTATTTAGTGTCGCACAGTCAAGAAGAAGCAATGCTTCCGTTCACTGAGATTCGCATTGACCTCCACTCGTTTCACGGCACACTGGACAACCTCCACGACATTGTACTTGCACGCATCAAGGAGGTGTTTGTGAGTATTACATCAGCTTAAGTCAAGTACACAGCGACTTTGTCCATTTTTTGTGCCGCATTGCTTCAACCTTCTCAGATGCTGATGTTGTCTCCGTCGGCATCCGACTATGATGTATTCTTATGTACTACAATGCGACTGCCATGTAGCAAGCACAATTGTATCTTTTTTCAGCAATCACCCATTCTTTTACTGTACGAAGCTAAAAAGAAAGACACACAACCTCGAAGGGGTGGTATTGTTACCCAGTTTAAGCAATTGACATGTAAGCATTCGACATTTAGCATTCGACACTTCCGAGTGCTCGATGTATGTGCGCTACAGCTAGAGCTACATGCGGTGGCTCATTACTAATATATCGGAAAGCAATATGGCAGAAGAATTCGCACTCGGTAGTCTGTGTGACGACTGTCTAACAAATGGGCACTTAGTCGAGTCAACTGAGGTGCATTGGTACTACTCTACATCTTTTTTGCTTGCTCTGCTTTGTCGTGTTTGCATCGATGCATCAACTATTCCCTTCCATATAAAAGTGTCGATAAGCCGTAAGATCATCCCTCACCGGTGATCTCTACCGTGTCATTGTCAAAAAATCGTCCTCTCTCCTCGCGGTACCAATGTAGAAAGAGTACCACGAGATCGAGACTGCTTTGTTTCTTACGACTGACAAAACGCAGTGACTTGCAGATCACAATCTCACGAGCCGGTTAGAAACGATAGAAATCGGTCACCCTAGCTGGTCGCACAATAAAAGGCACGTTTCCCCTCTCAAGTTGCAACCGACCGACCATTCCGCATCGAAATCAGCGGCACTTCAAGTTTGTATCGGATCTTGCCAAACAAGACGCCGAGTGCGCGCAGGGCAACGACGAAAAGCAACAAGCGCCACAACCTGACAACAGCATCATGTCACTACTAAAGACTTCTACGGTACGTACGTCTGGTCCGTGCGTACCCCATACTATATACCAGATATATCTGTGCGCGCGCACCCATCGCCTCTTCAACTCGCTCGCAAGTTTCATCAATGGCTACACTTGTGCAGGTTAACTTTGAACACGAATGGAGCGCGATGGAGCCGCTACTGGCGTCGCTAATCACAGGGACGCCCCAGACCCTCACGAACGAGACGTGGCTCAAGATGTATTCGTACGTGGCGTGACGTTGTCGTGCTTTCAACGGGATAGAAAACGTGCAGTTGTCGTTGGCAGTCCCTAACCCTTATTGTTCTTATTTGTGTGTCTTTTTTGTACCCATAGTGGTATCTACAAGATCTGCACCAACCCTGGAGCGCCACAAGCCGAGACGCTGTTCTTCCGCCTGCGACGGCTGCTAGTGACGCACCTCGAGTCGGTCTTAAACGAACTGCAGTCGATCGACGGCGAGCCGGCGTTCCTACGTCGCTATTGCAGCGCGTTCGAGTCGTTCGTGACCGGGACGACCTACATCTCGGAGCTTTGCCGTTATCTGGTTCGTGACTGACGGAGCGCGGCTGGGAGACTGGACACACGGGAGAGAGCTACTGACGCTCGTCTGTTGTTGTTGTGTGTTGTGGGAGGCAGAACCGCTACTGGATCTCGTATTCGCACTGTGAGACGGGACACGCGCCTGTTCCTGGCGTGTACGCGGTGACCGAGGTCCGTGCAACTCTTTTAGTAGCTGGTGTTGAGTAGAGCTTGAGAGACGTGGAACGCTGAGTATATATGCGTGTGTATACATGTATACGTGTGAACTAGCTGTCGCTTCATTTATGGCACGATATTGCGTTTTCGAAGCTCAAAAAGCGCGTCGTGAAGGCAGTTATTTACATTTTCCATACCGCACGACGGGACCGAAGCGCGTGCTTTGAAGACGGGGACTGTATTGCCAGCACGGTTGAGGTTGGTTTTGTGCTGTTTGCTCGGGTGATTTCGGGGCTGTCTGTGTGGCGCAGCCTTTGAACTTATGTGTGGACTTTTTGTAGACATTCTTTAGTCTAGGGCTATGCAGACAGGACCAGATGAGTCTCTATCGAGAAGAACTGGAGCAACCGTTTTTAGAGGTGCGGTTTGTAGCGTTGATGTCTGGTAACGACAAGAAGAAGTGGGCTTAGCTACAGTGTTTTCGCTGCAATGTGCAGGATACAATAAAGTACTTTGCTGCAGAGGCGACGGAGCTCTTATCCCGGGTAACGATCTCCGAATACTTGCGAGAAGCTGAACTATTCTGTACACAAGAGCAGAAACGTTGCGAAGACCGATTGCATCGGACGTAAGTCATGTTGATCCTCCTGCAGTTACATCACCGTCATTTGTGGCAGGTCTCATGTAATACGCCTTCTTCTTTGCTGCGCTTTGCAGCACTGTCACTCAACTTCGACAAGTGTGCTGCCATGTCTTGGTAGATGAGCATGCTGATCAGATCTGCGAGGATGCTGAGGCTTTCTTGATCAACAATCGGAAGGACGATCTGCGCCGCTTGTTTTCTCTTTTTTCTGAGCTGACAAATGAAAATGCACTGATGTCTTTTAAGGTAAGGTTGGGACCTATCACATCAAGGCATGTCGCTTGTATTGACCGTCAAACGCTGTATACTGCCTCGACAGAATATCCTGAAGAAGTACATTGAGCGGAGCGGCCTCGAGGTGGTGCAAAAGTTCCAGCAAGATGACGCCACCAAAGATCCTGAGGGCTATATTGAAGCCCTGGTGCAAGTTCGAAATAAATACTTTGATTTGATCAAAGACGCGTTCGGCTACCACCCTCTCATGCGGACTGCACTTGACCAGGTTGACAGCTTACTTCTATAATGCCCATACTGTCACCGCCACTTTTATTCTTACGACGAAAAATGTAACTGCTTTTTGTGAGCCAGGCATGCCGGACCTTTGCGAATTCTCATCCTAGGCTTCCTGAACTATTAGCAAAGTATACGCACTACCTGATGTCACATGATAAGAAGCGGGGAGCTAGTCGAGCACTACTTCTGCCAGGATCACCAAGACTGATGCCACTTCCGGACGACATGTTGGAGCAGAGAATCGAAAACATCAGCGTCGTATTTTGCCTGATCGACGACAAGGACATTTTCAAGAAGTACTACTCCAAGCTCTTGGCAAAGCGGCTCATCAAAGGTGATTGTACTTGTGTGTTACATATTTCTTCATTCATCAAGATCTGGTACTCAGTTATTAAACCCATGATTCTCTGTACACAATTTTTATGCAGGCACTTCGGTTTCAAGCGATATGGAAATCTTGCTGGTTCAGAAGCTGCGCAATACTTGCGGAGGTGATTTCGTTTCAAAACTGCAGAAGATGCTGAAGGATAAAATGTTGAGCAAGGTATGTGCATATGTCGTTGATCATAACCCGTGATATCGATCAATCAGTCTTGTCGGGAAGCTGACGCATGCTTGTTGTATGATAGGAACTGGCGGATTCTTTCGCTGCTTGGGTCGAAGAAAAGGACATCGAGTTGCGTGCTGAGGACGCCGCCAACGCTTCCGCTATTGACTTGCACCACGCCGTAACTTATCACTGTGACATTCTTACAGCCGGAGCTTGGCCCATATCAAGTGCAGTCGCCGAGCGCAAGATCGTTTTGCCGCCTGCCATGGAAGCACATACCCGTCTGTTCACGAAGTTCTACACTGGAAGGAGTACCGGACGAAAACTTTTGTGGGTTCACAATCTTTCGTTCGGGATGATTCAAAGCCATTGCTTTGATAAATGCTACGAGCTTTTACTGAGCTTTTACCAGATGCTAATTCTCGTACAGGTAGTCATTGTTTGTTGCCCGATGAAGGAGGTGTAGTATGTTGCTAATGTCTGCTGTCTAGTTTAACAACGCAAAGGAGATCAAGCGGTCCGAGCTCACCCAGCGAACCAACATCTCGGAGCAAGAATGTACACATCACATGGCTAGTCTTGTCAAGGTGTGTTCGTACTAGAAATGAATACGATGGACGACAGTTGTTGACCCTTTACCATGTGCAGGCAAAGGTGCTTACGTCAGACAGTGCTACGGACCCGACGTATGCAATTAACTTTGGCTTTATCAGTCGAAAACTTCGAATTTCAGTACGATACCCCCTAATGCGTCACTGCCTCATGCTACCGCGTCCTGACATTAGAATGTGATCAGGCTATCCCAAGTACTCCAGTCGAGCCCCCGAAGGCACCCCGAGTTCCAACCCATGAGATCGAAGATGATCGCAAGATGTCGCTGCAAGCTGCCATCGTGCGTGTTCTCAAAACACGTCGTGAGATCCATCAAGCCCAACTGATACAAGAAGTTACCGAGATGCTTATTCACCAGTTCGTGCCCACCATAACTGCGATCAAGCAAAATGTCGAGATTCTCGTTCAGAAAGAGTATTTGCGCCGCCACGAAGTCGACCAGGCCAGGTACATTTACGTGGCCTAAACCCGAAGCAAACAAGGTGTTGTAAAAAACGGGGGAACTCATTATGCAGCTAGTAAGGCTAAATTTCTGCTATGCGAAATCCATCAAGTCAGGACACGACCAGCGTACACTTCCCGTAGCCGTACTTTGCTTTGTACTTGTCGAAAATGCAGACAAGCTCTTGCTCGTATTGCTCATGCAACTTTTCGATCAGCTTAGCGCTGGGGTTATCCGTCATCTTGACAGGAATGGGCTTACCAAAGACCAGATTGACAGCCACTTCTTCGTGAGGCAGCCAAAAGCGCCATTTTGAGCGCCCAAAACCAAGCAGCAACGCCACCGAGAACTTTTTTGCTACCGCTTGGCGAAAGGACAACAGTGTTCTAGAGTCAGAAAGAAACACAATGGACAACCACAACTTAGAACCCAATCGGACGGCAATGATTCAGGACAACCAACTTACTTGGAGTGCGAGAAGAGATCCGTCTCTCCAAAGGCATAACTCGGTACAATCGGCACACCGTACTTGAGCGCCAAGCGGATATGTCCCTTGCGTTTCTTGACGTAGATCGTATGGTCTCCCCGTTGAGACAGCATCTGCTCTGCAATCCCTCCCACTAGAATCGCCAGACTCTTGCCATTTTGAAGCATCTGCCCCATAGAGTTCTCGCATTAGTGACCACAACCATCACACTCCTCATGCTTTCTCGCCTGCAATCACCTTTTGTGCCACACTGCGTCGAGCATCGACACAGCCGGACCAGAGCATATAGTCCCGGTAGAGTGGCACACGGAAGCAGATAGACGCGGCTAAATGACGTCGCATTGAGAGGGGGACTGTCTCATAAAAGGCTGGTAACATAACAAGAACACGGACAGGTTTAATAAAAGAAAGTTCGATATAAATGACCAATGTACCCATCTCGAGTATGACTTTTTAACGTACGTGGCGACGTCTGACCCGACAAAAGGAGCCCATGGTGAGCCGACAAGAGTCCGTGCGGGTGCGAGCAGAAAATGTACTGCCTCCTGGTATCAAGAGGCTCCTCGAATTCCAGAGTTCCTGATACGTGTCCCAAACAGCGTCCAATGAACATGGCGAACCATGGCCAGCAGCGCTCTCCCGTGTATTCGGATCCGTCAAAGTATGACGGGAGATAGGCACCAACGCAAGCAGCTGCGACGGTCATGCTCCAATGCACGTGGAGAGCGACGCATAAGGAGACAACTGCCACGGTGAGAGTGGCACTAATCGCCCAGGTGCGATGATGTCCCCCCATGAGCTCGGCGATGCAGCTCAAGGAGGAGACTGCAAAGGTACCACGGTGTACCAGTTTAGAACCTATTTGTGCGTATGTGGGTTTTTGTAGTGATTTAAGTGACAGTAGCTATTGTCGTTTGAATGTAGCCAGCCAGTCAAACGAGTCTCTGTGCATTCGAATGGTTAATTACAGCATCGAAACGATCATCTACATTTACATTTTTTTTATCGTCCGAGTCTTGTAGACTAGATCAATCGCGCACTAGTGCCCAGTAGAAATGGCGTATTGTTGAGATGTAGTGTCATGACGAATTTTGGTGGGTTTTGCTGTGATCAACTTGTCCTTAATGTGTCGCTTCTTGTGTTGTTTCTAGAGCGGCGTCATCTTGGCAAACGCACCGTAGACAAACGTGTATATGTAGCAACTACCAATGGACACTACTAGCTTTACGCTGTTAAACCACCAATCCGATACGATTTGTACTTGATGAACAACGGCTTATGGCTTCTGCGTGATTTAATGAACGCACTCAAACTGGATGCGCGAACGCTATTCCAAGATATGGACACTTACATATTGGGAGGACTGCAATTTAGGCCGACAACGAGCTGTATGTGTTGATCACTTCTGTAGAAACCTTGTGAGTGCGTGATATAGCGCTCTCGTCTATCCACTTCTCACTTTCAAAAATGCTGTGCTAGCAATGGCAAAGCAAGCTGTATACCTGTCACGAGTGAAGAATATTGACCTGCGCAATAATTTTAAGCCAGAAAGTTCAAGTCACTGCATTTAAGACTCACTACGTGTCTTCTGCCAGACAGCTAGTAAATTTCCATGACAGACACCATGGACCGCGCATATTTTGAGCTCAAGTTGTGTGTAATTCTGATACCCCAGATCAGCAATTGTAAGCAACTGTTCTGGAAGTAGATCCTTGTGTTTGTTTGTCAGGCTTTTTGAACGCACAAACGAAGCTACCAAGAAATATCTTACCTTATTACATGGTAACAGTTTACAAGAGGGTCTACGGGTGAGTGCTGAAAAATGCCGTGCGATCAAGTATTGTCGTACAAAGCGTGCGGAAGATCGCATTGCGGTTTTTTGCTATCCGCTGTAAATGACACTACAATAGACGTGCAAACTCGATTTCAGCTGCAGGCATTCAAGATCGAGAACATGTAATACGCGGACGACATAGAGAGGGTTTGTACGAATCCCTACTCACTATTTCGAAATCAACGCGAGCACTGGAGGGATGTGGCCACATGTTGGTCCTCTACTCAAGAAGTTCTATTTGTGTGCTTTTATGCGAGATTGTGTCACATGTGCGATGGAATTACGGAACAAAACGAAACACACGTCTGTTCATGGACGAATAAAGTACGCCTTACTTTTCGTTTTGTTATACTGAAGTACACGATAAGTAACGCGATCAAGCTCTCAAGCTTTTACATGTTGCGTGCGAGTCGTCAGGGAAGAAAAGGCAGCTCCTTACCACCCAGTTCATCCCATAATTCTCGTCAATATAGTCGCATCACATGAAGTAGCGCACTTATCATGCGTTCTCGTCGTTCTATCAATCACTTCGGCGTTCTTTTTCGTCACTCGGGCTTTCATCATTATAGCCCCCTCGCTCTAGTGACATGTATCCTCTTTTTCTAACAACCAAGTGACGAGACCCTTCCGTCCTCTTATGGCCGTCAAGTCGCTCAAGATCATGTTCCTGGGCGCGCCCGGCGCCGGCAAAGGCACGTACGCGTCCCGGATTGCGCCTATACTGCAGATCCCCACGATTTCTACAGGAGATCTCGTGCGTCACGAGATTAAGACTGGCACGGCTTTGGGCGAGAAGATCAAAGAGTTTAATAATAGCGGCAAGCTAGTGCCCGACCAGATCATTCTCGACATGATGGAGAAGCGGTTAGGGCTATCGGATGCCCAGAGAGGGTTTATTCTCGATGGGTTCCCACGCAATGTGTCGCAGGCCAAAGCTTTCCAGCTGGTGACGACACTGGACCTCGTGCTGAACATTGAGCTCCCCCAGTGGATTCTTAAGGACAAGATCAGTGGCAGGAGGTCCGTGGTTACAACTACTTGAAAATAGGTGGTGAAGTAACGGTACTGATCAGGTTTGACGGGGTGTATTGATTTTGAAAGGGTCTGCACCAAATGTGGCACTGGCTACAATGTGGCGTTTATTAATCACGGAGAGTACTATATGCCTCCGTTGCTACCGAAAGTAGATGGAATCTGTGACGTGTGTGGCACGCCGTCGCTCGTCCAACGATCCGATGACAAACCAGAGACGGTGGAACATAGGTGGCTGCTATGCACGAGTTTTTGAGATATTCTTTTTTTGTAGCGATTGTTGGGTTTACTGGTATGTTTTGCTGGTGGTGGTGATGGTGTAGATTGGAGGTGTACAAGCAAGAGACATTTCCGCTCGTCGATTTCTACCGGAAAGAAGGCACGTTGAAGACGTTTAAAGTAAAGAAGGGGCTGGCGGATCTGGATAAACTTGTGGACCTCATTAAGAAGGAGCTGCATGTGTAGAACAAAGGATACGATGAGGCTGGAGTGGGAGACGTTGTGAGGAGGATTCATTTTTGATTGCCGGATCCGCTGCTGCAGCAAACAGATTTATACATGCCCACGGTAGGTATGCATCCTTGCCATGGTATTGCATCGTTTGTCCGTCGTTTCAGCGTACCATCTGGGCTGAGCTGTTATCAAGCAAATATTTCAGTCAAAAGTCTTAGCACGTAGAAGTAGTCGTAGAGGTACGGTTAACCGAGCAAACATTCATAGACGATGGTGTGTCACTTTGGAACATGTGTTCCACACTGCAACCGGTATCCGATCTTCATAAGGACTGCAGCTGCTTAACAGTATCGATATCCAGAAAGTTGAAACTCTTGAGGTTATTGATGCGACACCGATTGCAGGCACCACATCCGACGCCATATTCGCACACGTCCGTAAGATCTAACGCTCAGCAATTATTTACAGTTTCTGTAAATTGCCTTCTGAGTCGCAATTGATGTCTGTACGACATGCAAATTTGTATGGTTCGGGTCAAATTCGTTCTCGTACAACGTAGCGACCATTACCAGTGTGGCTGGATGAACTCGACATCACTAATCGTTTGATGCCTGTCGGTCATTGTCACTATTAGTAATACTGGACAAGTTGCTTGAAATGATGCAGCCTGGTGCAGTATTTCAGGGACGACAGCGACTTAGTGTGAGCTACGCAGGTACCACAAAGAAATAAATGCATTCATGATGAGATGGTATAAGCACCACTTTCGTAGTGGGGTGATGCCTAAGATTTTCAAATGACGCTCTCGAGGGACATTTATTGGACGTAGTCACACAAGACAAAGAGGTGACGGATTTTATTCATGTGAGTTAAAAGTTAAAGATGATCTGTTGAATGTGCACAAACTGATGGCTCTGAGTATAAGACACACTATCGTTCGTGTCGCTTCAAACCTCGCGGTGGTCACAAGTGCTGTGCAATCTATACCAGAGCTCTACAACAAATGAATGACTGCAGAATTGCTACCGGTCTATGTGTCAGTACATTCTTCACGCCCACGGATAGGGACAAGGTCACACGAATATCAGATGTGTGCAAGACGATCTACAGATATTGGACGAAGTATGAAAACGAGACCTCAAGTGATACGTTGGGTGGTCAAAGACACACGTCAAGTGAACAAGGCTATACAGTCGACGTCATTGGCGACGGCGGTGTGTTTTTTGCGACACGGTAATCGCACGAGAATAGGAGACGGCCTGCTAAGCACGATCCTTGGCAAAGATTATCATACAACCTAACGATGACTGCAAGCTTCAGCACCCTAACAGCTGACAATTCATGATGCGGCAGTGCGGCATTTAGTCTAGTTCGGCCTGCAAATAGCAAGCCACTCAATGTACCTCTACCTAAAAGGAAATCTTGTTGTGTTTGCATCGCCGATTTGGGTATTAGGAAACTACAACAGTCGAGTTTAGCTCTTTAAATGCTCATGGTCGTAATGGTGGCCACGCATTCTGCTCTATTCTCGAATGAGCTAACTCGGTTTAGTTGTGATCCACGAGCTAAGTACTAGAGCGTGTGCGATATATTGTTTGTAACACCTACATACACTCTAAGTGCGGCCAGAGAAGGGCTAGACCAGAGCCATTAGGTCAGAAATGCGTACAAAAGGCTGCACAGAACGAAATAATTAGCAGAAGGTATGACAACAATACTTAGTGTCGCTGCGTCAACGTCCAATTCGATACGTCGCGAGGCTTCCGGTATTACTGAACAAAGTTGCAGCAATCGCAAACGATAAAGCAAACCAGCCATTTAAATACACTTTTGGCTCATCGTATCAGAGACCTACCGTCCCAATTTGTCTGCTTAAGATTTTAACTGCATTAGGACGTGCTGCTAGAAACCGTCATGGTGGCTACTCTGCTGTGCAACATTTAGTAAATCGGTGCAAGCTCAGTCAGTATTCAAAGACCAGTAAACTACGAATGCCGTCAAGTGGTGGTCTTGACCAGCTCTAAGATATGGATGATGTATATTGCTCAATAGCCTCAGTAATGTCTCAATTGAAGATCGCCATGTAATTCCAATGTAACAAGGATCATAAGTGTAAGATAAAGCACTGTCGGTATTGCAAAGGTCAATCTTGAGTCAACCAAAGGCCCTCACAAATTTTTCGCTAAGACGCACCGGTAGTACCAAGTCATTAGATGCAGCAATGGAAACAGGCAATTCTTAATCATTTACACTGATGAATGTGCGCGACCTCATTTACACTGTATACAATATCGGAAGCACACGATACAGGCTTGCACGCGGTTCGAAGCGGCGTCTCACGACCTCCGAAGTGTATAGAAATCACACCTTTGCATCACACCAAAGGTTCTACAAGTGGTAATCGATGCCCGTGTACTCCTCCGTGTCTTGGCCAACGGACTGTGAGTTCTCCGTACTACGTTGTCGTAGAATCGAAGATGAACGACTGCTCGCGTAGTGCGAGTCCAGAGGGTTAATGGCCACGAGCTCCGAGGACGTGAGTGACCGAATGGACTGGATGTTGTGTTGCTGCTGGTCCACCTGCTGCGTGTCAACGTCCATGTGTGAGTTTTGCTGCGTAAACAGGTCCGGGTTGATGCCATCGCCACTCACGAGATCTTCCACACCAAGAATATCAGCCATTTTGAGCTGGAAACGTGCCTGATACAACTTCGGCGGAATCGCAGATAGCCCATCTCCATCGACACCCCGAAAAGCGATCTTAAAGAGCCGCTCTACACGCTTCTGGTAAGTCCAGGTCTGCAGGATGTCAATCACACCCAGGTGGTAGTAAGCTGGCCCTACAACTGTGTTTGCCATGCGCATGCCTGATCGGGGAAGTCGTCTACCGGATGAAGACGTACTACTCTCAGTACGCCCATTGCGGCTTCGATCCTTTGAATATTCACGCGGCTTTGATGCCTTGCGCGGCATCGCAGGCTCATTAAGCATGGTGCGACTGGGATAAGACCCCACATTTGATGACACGCTGGCGTGGCGTCGGCTCTTCGATAATGAAGACCGCACGGCAGACGGTCCTTTCGATCTTCCCAAATTCTGAACACCGCCGCTGCGTGAGTCCATCAATGACTTCTCAGCAAACGGGTTGTACACAGAAGATCGCTGCATGTTACTTCCAGGTCTCATGCCGAGCATACTGGATTGAAGCGTCGTATTCGCAACGTCGCTTTCCTCACCCGAGTTGTCAGCCTCGTCCACCACATACTCAACTTCGTTAATACCCATCAACAGCGAATAGTCCATAATACCGAAGGAGCACAGTAGCTGCGAGTCTGCACAGAGTTGTTGATACAGTTCCAGCGCTACGTCACGATCGAGGTTTAGTTTCTGTGTCAAATCCGAGTCTTTCAGCACGACGTTAGGCTCGTGTCCACCTAGCCGGACCGTGCAGTTGGCATTCTCAGGGGCTGAATTTTGGTACAAGTACTTGCGATTGCAATGACGGCATGTCACCCTTTTGCCACGCTTCGGAAGGTCGCCGTGACGGTTCACCCATGAACCCTTGATGTCGTAACGCGAGTGGATCACCTGGTCAGTGTCGAAAAGATTCGCCATCACGACAAACGAGAACTGTTTGCTGTACAACTCGAGACAATGGCAACCGTAAAAGCGCAATAGCAGGGAACGAGGGTTGGCGCACAAGTACTCGGCGTAATCCTGTGCAATGCTGCGAAGGAACGAACATTCCTCCTTGCTCGTACTCTTGACAATAAGCGTCCCATCGGCCGAGTAAAACATGAAAGCACCACTAGCACCTTCACTCAGACGCTCCTTTGCCGTGGCCGACAATGCTTGCAAGTAAGCGTCGTTGTTGACGCCAAATCGTTCACGAATCTTCTTGAACGCATGCGGTTCGTAATCGTGAAACGTCTTGGTACGAGGCGAGTTCTTAGCCACACGCATAGTCTCGTCAAAAGCAGCGGCAATACCATTTGTTCCATCTCGTTCAGCACCAGTTGACATTTGCTGACGATAAGCTGCATAAGCTGCTGATGGATGGGCCGCATTTCCACTCTCACTAACAGCAACTGCAGTAAATGCCGCTGCAGCGGCAACATTAGTACCTTTTGTCTGCGGTAACAACGCCAAATGCTGGATGCGCTGCGACGCCGGTAGACGTTCAGCCGCCTGAACAGCCTGGATTATCCCCGACGTGGTGTAAAAGAGCACTTCCCGTCGCAACGCCGCGTTCACCTGCGGGTTCAGATCCACGTCAATCTCGCCTGTGTTTTCTCCTAGACAGTGCGTAAAGTGCGCGACGTGGAAATCGTTCAACGCAAACCAGATCACGAGATCAAGGTACCCTTTTCCAGCAATCAGGAAATTCAAGAGCTCGCTCGACCTGTCCGGCTGCGAGCGGTCTCTCGACAAGAACTTGATGTACACAATGACGACAATAATCCAGTAAAAGGTCACGGCAAAGACATTAAACCTCGCGCGATTGATGCTCTGGACACGGACTGCATACGTCTCGGGCATGCCTTCACTCAGTCTCTTCCACGCCCAGATCCAGACCGCGATGCCGGAGATAATGAAGAGCCCCATCCAAATGTAGAAAAAGAGCCAGCTAATGATATTGGCGTTCACCGCGGTGTAGCTCTCGGAAAAGTTGTCCGTAACAATGTACCCCGCGGTACAGTTGGTCATATCGTCCGCCTCCAAGTTCTTCAGCGCGTTCGTCCAGCACACGCCTAGATCCGAGTAGCCTGACCAGTCGTCCGTCTTCATGAGCAAGAGCCCCAGCACAAGCGGCACAAGCCACGAGCCGAGGTGGAACATGCGCGTGTTGCGCTTAAAGTCCGTAAACGGGTTCGTGAGACTCAAGAGCAGGTTTAACGTCATGCAAAAGAACCAGCACTCGGACGCCAAGAGCGTAAACTCAAAGAGCCCGGCAAAGAGGTCGCACGTCGAGCTCGCCGTGCTGGCCGTGCTGCAGCCGCACTGCAAGTTGGTACTGCTGCAGAGCGGCACGCAGTCGAAGAAGAGGCAGCGGACAAACTGCTGCGCCAGGAGCTGCAACACGAACACGGCGTCGGCGATCGTGCGCCAGAACACGAGTGGGTTCGGGTGTTGCCGGTAGCTTGGCACGCTTGCGTACGAGAGGATGACGAAAAAGACCGAGAAGATCGAGAGCACGCCGCCCCAGATGAGTCCCGGGCTGAGGTTGTCGTACGTGCTGCCCATGGCCAAGACGAGCGCCGTGACAAAAGCTGCGAACATGACGAGCTGGAACCACCGCGTCGTAGACTGCACGCACGTGTGGAGCGTCGTGAGGCCCACGACGCGGCGGTCGAATGGCTGCTGCTCGTCGTGGTGTCTCATGCTTGATGCGGGATGGTTCCGGTCATGATGCGACGAAGGTGATGCATTGGAGGACGAAGGGATGCCAAGAGATGATGGCGTGGAAGACGAGGCGGCGGGGTAGGGGTGCGGGTAGGTGTGCGGGTGCGGATAGGGGAACGATTGTTGCGGAGGCGGGATGGGGTTGGGGTTGCGGTTGCGGTGCTGGTGCTGGTGGCGGCTAGGGTTGGACGCGGGTGCGCGCGCGCGCTCGTCCGACATGATGGCGCGTGGCGACTGGAGGACTGGCACGGGGGGAGACGCGCTAAAGCGGCGACGAGTGCTGCTAGTCGTGCTGGTGGGTGCAGGACGGTGGGGACAGCTGCTGCTGCGTGTGCGTGCTGCGGGGACGGCTGCAACTGTGGTGGGGCAAGTATTGTGTCGTCCGTCTTCTTGACGTCACCGAGGGACGCGAAACTGTCGCTACGGCGTAAAGTGGTCGATGTTGCGCGGAAAGTGGGGGTCTGACTACCAGGGGTAGGGGCGCTCTATATTTAGGAGTTTGTGGAAGGGGGGAGGTCACGCTGACGGACGAATGAGGGACAAGAACAACCGTGGTAAACAATGGCGGACGTGGGACAGGGGCGTCTTGAAGTCAGAGGAAAGTAGGGGTAGGGCTGACGTTGTTGTGAGAGGTTATGGCTATTTTTCTTCGTCGTGTGCACTGCAATGGAGCGTATCAACAAAGAATATACACTTTCGCTGTTGCATACAACAAGTTGGTCCGAGCGTCATGAAGGATATGTGTCCACCGTTGTAAAAAGTTCGTTTTCGTATTGCAAGAATTTGCAGGTTCGTTGGCGCCGGACATTCTCTTGGGCTCGTAGATCGTGAGATGTAAGTAAATAATGCCATTCAGTGACAAATTATTAAAAAATATATCGTATAGAAACGCCTAACAAAGCTATACAAAAACCATCAGACAGCACATTACCGATTTTTGACTCAATCTTAAATACAATTGGTGAATCCGTTTTTTACTCTGGTCAATCCCTATTGTTATGTCAACAAAGTGTACGCACAAAATGTACATAAGATAGGGGAGCAAGCTCTGGAGCTCGCCCTTTGATATTAGTGATTCAGTTTGGAGAACTGAATCAAGTTGCAAAACACTATACAATAGCAGTCACTGAAGAAGGAGTATGATGTTGTTAATGTATGTATAAATTTAATACAGTATACTCAAGCAACGCGATCAGCCTTTGCTTATCAGCGTCCAGCGTTTGCTTATGTGATCATATTCACCTTTGATCGATTTAAGCCAATCACAAGCGTGCGCCACAATAGTGACTAAGCCAAAGAGTGACTTCGGATATGCCTATATACCTATGAGGGGGGACAGGCTAGATCGTACTTAGTTCGCGCGAGGTACACCTAGCCGCGTTATTTACAGACAGACAGACACAGATAAGTACGATTAAAAAGTTCGGTATTTAACCTTGCGCACAATCACTAATAGCTTCACCCTTCGGGCTCGCAAAGAAATAGATATTCGTTTGCGACCGTTCACCCAGCAACTTTTGTGGCTTTCCGTCTCCATGCATAATCAATATAGGCAGTAGTCAAGAAACGTTGGCAAGGGAAACAAACGCGATGATAGTCGTAGGATTCAACACGTGAACGCGATATTAGAAAGGGGAATGCCAAGTACGCGGCCTCACATCGCGTCATGGAGTGTATATATTACACCGCTTGCACGTGTCGAATCCGAAGGCCTGCGCGTCACTTCGCGCGTTTGTCAGTATACATGATGCGCTTCTGTGCTCAAAATGTATAAACTTGACGCGCATGAAGAAGATAGACATCGTGTTTGAACCGCTGAACTGGATTGGTGCCACACATATCATCAGACATTTGATCGATAATAAATTCCATGGTACGGTAGCAGATCTAGCCGCTAAGGCGACATGTTTAGCAAAGACTGACTGAGATCGTAAAAGCTCTCACTCAATCTTCGTCGCAGGATTATCGGTCCTTGGTAGATAAGATACTCCATATCTAGCAATATGATGGTTCAGTAAACTTTGCGGAATCGTATTGATGACAATCACTCGGGACATCGCATGTCCAACGACTCGATAGAAAACTTCAGAAACGGACGTATTGCGGGATTTTCGTACCAAAGTTCTCACGCGCTTCGTGCTACTGTGCACTTTCAGCATTACTTACCGACTTGCATAACCCATTCGCAGTTCATTTTTTTCGTCTACGTATCAAAGAAAAACTGATAGAGAAGAGGGAATGCTGAAGCAATGGATCATAACCTACACATATCCACTTCAACATGCAATGGAGCCAGTTTCCCCCCTTCGGTAATCCCGCGGAACAGAAAAAGGACCGACGTCATCAACTGAAGCCATTTCAGAATTAATGGCTGACGTGACGCCATGTGCCACCTCGTTGACTGCAACGGATCTCGAGCGGGAGCACGTGCATAAAGTGTACGATGTCATTGCACGGCACTTTAGTCATACGCGCCATCATCCCTGGCCTCAAGTGACCGAGTTCTTGGCGGGATTGGCACCTCGCGCCCTCGTGGCGGACATGGGCTGTGGCAATGGCAAATACCTGCATGTGAACCCGTCGCTCTGTGTCATTGGAGCAGATCGCAGCATCCCATTGATGCAAGTAGGAGCTACGAGCAACAGGTTGGCAGCAGTAGTAGTTCAATACAATTGCAATGGTAGCGCCTCAATGGCTGCACTAAACTTGAGACGGATCGTGCCTTTCCTGCAGCAACTTGGTAGGGTGTGATGCACTGCAAGTGCCACTCCGGACTGGAGTATTTGATGCAGCCATCTCCATTGCTGTGCTACATCATATATCGACTGAGGAGCGTCGAGTTGCATTGATCAGGTAGGACGGGCAATGTAATGTAGTTGCAAAGGAGATGGCCGATGGTGAGTCGGCTCTTCTTACACGAAAAAAATCGCTTTTGTTTTGTAGTGAATTGGCTCGTATCGTGCGAGTGGGCGGTCAAGTGCTGATTGTCGCTTGGGCATTTGAGCAGGACAAGCACTCGAAGCGCCGCTTTGAGCAACAGGATGTCATGGTGGAGTGGAAACTTCAGCAGAAATATGCCAAGGATAAGGAGCGCGGTGATACAATCGAAGCCCACGGGCAAATTGATCACAAGAAGCCCTGGGTGGTCTATAAACGGTACTGTCATGTGTATCGCAGCGGGGAGCTCGAAGCGTTGGTCGAACAGGTGCCGGGTCTTCGATTGATATCGGCCGAGTATAGTCGCTCCAACTGGTGTCTCCGTCTACAGCGCGTTGCTTCCTAGACGGAATAAAACGACCTGTTGCAGTGATGATGAGCAGTGTTTCACATCCGTCGAATAAAGGTCATGGCCTGTCACGGATTTTTGTCTACTGTCGTTTGTATCTGCAGGTAAGTTCATCAACTCGGCACATATTGGTGAACAAGTCAGCTTCGTAGAGTGGCCTAGGCAATTGTGCTGGATCGACATGCTCGTCGAGCAAAACGGCTGATCGCTTTGCTGTAAGAGATCGGTACAAGCTTGCTAGAGTCCATGCCTAAGCGATGGCAAGTTGGCGTCGAAATGAGCACGAACCGACATCTTGTCGCGGAGCAATATTCGTCTTAATCCATGCCGATCGCTTGCACGTACCATGGTTCACGTCAGGTTGAAGGTATGATACTGCTTCGGAGATTCTTTTTCCATCATGTCCTGCGCAGCATGGTGACAAGTCGAATTTGCAAATATGGGTAATGAATGAGCTGATAACGCCGGTGGGGAGTACAGTACAGCCAGAACGGAGCAACTGCTCGCTTGACCAGCCATTATTCTCGATACCTTGTAAGGTGAAAAGGCACGACCTTCATCATTGTCTAGCTGACAACTTGGAAGCAAAGCTCGGTAGACTTTATGGAGACGCCTTCGCATCTTCACGTTTCCTTGCCAACAACCTAAAGCTTCATGGCCGAGACGAACAAACGCATCAATGCAAGCCACAGGATGCCCATCACTTGATTCCATCGATCATCAAACGAGTGAAGGTAAGTCCATGTACAATTCGTTAATCTTCCGTCAACACTTGTCTTTTCCAGTAGAAACTCCACCAAGCAGTCAAATGCGGCGACCACTTTCGTCAAGCATAGATTCATGCTAGCTGCCAACTACTGTAGACCTCGTGTCACCATGTGGTTGTGAAGCCGGCAAAGAATGAATGGGACAAGGCAATTTGCGTGCTTTACCTACTACGAGGTTCGAGTTCATGCTAGAAGGCGCACCAGTGTCAAAAGTCCAAATCAACACATATCAAATCACCAAGGTCCCGTGATAACAGCAGCAATCGTCAGTAAAAATGTGACAACAGCTTGAGGCCACATGGAGTTGCATTCAATTCCATCCAAAGCTTTTGATGCACCAAACTTCGTCTCGCCCGCCATGACTATAACGCCAAGCGACTGCGCTGCATTGGCAGTGCATTTGATGCGTCGACATTCTATCGATCCCTGGTCTGCTGCTCAAAAGTATTGACCATACCCGTCTCGACCAAAGCCTTTATTCGCTTGCACTTTCGTAAGCGATGTCTGCGGCGTGGCTGTTTTCATTGCCTTGTTGACTGTGATGCCGGACAACTGCAAGGCTTCACTCTGCTGTGACGAGCGGTCATGTGACTTCCCGATACGAGTGTTTCGTGGCCGCTCACTCGAAATGCGATCGATATCCACCATCGAGAACGCAGCACTAACACCATGAGAGTCGGCTGGAGATTTGAAGCTTGCTGTTTCACGCGACACTCGGTCCGCAGTAGAAGCGTGACTGTAGTCGCTAGACCTTGCATGCATAGCAGACAGCTGAAAGCAAGCGAGATCATTCGTCTTACTATTCGCTTGGTTGCCACGTGAAGACTTCGTCAAGTCCTGAGAAAAGCCCGCATGTCTACCAGGTGCAGCACCAACCGCATTGCCTTCAGCATAAGCTGGAAGTCGCACATCCAATCGATGAACGGAGCGTTCCTCAGTACGAATGTAATTGCGCGAGTGCACTTCAAGGTGCTGGTCCAGCGCAAAGGCATCACCCCGCTCACGCCATCCGAGCGTGCGAATGCACTCAGCAGGTTTCGCATGATTGATGGCTAATTCAGCTTCAGGCCATCTGGATACAAACGGATTCTCTAGCGCTAGGCCGTGGCCAGAAGTGCTTCGACATCCTTGCAACCCAGGTGAAGCTTGAGTGTGAGCATCACTGGAGGTGTTGCCTCCATTTCCAACAACCTGACCACTTAAAGGGCGAATGCGTCCGCCCATGTATTGCTCGCGGTAAGCGGAAGGATGGCGTGCAGCTCGGAGATCCAAATCGTCATGTCGATGATGTGCGATATCACCGCCTCGGGCCATTCCTGCACACGTGGAGAAAGCAGTTCCTTCTCGAGCTTTATCGCAAACCTGTCGTGTCCTTTTGTCATCCATCTGCTCGGCACTTGACGAATCTGAGGCTGTGCGTTTTCGTGACGCACTCTCAGTACTTCCGTGGTTGCTACTACAATCCGTAATAGGTGTAGAGCTGGCTACAGCTTCATGAGGAAGCAACGATAGAATGGCGGAGTGCACGTTCACCGGGAAGCACGACGACAACAGCTCTTCATCCTTAGCAATGTATCCCACAACGTCCAGCACCGATGGCAGAATCCCTCCGCTTGGCGAGATAAAACACGTTCCCTTTGCAGAGTCACCAGTTTGTACACGCCACCCTTGTCGCATTAAAGTAGGGAGTGCATGGTTCTCAAACAAACTGAGCACGAATTGCGCCTCGCGCTCACTAATCTGAAGCATCACACGGGGTTGTACAGCACAGCTTTGGCGTTGAGCAGATGCAGGCGGTATCATAAGGTCCGGGCTAGCAGGCGACAATCTCTCTTCACTCTTCTTATTACACAGGAGTGCAATGTCTGGTGGCAGATGCGCGGGATCAGCACGCTCGATCTCGTCCTGGATCAAGATCTGCAGCGTTTGATCCATCGTCAGATCCTCTGCGTCACCGTCAGCGTATACCACCGTATACACTGCCATCTGCTTGTCAAACTTGACCACCTGGCCCAAAAAGCGTCCTAAGCCAGCAAAAGTCTTGGCCACACGAAGTCCAATCAACTCTTCCGCCCAAATCTCTCGTCCATGGAACGAGATGCGGGTATCCAGCTGGTTGTTCGGAGAGGATGGAGCAGACGACTCTTTCTCCTCTACCCTGTCATAATCTTGCACAGTCACGTCTTCAGCTGTGGGAAGCGAAATGCCTTCCTCCCGGTACTGATACGACCTTGACCTTGACCTCGCTCCAGTGATATCCCGCGTGCTTGGTACTGGTCCATTTGCTCGTCCTGTTGAATCTTCTTTCAGTGGCGTGGACATTCTCATGCTGTTCTTTGAATGACTATTGAATGGAGATGAGGTGATCAACTCACTGCTGTGTTGATGCTTTCTCAGCTGCAGCAGCGCGGCACTGCCCAAGGACAGCGAAGGCAGTGCCTGACTCGATCGTGGTCTCTTCGGGTCGTTGTCACTTAAGCGGTCGTCGTTGTGTGCTTCACCTGATGAGCACGAGGGGCTACCAGGCGATGCAGCGCGAAACGGTCGTGTCTTGGTGCTTCTATTCTTATTCAGAGGTTTGTAGCTGCTCGCGGAATAGTCGCGTCTGCCATTGTCCTGTTTCTGTAAGTCGCTCGAAACGACTCGATTCTGATTCGGTGGTGACTCACTCGTCCAATCAATCTGATTCGGCAAGTCCTCTGTGACGTTGTTCTGATTCCGCAAGTCGCCTGGGAACCAGCTGTTGCTTTTAGGGCGCCGACGGTGGTTGTGGCTGCTGACGACTACGGGGTTGATGGGTGCAGAAGAAAAGCTGCTGCTGGATGTGGCAATCGCAGTGGAGCTTGAGGACGTTAGAGCGTCGGTGACGACGGGACGGGTCGCCATCTGCCGTATAGGAGACCTTCGATCCAAGCTTTGGGTTGCTGGTGTACGTGGTGAGGTTATTTGAAAAGACGGTAGGTTATTTTGGGTCAGCGTAAACAAAAACGTGTGACGAACATGGGAAAGGGGTTTGTGCGGGACGGTGGCGGTACAAGGGATGGGCGCTCGCTTCGTAGTTGTTGCGCTACGTTCGTTACAGCGTTTAGAGTGCTTTGTTATAAATTTAATGAGGGAAAGAGCTGTCATTTTCCGTAACGTATGGTGTCGACTCCCTCGACGAACTTTATGTTATGGCCCCTGGGTCGCTTTACTCACTATGCCACACGGGGAAAACACACTTCATTGAGATACTTCCGTCTTTTCATTCTGCAACTTGAGCGTCTTGTATATTGATCTGGTGGAAATATATTGCACCCTCTATCAAAATGGAGTGGTTCTTAAAAAGAGGTCAGCTCCCGCAGAAACATGACTCTGCCGCCACCCGGTATAAATCGTCCCAAGTCTCGCACGACATTTAGCTAATCTTCTCACTAGATTGGCGGATGTATTGACTTAAGCCTCGAGTGTCATTAGCCTGTCACGACAGTCTACAATTTGACAAAACAAATCTGACAATACCACCACTCGAAGTTGTCACAATTAATACACGAACAACCACTTTAACACTTGGCGATGAGCACGGCAGCGCCGTCCCCGCCTTACGCTTTCGCCTCTGTAGTGCCGGTCATCGCATTCCTTGCTGTACTATACTCATGGCTGCTCATCATAGTCAACCAGATGGTCCCCGATCCCTACATGGTCAATTTTTCTCGCTTTCTTGCAGTATACATTGTATCTTATCCAGAACATGCCCTAATGAGGTATTGCAATTGTCAATAGGACGAGGTTTTCCATATCCCCCAAGCTCAGAAATACTGCAAAGGCCGATTTCGTGCGTATACGCATTTTAATCGACCCCAAATCAGTCCTGTCAACACTAACCATTACGCTGTGCTTCAGACGAGTGGGACCCCAAGATCACGACGTTTCCAGGTCTGTACTTGGTCTCGACGCTGTACACGAATGCGCTTTCCTGGATAAACACGGGAGCCTATTTCTGCTCCGTGTCGGTGCTGCGTAGTGTGAACGTGGTATTTGCACTGGCCAATGTGGTGCTGTGCGTGCTGCTAAGACGTCACGTATCGCCACACGACCACAATTTTCTGCTCCATGCCGTGCGCGTTGCCGTGTTCCCGCCGCTGTTTTTCTTTTCGTTCCTATTTTACACGGACTGTGGCGCCACGTTTTTTGTGTTGTTGACGGTGTGGCTCGCAGAGAGAGTGGAGTTGTTGCAGCATCCACCGGCAAGAGGCAGCTTCGTTCTCAGTGCCATAGTAAGCAATTTCGTGAGTGATTGGGCTGCTGCTTTGACGATTGTATTTGACTCGTGGGTGCGTGATGTTGGCTGAGTGCAGAGTGGTGCAGTCGCGGTGCTTTTCCGCCAGACGAACATTGTATGGGTCGGGTTTATGGCTGGCACGGTCGTCGTTCGGTGTGCAGAGCTTGGTCACTCAAAGTTTATTTACGGGTGCGGCACTTGCGTCATCGTTGCTGTGTAGGTCGTGCTTGAATGGCGCTCAGTTGATGATGCTATGGTCAGGTCATCGAAGACGGAGTCCAGTGCTAGTACTCTCTCTCCTGCTACACACAGGTAAGGCTATGAGATTGGATGAGCGTTATCCGATGCGCTTACTGATTGTACGGGTCTATTTTCTGATGTAATTGGACGGGCTTGAGCTATTTGAGGATCGTTTTGAACTTCGTGAGCGTCGCTGTATTGAATCTCCCGTCCACTTTTCTCATTGTCTGGCCATTTGTCGTGGTCGTGGCGGGTTTTGTCGTTTTCCTGATAATGAATGGCGGCATCGTTGTGGGTAAGCGTCGGTACATAGCTTCCTCATTTTCTCTACTACCGGTATGCGAACTAAGCACTAATTTGGCATGATGCAGGAGACAAATCCAGTCACGAAGTGACTTTCCACGGAGCCCAGGTGCTATACTTCATTATTGTAGCAGCCTCAGGTTTCGGACTTAGTCTCATCGCACCCACCCAAGTGCGAGCCTTTGCTGCATCAGCTCGCAGAAACGGCAGCTCCGTCCGCGGTGTCCTGTCCCTTGGCTTCATCATTGCAGCGATTCTCGGAATCATCGTCCGCTTTAGTCCCGTGCACAAGTTCATGCTGGCAGACAATAGGCATTACACCTTCTACATCTGGAGGAAGTTCTTCCTCAAGCACGACTTGGCCAAGTTTTTACCGACACCGTTGTACCTCTACTTGGGATGGCGCTGCTGGGATGAGCTAGGTAAGGCAGAACTCTTTGGTCAATTCGTGTGTGTTGTTCGTATAAGAAAAACTACTGACAATCTGTTTGTTCACAGGGCGGAAGCGCTCACCGCTATGGGCGCTCGTTTTTGTGCTCGCGACGTGCTTGGTCCTGATTCCATCCCCGCTTGTCGAGTACGTTTCCAAATGTGCAGTATGAATCGTATCTATCTCACACAAATTGTACCAGGCCGCGGTACTTTTGCGTTCCCTTCATGATCTTCCACTTGAACACGAGCAACGTAAGCTGCATGTTTTATTTTCGTGGGAGTGTCAATTGTTTTTCTAACGTGTACGCACGTGCTGTCATTGTAGCAAGCTGCCTCCCGTTTATGGGTAGTTCTTGTCGCGTACATGATGGTCAACGCACTGACGCTGTACGTTTTTCTGTACCATCCGTATGACTGGGTTGATGGATCTACTGCCCGATTTATGTGGTGAGATTGCTTACATAGCGGTAGAATAAGCTTCATTCCATTCCAAGTGTCTTTCGTATTGCGGAGTGAACGTCGCTGGATACTAATACACTCGCTCCGATGTTGCGGACAAAGACAAATGGAACAGAACGAATCGAACGCAGTGCCTGCCCATCCTCAAGTTGAAGCAACACACCACTCAAATCTTTTCGGTTTCCTTTTGACGCCTCGCTCGCCTGTTTTTGTCACCCCAAAACGACCATCACTCTGCTGCAACTTGTCCACCAGCCATTCCGCGATGCAACTGCGCACGTTGCTGACCGTGCGGCGCCTCTCGACCGCGTGTGCGCGTGCTCCTCCTCTCGCCCAACGTCACGGCCGTCGAGAGCTGCAGTTCGTGACGTCCGACGCGATCGACTACCGATTGCTACGTGGTTTAACGGCGGCAGACGACGACGCGCGGCCCGTGAACCTCATTCAAGACGAAGAAAGTGCGCGTCGCGTCCTGGCGACCATCCAATCGCTGGGCCCTAACCACTTTCACGCGTGCGACACGGAAGTCGCGCAGATTGATGTCAAGGCCGTCGGACCCGTGGGCAATGGGATCGTCACGTGCCTCTCGCTCTATAGCGGCCCTAATGTGGACTACGGCAACGGTCCCTACGTCTGGGTCGACAACCTCGACAGCGCTGAAGGGACACTGCAGTACTTTATAGAGTTCCTGGAGAGCACGAGGTACAAAAAGGTCTGGCACAACTACAGCTTTGACCGCCACGTGCTGTTTAACCACGGCATTAACGTCCAAGGGCTGGGCGGAGACACGATGCACATGGCGAGACTGTGGAACACGGCGAGGTTCCAGAACGGCGGCTACTCGCTCGAAGCGTTGACGGCTGATTTGCTGCTGCAGAGGAAGAAACCCATGAAGGAGCTCTTTGGGATCCCCAAGCTCAAGAAGGACGGGTCCAAGGGGAAAGATCGGATCATGCCGACCGTAGAGGAGCTCCAGCGGTTCCCCGAGTCTAGGAAGCGCTGGATTCGGTACAGCGTGTACGACGCCGAGAGCACGTGGTTCTTGCATCGCGTGCTGCAGGATAAACTGGACCGGACATTTTGGTTTGAAGAGCCGGCGATGGACGAAAAGGAGCCGCAGGTTGGATCGATGTACGACTTTTATTGCCAGTACATTATCCCGTTTGGCGAGTGTTTGACCGACATTGAACGCAATGGCATGCACGTGGATCTCGACTACCTCGCGGGTGTCGAAAAAGTTGCACTGGAAGACCGTGCGCGTCTTGAACGACTCGTGTTGAAGTGGGCGTCGCGCTACTGCGACGAGAGTGAACGGATGAATATCTTTAGCGCAGCACAGAAACAGCAGCTGCTGTTTGCACCGTACTTTGACAAGAAGAAGAAGCAACTTGTGCTGCCAGCTGAACGCGAGTTTGAAGTGGAGAACACGGAAGGCTACATTGAAGAAGGGAAGCTGAAAGCAAAGAAGAAGCGCAATATCACCATTCGTGGGCTAGGTATTCCGCCAACCCATTTTACCGCGAGTGGACTTCCTGCAGCCAGTGCTGAAGTGTTGAAGGAGCTAGCAGGTCATGTAAGTACGACTGAGGAAATGACGCATGCATTGTGGTCTCATTCATTCTGTCTATGAAATGTTGTTTCTTGTGCACAGCCCAACGCAAATCCTCCGAAGTACGGTCGGGCATACGACCATTTTGAGGATAAGGAAGAAGGTGCCGCAGCATGCGTGGCACTGAAGGCACTTTTTGACATCAGCAGTATCAACACAATGCTCAACAACTTCATTCTCCCGCTCCAGCAGCTCGCAGACAGTAACAGCCGCGTGCACTGCTCGTTGAATCTCAACACAGACACAGGGCGTTTGTCATCACGGAAACCAAATTTGCAAAACCAACCTGCGATAGCCAAGGATCGCTACAAAATTCGCGATGGATTCACAGCCCCGCCAGGCAAGAAGCTTATCGTGGCCGATTATTCGCAGCTGGAGCTGCGACTTATGGCGCACATTACTCAATGCAAAGCTATGATTGTGGCATTCAGGGCTGGAGGCGACTTTCATTCACGCACGGCAATGGGAATGTATCCATACGTGGCGAAGGCGGTGGAGAACGGTGAGGCACTTTTGGAATGGGATTATTCTGGCGGCGAGGAACCCCCGGCACCATTGCTGAAGGACAAGTTTGGCAACGAGCGCCAGAATGCCAAGGTGCTCAATTTCTCGATAGCTTACGGTAAGACTGCATTCGGTCTGTCAAAAGATTTTAACGTTTCTCGTAAAGAAGCAGCGGAGACTTTGGAAAAATGGTACGCGGACCGAGCGGAGGTGCGTGACTGGCAGAAGCAAGCCATTCACACGGCCCGAACATACGGCTACACTCGCACACTACTGGGGCGGTATCGTCGGCTTCCCGACGCAATGCTGACTGATGACAGCGTGGCATCGAGAAAATCTCGAGGTCACGCAGAGCGTGCTGCTATCAACACTCCGATTCAAGGTGCGGCTGCCGATGTCGTGATGCAAGCTATGCTTCTTGTGCATCAGAACCCGAGGCTGCGCCAACTTGGTTGGAAGATGGTATCTCAAATCCATGATGAGGTCATTGTGGAGGGACCCGAGGAGTCAGTAGATGAGGCGATGAAAATTGTTGTGTATTTGATGGAGAACCCGTTCGAAAAGCCTCTATCTGTAGACCTGCTGGTGGATGCCAAGGTGGACGATTCCTGGTTTAAGGCCAAATAGGCGTCCGTTGAGACGTTGTCGATGAAAGAACAGTATAGGTGTGTACCATCGTGGGGAGCTGGGACCTGGCCATGAGCACGTTCCTTGATTGGGCCAACGGCCTTGTCAATCTAACTGCCGAATCCGTCTTGTGCGAAACCAGTCAGTTGGTGAACAGACTCTTCGTGTAGGCCTTCAGTTCGCACGCGAGGAATGGTAATGTATGCTTCGTATGTCGGCGAACAGTACAATTGGACCACAGTGAGCGCTATCGTGTGTTTGGCTCTCATCTTTGGGTATTTGGCGATACCTTCAGCGCAAACCCGAGCGGTACTGCGACTACCCAGACCGTCGGGATGCTTGCCTATTTTGGGGAACACTCTGCTTATAGCTCGCGTGCAGCTTTCTGGACGCTTTCATGATTGGGTTTCTGACATCTGTCGTAAGAACCAAGGGAGACCTTGGTGTATGCATGTCCTTGGCAAGGCGCCAACTGTGTTTGTGTGCACACCTGAAGACTTTGAGGATATTCAGAAGACGCAATATGAAGCTTTTGGTAAGAATCCTCTCTTTGTTGAGGCCGCAACTGACGTGCTCGGGCAAGGAGTGTTTGCGATTAGTGGCCCGTTGTGGTATCACCAACGCAAGGTCGCGAGTCGCTTATTCTCAACGCAAATGATTCAGTACAATATGGACGTGGTGGTGTCGGAGAAATGTAAACAGCTGATGAGGAGTCTGGATCTAGCTAGCCGGCGAGAAAACTCGACGAATGGTGTGGTGAGCTTGAAGGGGATGCTGGATTTGTTTACAATGGACGTGTTTTGCAAGGTTGGTTTTGGGATCGAGATGCAAGGCATGGAAAGGCAGCCGATTATTGCCATGTTGGAGGCATTACAGAGATCTTCCGCCCGGATTGTCGGACGTATCCTAGAGCCTAGTTGGAGCTGGAAGTTGCGACGTTACCTAAGTTTTGGCGCTGAGAAGCAGTTTGCGAGCGATATGAAGCGTGTGAATGACATGCTTTACAAATTTATCGCACGTTCAGTGAAAGAAAAGGCTAGTCGTGACGCTGGCGGCCACGAGGACTCGGATTCTCGAATGGATCTTATCTCGCTACACCTTGAGCAAGAAGCTGCTGATAATGGAAAGCATGGAGAGATTCTTCCGAAAAATTTGCGCGATTTCCTCGTAAGTTTCTTAGCGGCGGGACAAGATACCACTGCGACCGCAATGTCCTGGTTCGTCGTGATGATGAATCGATACCCGAAGGTACTCGAACGCGTGCGCGAGGAAATACGAGACAAACTGCCCGATCTTGCCAACGGTAAACAGCGGGTGCCGAGCCTCCACGAGACTCACCATCTGGTCTACTTGGATGCAGCCGTCAGAGAAACTCTACGTCTGTTTCCTGTTGCACCTATTAGTGGTCGCACAGCAACGCGAGATGTGACGATGTCCAACGGGCTCTTTCTCGTCAAAGGCACGTCGGTGCATATGCCGCATTATGCAATGGGCCGAATGGGGTCTGTCTGGGGCCCCGATGCAGACGAGTTCAAACCAGAGCGGTGGATTGACTCTAGTTCAGGAAAGGTGAGTGCAGTGTCTTCGTTCAAGTTTAGTGCATTCTATGGGGGACCACACGCGTGTTTGGGGATGAAGTTCGCGATGTCCGAGATCAAGATTACGCTCGCTGCTCTGCTCAGTCGCTATGACTTTGAGACATTGCGGGACCCGTTCGACTATACGTACCGGATGGCACTGTCATTGAGAATTGACGGTGGCTTAAATGTTGCAGTGTCTCAGTTGACGGAACAAAAGCAGCAAGAGGTGTCGGAGATATCGAAAAGCAGCGCGAGTTAGCAATGTTGAAAACGGACTAGTTTTATCGACATGAACTAGTTCATTATGGGGAAAGTGAAGCCACACGAGTACGAGCAGTTCTTTGCAACCAGTTACTTACTCGGTCCCATCAGCTAATCAGGCGTTAAGAACTGCAATCAATCGATAGGGTCATCCCGCACGTCACATGTTTGTCGTAAATTTCGATCTCGTCTGTGTAGACTGAGTCAAAGAAACGTGCAACGGAAGTTCGTCAGAACGAGGGACGCTTTGAGATCTCCCCATCTATTGATCCAAACAATGTAAGTCAGAAGGAGAGACCACAATATCAGTCTATCCTTTATTTACTGTTTCTTTCACTATTTGTGTATCGGTTCATGTACACAACAATGTCATCTTTCGCGAGAAAATATCGTCCAAAAACAACTGGAATACGAGCAGCAAAAGAGCTCTCTGAAGTAACATCTGAGCTTTTATCGAACAAGCTACACCAACCGACCCGAACCCAACCTGCACCTGATCAAAACCATTTTCCACACTCACTTGCTCGCTCGCGATTGGCCAAAACGCGGTCGAACGTCCACACCAGACGAGACCAAGGTGCAGCGCGGAGCCATGGCGGACTCGCTCCAGAGCGTGCGCATACTGCTCAGCTCGACGTGTTTCTTTGCACTCATTTTCTACGCTGCCAACCGCCTGTCGGACCGCTTTGTCAAAGTCTATCGCGACTTTTCCATCCCCGAGCAGGGCGACTGGTGCTCCCGGTACCTATTTTTATAATTATTAATTTTTATATCATATCAATATCAAAAATTTACATACAGCATAATAATAAACAATAAACAAAATAGCATGAATAATTATTTATTCTAATAAGTGTCTACCCCCTATGTGTCTATTTGTCCGTCTATCTGTGTGGGCTATGGCAGAGTAAACTCCACGATCCACGCGCTGATGATCACGACTGGGATGGCGTACAGTTTTATGCAGCAAAGCTGGGACGAAGACTTGCTGCCTACTAAAGAGATGCCCATGTACTTGGCGTCAACGCTCTTTTCCTTCTGTACGTCATTATGAAGTAGCAGCAACAGTGTAACAGTTGTTGCAACAGTCGCTAATGAGTCATCTGGACGTTGTTGCAGCGTGTGGCTACTTTCTCTTTGATTTGTTTGTGCTGGTGCTGTGGCAAGTGCCGCTCTGGAGGGTCTTTGTCATTCATCACGTCGTCGCTGTGTGCGTCCTCTACAAATGATGATTGCTGCATAAAGTGCAAGTGCTGATGTGACTTGTTTTGCTTGCTCTCTCGTTGTTTGTATATCTTTCTGTGTGTGTACAGGTTGCCGTACTTGATCTACACAATGCACGCGGGCTGCGGAATGGACCTGTACTTGCTGCAGCTCTTCCTCTTTGTCGAGTTTGCTGTCATCCCGCTGAATATCACCACTTTTATGGAGCAGCTTGGGTTTGGCAAAAGTAAGGTCCACGCCTTCTTCTTCTATGTGACGTACGTCTGCTGGTTTGTAGCTCGTGTGCTGCTGCCAATCTACAATGTCTACGTGCTGTGGACAAAGGTCATCCCCGATGCGCGAACTGCGCCACTCTGTACGGTGCCGGCAGCTTTTTGTGGTCACGTCATCTGCGCTTTCTGCGTCGGTGTCTTTGTGTTTGTGTGGACACCAGATATTCTGGCCAAGTGGCGGGTGCCAGTCCTGCAAATGGAAGAGTATCCAGACTATGAGCTCACGATGCGTCAGTCCATGACGCCGCGCTCGAACCCGATTTCGTCGCCTCCTAATGATGTTGAAAAGTGGGGCGCGAACTATGGGACTGTGTCGACTGATACCCGAGAGCCTCCTTGGATTCCGAAGCTGGTTGTATGAGAAGAGCGCGGATGCATGATGTGTACTTCAAATACGCATCTGAGTGTCCCGTTCCTTTATCGAGGATGTGGTGTGGTCAACAACAGCTGACGGACTCGCGAGGAATAGATAAAGCTCCGTATTAGGGCATTTTTATGTTGGGAGTCACGTCTGAGTGCCTGTCATCCTGTGGTCGTAAGTTGCTGCAACGACGAACAGCAAGTGCGTGCCTAGTCGCTATTTGAGCCATGATACTGGGTAGTAGCTAAAAGCAATCGACGCCGTTTGCCACGAGTATCGCGTTTCAGTCAAGGTCGTCTCTTACGGCTTTGCTAGTGGATTTGGATGCATGCGGTATGGCATGGTGCTGACCCTTGTATTGAACAGACGTTGTATACTCACTGTTGGCCTTCATTCTTGACTTCCCGTACAACATTTGAAGCACTCGAAATATGCTAAATGCGCTTGCTAGCAGCATGTATCGCATGTCATTGCGAGCACAACGTCGACAGTAAACATTGTTGGTTCAACGTCTTTAGAAGTCCATTGTCAACAACCAAAACATCTCCGAAGACTGGTCGAAGATCAACCACTCGGCGGGTGCTCAAAGCATCGTACAAACACATCACCGCGAAACACATATGACAAAAACGACCTGAGTATGCAACAAACACGTCATCTGTTGTGTGCGTGCAGATGATACACTTCAGATCAGTTGACATGGCAAAAGGTCGCACAAGTGACGCTTCATCTAAGACCAAAGGACCGTGTAGCTACAAAAGAAAACTTTACTCGAAACTCAAGACATTGCAATGCACAACAGAACTGCTGACGAAACACACATTGATAAAAACGTTAACTCTAGGCTTATACAATTGTAGATTGCCGCACTTGTCAGCACATGGATCACACATTACATTGGATGCTGAGATGGCGCCAACAACTTAATAAGGGACATACTGTAGTAAATGAATTTCATATCGTACATCCATCAAATGGTCATTTGTCTAGATAGAAACCGACTTTGTTCGAGTGAGAAACGCTTTCTGATGGAAATGGCATGGAATGCGCTTTGTCCAAGTCAATAAATGTAGATACTTATGATAGTCATTAGTTCACTCACTAGGTCAGTCCAAGACGAAGACGACATTGCGTTTATCGTCAACAGCATCTGATTCCTATAAGCGGCTTATATCTCTTTGATCGACTCGAACTCAATTGGACATGCTCAGCGTAGCATTAACATTGAAATGCTGGCCTAGGTGATCGAAATCTATCACCCGGTTGACTCAATCGGACAATATCCGTGTCTTTTTGCACAATATCTACGTAAGTCATTGTGACTCGTTCAATGAATTCCCTGCATCCTGCCTCGATCTCTCTCCAGCTCATCTTGCATGCAAACAAAAATATTCTTTAACACACTAAGGCAGCAAATACATTGAACGAAGATGATATATCGTGAAGAATCGCCGAAGTACGCGCCGCAGGGGACACGACTTGCAGGCAACTCAGTAATTGTGGAAGTAGTTCAATTTCATACATGTGTGGGACACGGCGTGCATGTCTGACATCATCAGGGGCTATATTGTTTGTTATGTGTCGGGTGATTAGCAGTACATATACCCACGATGTGTTGCTGCAAAAATGCAACATCGGGCCATTTCGTATCCCTACATGATTTTTGTGTGAGACATATTTGTGCAAGCATGCTCCGGGGTTGGTGGTGTTGTCGATTGTTTTCAAATTAATATCCTTGTCGATTGGCCATACACAGCAGTCTTGTACAAACGGCATGTAAAAATGACGCTGGCTCTTTGCTTTACTACTCTGTCCCATTTATCACGCTTTAGCTCGCATTTTTGACACAGCCTGTATTTTTAGACGAAAATAGCACCAGCGTAAAGAGCTCATTCTGAAGCGTTTTATGCATGTTTTGGAGCCCATTTAAGTGCAGATACCGCAGAAATAAACTAGGTTTTGTCTGATCGTTTTTAAGAGGTTTTAGCTTTTTTGACGCAGTAAAGTCAAAAAGTGTTGGATATCACTCGAACAAGAAGTTTTAGCCCCAAAAGCAGCGTGACAATCTTATCAGCTGTTTTGATACAAAAAGCTGCAGAGTTGATGGAAACAGAAGTGGGGCTTTTCATGTTAGGGATCATTGCAAAAGGTGACAGGATTTAAAAGTTTCACCAGAATGTGACAGGATATTTTTAAAATCTAGATATTTTCAGTTTATTACACAGACGTAAATTACGTCAATGACCAGTATGTACAGGGTACCACTCTTGGTGGTACAGAGTACCGATACGATGGAGGACCAGGAGGCTGATGTTGCAAGAGGAGAGTTGTATGCACTCTAGCGGAGTGGTGCATGCCCCAGTATTCTGTGTTGGGAAGTGTGGGTTCGATTCCGACGTGGGTGTTGCGAAAGTTATCTCGCGGTAGATGTCTTGTACTTGTACTTGTTCGGACCTTGACATAATAAAGAGTCTGGTGAAACTCGCTTCATGCTAGGTGAATAGTAGGGTGAGTCCTTTAGGTCAGACCGGTTCTTCGCTGGTGGGAGAACGTTCTACCCTAACAGTAATAACTAGCGGTTGCTTCGAACAAGTCAAATAGGATTGTTCCCTGGGTGCATACATTCTCGGTTGGTAAGTCACAAAACCTTTGTCCCACGAGTCACATAATTATATTCGCAGTGTAATATGAAGAGAATGACATGATTTTTTATGTTAGGCCTCAACAACGCGGAAGGTCGTACGGTTGTGTCCATTAGTGCTAGCACACTTACCGCACTGGTACGGTCTACGCACCCAGTCGCCGGCTTCTTTTCCCCCGATCTAATGCTTCGTTTCTTGGGTCTTCCCGCCTGACGGATATATTTGCTGGTGGAACGCCTTGGTTGTTGACAATACTGTGATCCTCGGGAATCAGCATGGCACCGACGGTCGTTTGATAAGTCGTGACTTGGTAGCACTGATCTTTTAGCACTGATAGCTCAAAGATTTTCTTCTTCGCGTTGAGCGTCGCGATAAGATGACGACCTGCAATCTTCAACCTCAGCCAAGACTCACACGAGCAAATCATTGAGGTCGTATTAACTTTTAGCTGCTTCAATGGCTGAGTGACACGGCAAAAATAGGAAACGTGTTTGTCACGGCCTACTGAGGTGTAATCTTCCACTTGCTTCAGCTGGTCTGGATTTTGGTCTCAGCTCGAGGAGTGACCGCACGTCCTACTTTTAATTACAGTCGTACGTGCTGATTGCGAGCGTACACATCGCCCATTAGTATAGTTGCGTAGCTCTTGAAGCACTCGAAGGGTATTATCATTCGGGGTTTCAACCTCAAGTTTGGTTACGTCTGTGTGATAAACTGAAAATATCTAGATTTTAAAATATCCTTTCACATTCTGGTGAAACTTTTAAATCCTGTCACCTTTTGCAATTATCCCTTCATTTTAATTTGGCGGAATGTATCAAAAATGATTAAATATCGAATGATATTAGCCAATAGGAAAAGGGAACCGCTTTTTAGCCATCACCTTCTTGCTAATTGCCCCACAGTCTCAATTTTTTTGAAATCTAATTGTTCAAAATATAAAATGGGAACATCTCATTGAGATTACCCAAACGTATATACATCACGTAGAGACTATTGCGCTTCTTGGAATTAAGTCGATCGACATGGTGTTGAGCTGCTGTCACCTTATTGCTGCTGCTATGGACGTTATACAAGCCTGTGATACCGGTGACTAATCTATCTGATTGTGTGTGTGTTTGCTGCTTTGGCAGCGTGTATGCTCATGATCACGGAAGAGTTCAAGTGGCTACTGTAAATGGGAACATCCCATTGAGATTACCCAAACGTATATACATCACGAAGAGACTATTGCGCTCCTTTAATTAAGTCGATCGACATGGTATTGAGCTGTTGTCGCCTTATTGCTACTGCTATGGACGTTATACAAGCCTGTGATACCGGTGACTAATCTATTTGATTGTGTGTGGTGTTTGCTGCTTTGGCAGCGTGTATGCTCATGATCACGGAAGAGTTCCAGTGGCTGCTGGTATCCGCGGGGATGTCCGTGTATATCATATATCGCATTTTGTAGGTAAATATCATGTGAAGAATTGAAGGTTATTGCTGCAACATAATATTGACGAGAATCCACTAACAGTGTGTACTGGTTGCCACTGCAGATTATGCTAAATTTAAACAGGGCCATACGGACTAGTTGGCGCTCATCATGTTGGTCCTGAAACTTGGCTGGATTGGTTGCGCGCTTGTTTAACACAATGCAGGAGACGGGTGACCCAGTGCAGGTTGCAAGTTTCGATGTGGGTATTTTGCTGAACGGAACGCTGATGGTACATGTACTTTTGTTTTTATGAGCTATGAACAAGGCGCTTGGACACGCATAGAAGAAGAAGGCGGAGGTGTAGCAGCAACGCAGCTCAAACACATCTGTCTTAGTACTAACGTATGTACGAGATCGTGTTGCTGGCAAGCAAAACAAATTCTTGTCATAAATAATGGGACGGTAGACAGCCGCGTATTGTCATCATGAGCAATGAGATTACACTGTTACGTAGAACAGGTTGCTGTTTTTACATCTTTAAACCTTACAATCTAGTGCTTCTGAATCTACCGTTGTTGCTGCTGGTGTTGGAGTAGCTGCTTCTTGTGCTTGACGACGACATGTTCATGCATAGTGACCTGTCTGATGGAAAGTCCGACATTGCCGGCGTCGCACAGGAGATTCCAACGTAGCGGCAACATGCTCGAACTGTGATAGAAGTCGCTGTGTTGACCCCGTTGGTCGACCACGAGTCTGAGCTTTTATAGGATTAAGAATACCGGCTTCTGGGACTGCCAAGACATGGTCAAGCAGAACACGCTTACGATGTTTTGGGGCATTATCGCATTCTTCTGCAATCCTATTCAATCCCATATGAATTTCAACTTGCACATCCTCAACATGCATCTGTGGTGGCTGTACAACTACCAATGCCGATCAAAATCACTGACCGACAATGGTATCACTCGGCTACGAAACTCATGATCACATGGATGGCCCATCGTGGATTTCAGCAATCCTAAAATAGGAAATTGCAGTCATTTACAGTCAATGGCACGTCAATTACAGCATACAAACCTCGACAATTCCCGTTTTCGCGAACCGCTGCCGATACTGCGTATACGCTGCCTTCAGACCTGCTACAGATGTCTTACCCATCACTTCTGAAAACATTGGTCCAAAGTGCATATTGGCAATGGCATGCTGCTTTGCATTTTGCTGCATAATTACATCAAGCTGACCTTCACATGCAAGGCGAACCGCTGAGTCCACTGATAATAAATCACCTACAATAAATCACTCGTCAGCGAAAAAAATAATTACAAAGACAAGAGCTCAAAACTTTACCACCTTACTGGTTGACACAGATGTCCTTTTTCTGAGAGTGGCATGAGCACTCTCCACAAGCGACGTTGTAACATGGCCATAATGGCATTTATTTCGTAAGAAAACAGAAACAAACTTTTCCTTGTACACAAGCCAAGTGTAATCAAGGTAGCGCATCGAGACGACAGGGAATACAACATGCATTGATGCAATTATATTCTCATAATCCACCATGGTTGTAGCAGCAACAAGCCCGTTCCAAGCTTGGACGAATTCTTCCCAGGCATCCAGTGTTGAAAAAGCTTTCCTGTGCTTGCAAAAAATTTCTTGCTGATATGCCACCGTCAGAGCAAGCAAGATGCATTAGGAACGTCTGAGTGAGCGCGTTCATCAGCGCAAGCTCTCGATCCGTGACAAAAGTGAGCTCAGCCTGTATATGATAATTCTGGAAAACTTCTCGTAAATGGCACAATGCCTACAAGTAGTCCACCACATTTTCATTTCGTATAAAACAGTATGCAAAGGTAAATGTGCGGCTTGTTGCCGATACGCCAAAGATATGGAGGAGAGGAAACCTATACATGTTAGTCTTAAGGTCGCATCAGTAAGCCATACCGAGCCAGCACTGTACTTGCTGCAAATTTTCTTTGCAGATGGTGAGATAATTAGCAGGTGAGTAAGACACTGCTGTGCATCAACCTGAATGAAGTAGCTGCTAGGAGGTAAAGAATCCACGAGAGCTATTAAAGGAGAGCGGCCATTCAGCATCCTGTTACGTTCTGAATCGCGTAGGTTGTAAATGTCTCGAACCGTAACCGTGACATCACTGTTCTGCCGCAATAGAGCGATAATATGGCTGGGTTTCACATCAGCGCGCGTTAGGGACAAGACTGATTGCCGATTCGGTTCTGTCAAATAGCGCCCTTGCGGATGGGCAGCCTTGTGGGTGAAGGGCTCATGATTGTGTTCTCCATTGGAAACTTGTACCTGCCAATCTCCAGTTTTTAGTTGCCGTACGCTTGCCTTGAACAAGCATTCAGTTCTACTGCTGGACGAGATACGATGGCGAGGTCCTGTACGTATGGACAAGACGTGTGATCGGGAGCAGTCAAGATCAACAGCTTTGACGTCACCGTCTTTCCTGTTGCCGATCCTTTTTGTGCGTCTGATTGCAACAGCATAGCCTTCCTGCTGTGCATGTGCATTAATGGCGACTCTTGCTTGTTCCAGGGAAGCATAAGCAAGCTGCGGGGGTGGTGCAAGGCTGTTCATTGTGTTTTAATAAAAAAGAGATCTTCTTATTATCGATGTCCCAGTTCTACTGCAAAAAAAGAGTGCAAAACATTTCGACCAATCCGATTTCGAACAATTTGGGACTGAGGGGCAATAATTAACAAGAAGGTGATGGCTAAATAGCGGTTCCCTAGAAAAACACTTATTTTATCGTCATTTTTAATGATGATAAAATAAGGCTCAGATTAGCCATTCTTTCTAAGGAACGTAACTGATCAGAAACAAGCACAGAAGCGATCGGTAAAGATAAGGGAGGCGATCTACGTGAAAAATGATCTTTTCAACATGCGGCAGCTGAAAATTGTTGTCACCCTCATTTTGCTGGCGAGCGCTCACTGCCAATACCTCAGAATAGCTTGTTTGTGGTGATGAAATACCTAGCAAACCAGCCTTAATAAAGAGTTGATTTTTAGCCAGTCATCATATTCCATGTAGCTCACGTAAGTTTTCAGTCCGTAAACAAATGGGACAGAGTAGTATGACTTTTGCATCGATCTCGATGGCGTGTGATATGCTGAGTGATTTATTGGTGAGTTATCGCACGAAGAAATCTCAAGCGCGTCTTGACGACTATTATCATAAACTTTATACCTGGAGCTCGTCAGTAGAGAAACAAAACAAAAAAAGGTCTCGTAGTCTGTAACAATGTACCTGCTGTTAATGGTGATATCGGTGTCTTGGCAATTTCTATTGATGGTTTTCTTCACTCTTAGCATCGATTCTAGCTACAACATGCATGTACCAGCTTACAACCTCTAGCTTTTTACTTGCACGCCGTATTCATTCTTGCTAGTCTGACGATGGAGGGGATAGTAAGATGAATGATACTTTGTCCATCAGTAATCTATTGTGTGACACCATCGAGATGAAGCGCAAACAACTCTGCTCTGACCACTTCTTTATTGCATAAATCATTCCTGCGAATGATGATGTGCGTTCGAGGCTGCTGCCGCGCGAGTCCTCTGACAATTATCACGACCGATGTCGAATTGTTTTTCATGGAGAATGTCCGAAGCTTTCATCAGAAATCGGCAAAGTACTTTGCGTTATCTTCCGGATCGATGCTCTCTGCACTGGATAGGCTTCCAATTTGATCAGGTATGCGGATTCGAGCGGCGTTGTAGTCGACTTGGATATCATACGGTATAGCCATGGATTTGTCTTTCTTCTCCAGTAGATCCCAGCTGACATCAAGAAACCATGTATGATCCATAATCTTCTTACCGAAGAAACAATCATAGCGAATGAGATTGACTTCATGTAGAAAGAACTTGTAAACGTTGCTAAGACGAGACATACCTCGGTTGCTCCATTTGTGCCAAGGCGCTTCTGCGGATCGATTGTCAGTAGACCCCTAACGTTTACAAGATCCGATTAGTAGTGCATAACGAGAGTAGAGAAAAGTATCAGCTTGTACCTTATCAGCGACCGCAACTCAATACTCAGTCCCTGCTCTAGCGTTCGAGTACTTTCATCAGCACCGTGGAATAAGCATTTAGCGGTGTGCGTTACGTGCTCGAAATACTCATCCACGGTACTACCGTATGGACACTTATACTCCCACGGCGGACGACCGATCACCATTTCATAGATCACAACTCCTAAACTCCTGCGCCCACATCAACAACTTGTGAGGTCGATTTTCAGCATAATTAGATCCATCCAAACTGAGCGTTTTCCTACCACCAGTCAACTTCGAATCCATATTGCTGTCGGATCCTGATCTCAGGTGCCATGATGTAATGCGTGCCACACATCGAAAGTGTCCGCCCACCACCTTCTACTATAACGTCAGACACTCTCCACGCAAGTCCAAAGTCAATCACCTTGGCAAATCCGTCTTTCCCTACCAACACGTTGCCACTTTTCAAATCACGGTGGATATACCCTTGAGCATGCAGATCTTTCAGTGCCAGCACTAATTGTGCCGCAAAATACTTAGTGACATTTTCCGAGAACTTGCCCGTGTCTCGGTAGTTCCACACACACTCGTACAACGCGCGTCCTTCGACATATTCTAGCAGTATCGATATTTCATCTACCGTCTCAAACGACGTGAACCCTTGACACAGAAACGGACTCTTCACTTGCTGCAGAATCTGCTTCTCAGCTTCCAGACGCTTCTTCTGCTGCTCCGTAATAACTTTGGACTTCGAAATACGTTTCAAAGCTATATCCGCAAAACACCCATGACTCGCCATCAGTAAAAATGTTCACTACGATCGTCATAAACTAGAGAGCTGTGCTTCATATCGCAAGAGATATTCTTACCGTAGAGATCGCACGAGTTGGAACACTTGACGAGGTAAACACTGACAATACAGAATTACAATTTATTGGTTCTTCGGTTCTGCCTACTTTCCACCGAATCCTTATTTCTCTATTGCGGAAGTAAACCCTGCAGCTTGCTTTGTGCGATAAACGTATACATCGTATTCATCGTAAGATTTTAATAGATCGCACCTGGCGTAGCCTCCATGACCAAGAAGCTGGAGATGATGGTAGTTGTTCATATAGGGAAGATCGCAAAAAGTATCTTCCGTGGAATCCTTTTTAACAATTATGGTTTTGTGTCGGTAAATGTATCGCTTACATTCACGAATCAGATGCTAGTAGCCAATGAAATAACCGACAAAGAGAGTCGAATTTTACAATAACATGGCGGCCATGCGTAGACGAATGCACCGAGAGATTGCGATGCTGGAGAGCGACCCGCCCTTTGGTGTGCTATTTTTCATCGCAAACGCCTTGAAGACGCTGTGTAGCGTCGATTTGTGCTAAAAGTCAATTGTCGTGCTGTTAAAATGGTGCTTTACAGGGGTCAGCGCATGGCCGAAAGACGACAAACTCGACCACCTCGAAGCCCGTGCGTTGTTGCTTATCGTATTTTTGTATCGACGAAAAAAAGGAGGGAAAATCACGTCATTTTGCACATATTGAACAGAAATTTTGGGTCCAGACGGGTCCCCGTACGAGAAAGGCGTGTTCCAGTTAGATATTGAAATTCCAGAACGGTACGTCCTCACGTTGGACAAGTTGCCTCCTTTGTGTGTTTTACCGTGATTTCATCTGTGTAACATAGCATTTTGCTGTTGTGATGTCGTTGTCGTTGTACCCTTGTGTGTTTTGTGCTGAGCAGCTATCCTTTTGAGCCGCCCAAGGTGTGCTTTGTTACGCCGATTTACCATCCAAATATTGATGATGCTGGTCGAATCTGTCTTGACACGCTGAAAATGCAGCCTAAGGTAAACACGGCATTGTCGATAAACTGTACATCGCACGAGTGCAAAAAGATGGAGGTTACGCTGTAACGCTGTTGCGGTGTTAGGGCTCCTGGCTGCCATCCGTCAATATCAGCACATTGCTGACGACTGTTCGCTTACTGATGGCGGAACCCAATGCAGATGACGGCCTGATGCCCGAAATTGTGCGACCTTGGCCGTGTGTGATTATTATTATAGTTGTCAAAAATAATGGTGCTGACGGTGTACTGTGTGTGACGAACCTTGGTCAGGCCAATACCTTTAAGCACGATCGCGAGCTGTTTAACAAGAAAGCAGCGGGGTTGACGGAGCAATACGCCCGCGACACACAAGCCCACCGACCGAAACGCGCCGTCGAGGCGAGTTCTTTACCCAGCGACGGTCACGCAACGGATAGCGGCGTGGCTGATTCTATGACTCAAGATACTCAGACAGTAGAAGTTCTGTCTCAGCCGAACGACTCGGCATTTTCTGACGATTCGCTTAGCGACGGCAAGTCGTCAGATGAAGAAGAGGATCGTGACACAGCTGGCGATGAAGACTTCGATGCGGAGAGAGACTCCAACCCGCCCGCCAAACGGAGACGGCAAACCTAGATGCTGTGCTTGTGGTGTTGGCCACCGGGATGAAGTGATGCATCCTTTATTGATCCATTCCCGCGCCTCTGACCCAACGCTGTAGTGTCGCAAACCAGTCCCAGTATGAATTCCGGCACTTGAGTTAGTGCATTACGGCTGCAGTTACAGTGGTGACCTGCATACAAGGACTTGACTTGGAGTCGTCCTTTGACGTGCTTGCAGCCTTGACTGGCTGTGTCTGTCTTCGTACGACGAGTACAGGTACCAGTGGAGTTTCCAGAGGTTGATGGGAAATTATTTGCCACATGCAGTTGTTTTATTATTTTGTTAGACTCCCAGTAGTATGTGGACTTTCAGCAGTGTGTCCTGCTCTAGAATGTAATGAGTTTGCAGTTCTCAAGACTTGACTCCGACAGTTTCAATTTCTACAACAGCAGAAGAAAAACAAGCAAAGCCATCTCTATGCTTTGCAGATGCTCTATTCAAAGCCATATAGTTCACGCGAGAATTTCTAAGTAACTCATCCTGAACAACTGATTTCAATTCCACGAAATCAAGACAGGTAATCGGCACTAGAGCACCGTCACGTTCAAAACACTCTATCACGCACACACGCTACGGCGCAGCGCCCAAGAGTCAATCCAAAGATGTTCTATAAAGTCTCAGTAGAATATGCAGCTTCGTGCGACATTCGACAAATGTATCCGTTCGCCTCCCGAACTCTAGAAGACCGAAATTGGACCGATTACCACTATAAAACCGCTTGGCCAACAGCATGTCCTGCCCTGTCCTGTCCAGCTCCAAAATCCTGTCTTATTAAATACTCTTCTACCATCATGTCTTCTGGTCGGACTCACTTGACGAGAGACGATGGCGGTGCCTTCGCGACTGGCTCACGGAAACCAAGTTCATCGAAAAGTGTGATCTAATTCGTGCGTCAGTGGAGGCTCACGAACCGTCATGCACAGATGGCGCTTATTGTGTCGATCCATTTTACGCTACCTGGCTGGATACCCGACTAAGACTGGTGAGGACCCAATAAAATCAGATGAGAGTCATAATGCGATTGCTGCAGCCTTTGGCGCAGCGATCCCTTGGTACGGAGTCTTAATTATTAATCCGGTGCTTGCAAAAGTAGCACTTATCATTGGCGGATGAGAATTTGCACAACTAGTCGCAATCAAGACGCTTGACGGCTTTGCCGCCTTTACAAGCGGACCATATTCTGTTTTACTGGGATGGAGGTCTCGAGGCATTCTAGGCCAGGAGGCCAAGGAATCGTCATATTACGAGGGCAGGCACAGACATATACCGCTCGAGTCTTATTGGTAGACTCGGTCGTACTTGGATCCGTGACGACGACGAACAATTGTCGTTTACAATGGCCTTGTCCACAGTCTGTGTCTCGCAATATACCCACAACGGCCTTATTCCGATGTATAATGGTGCATTGGTGCTTACCAAGATCAAATTGTGCCGATCCCCACGCAAGACATACCGCGCAGCACTTCTCCGTAAAGCGCGGCGATGTCACAATTGCAAGCGGATCTCAGTATACCGAGAAGAAGACGACATGTGGACCTTGTCCGCCGCTCGCGGATCGCCTGTGCACATGCATCGACAAAACGTCAATAGATGGCTATAAGAGTTGTCGTTTGCTTTGTTGCACTAAAAGCTGCTATAGATAGTGACGCGATGTAGATAGGAGCAAAATAGTGCGGGTTGATAAATTTCTTGGATATACCTTAATAAACTACAACAGCTTGGCAAAGGTGTTCGCTCGCGTCAAGCAGTAACATTGTGTAGATCAGAGACACAGCAAGCGATGGTGGTACAATTCGATTGACTTCAAGTATCTGAGCCTAATAGCATCGTACAAAGCCAACGCAGAATTCATTTGCTATATTACTATTCGAACGTGTAATGACGGCCATTCAAGCTCCGATATGAGCATCGTTGTTACCGAGAGCATTTGTTTTTCTGCTGTGATTGCGAGTAACCCGATATCTAAGATTAATTATGATTGCTGGATGTTGTGTAATCCTCACAAAAACCACTGCCGAACGGTCTATGCGACGTCATTCGTGACCTCGCAGCCACCGTCTTCGTTTTAAATCGCTTCTCACTAATTATTACTACTTGCTGAAAATGCATCTGCCGCATTATCACACCGGGTATCACGGCTGCGACTGTAGCTTAGCTTCGGTATGGACTGTGCATTACACGAATCCTGATAGTTATTAGGATTCGTGTATGAAACTACACAAGTACGACTGTCACGGACGGTTGGCATTTGTAGGTCAGCTGTAACAAAATTCTCTATCACGAAAGGACACTTCCGACACAACTAGATGGTACATCACAAACAATTTGTACCGAAGTATCATTTAAATCCATTAGTCAGTTCTCTGGGTTTATATTGTAACCCGTCGTACTTCAAATCTGTCCACTTGTACGATAGCGGTCAAACTTACGATCGCACGAAAAATTAGTAGCTCGTATGATCATTTGTGGACGCATGCGCCAAAAATCAACATCTCGTGTGATCATAGGTCATCATACTCCACATATCGATTTCTCGCGCGGCCTTTTAGTGCCATGCTTCATGGACTACGTAACGATCGTGAAATCGTTTTGCACCTAAGGCAGCACCTTGAAGAAGCTAGATGCCTCATGGGATCCCTCAGCACCACAGGACAGTATCCTCTAAACCCAGTGTCTTTTGAAACGGTCGTGTTGTATCCTGGGCAAACATGCTTCATAATAAAATAATCAGTGCATCAAGTAGCTGCCCGCCATGTTGAGCAGCATGCTTCGCAATAAAACAGCCACTGCCTTAAGTACTTGTCCACCATCGTGGAGCAGCTGTTTCCAGCTCGTCGCTCGACGTTGCAAATTCTACGTGATCATCAACGCCTTTATCTGCAGCGTCAGTCTGTTCACTTACGTCTCGTTGTTATCGATGAATCGCAGCGGAGAGTCACCAAGGATGATCGTGCAGCTGCTACTGGTCTACAGTGTCAGTTTGCTACGTATTGTCGCGATGGTAAAGTGGTTCGAGTGGATTGCGACCAAGAAGCCTCAGATTCACGGCAAGAAGCTTATGCAGCTCACTGGCGAGCAGACCATATCCATTTACTACTGCATCTTGCGGGTCGTGGTGCCCACCGAGTGCGCGTCGTACTGGTTCGCAAAGCAGACTGCTGGGTCCATACAAGACAGTCTGAACTGGCAGACGTTTCTTGTCGAATTTGCCACGTTTGTCCCCAAATCTCTACTTTTTGAAGTCACCTTTGACTTCTTCCACTTTGCAATGCATTGGACGTGCCACTACATTCCGTGGCTTTACAAAAATGTTCACAAGCGTCACCACCTGCATCTCCACCCATGCCCTCTGTCGACGTATGCGCAGGACGGCGTCGACTTGATTCTCACCAATGTGATGCCGTTCTGTCTCGCGTGGAGCCTTGGGTTCTTACTGTCGGGCCTCCAACTACACATGCTTTTCGCATACAAGACGTACGTGGAAGTTGCAGGTCACTCGGGCTTGGACATCAAGGGTGTGTCGTTCCCACAAATGCCGCTGCTAAACAATGTTACCGGCATTTGTTTGCGAGTACATGACCACGACCTCCACCACACCCATCAGCGCTATAATTTCGCCAAGCGGTTTTCGGTTTGGGACAAGGTCTTTCACACGTTCCGCGAGGGTGTTACACTATCACACGTGTCGCTCTAATATCGCATGCAGATCAACGACCGACGTCGGAGGCTTGACTTTCAGTTGTAACGAAGCGTTGTCGCCGGTGGGATGATCTGTCATCGTCACTCGGGATCGGCGTGCATCTACTTGTGCTTCAACTCATTGTCAACGGGTGTCCAAGATATCGAAATTTAGCAGAGTCTAAAAATACTTCATTTTCTTGCATTAGACAACAGCGTCTCCAGCGCGCGCTGCACATGATAATACACATTTTATTCTACTCGTTTGATTTTTTTGCTTTTTTAACTGAAACAAATGCATATAAAAATGTTATTAAAAATGCACATGATGTTCCGCTAGAAATGGGAATTGGTGTAATACTAAAAAATGTTTGAGCATGAAAACGCTTGGCATTATTTTTAAATAATTTTTTATTAAAACTTATTTAAAAAAATATTAGAATATTTATTCAAGATATATTTTAAATCCCAGCAAAAATCCGCTTAATCGTCATATTCTCAATCAAGCATTACGTCATCGCCATTCGCTCTGCTGCTAGTGTGCTACATGTGCGTCGTCGTAGATTTCTATAGTATAGCGCCAGTAGTTAAAAGTTGAATCATATGAGTGATTGGTAGAACAACCGTAGTTAACGAATGCTACAGCCAGGTAAGTTTGTCTTTGTACGGATTAAGCGCGTGAAGTTTTGCAACATTGGACCAACCGAGTAACGCGTTCGGCGTTTTAACTACTTAAACGTATAACACTTAGATACCCGCTTGTCTTCTGCAGCACAAAAGGGAAAGTGAATTATCTTTTAGCATTCTCTGTCGGTCTCACCTACTTGTTGTACTACTACAAACATGTATATATACTAGCTTCTACAACTCCGTATCTAGGAGCTGGCACAACTGCAACCTTGGTGTCCCAACCATTCGTGATAACATTGTCGTCCACCAGTTGAAATCGCATTGTCCCATCGCGCATATTCCCAATAGACGTAGGACACTGTCGTACGCAACACCATCTTGTTACACTCCCCCTCAACTGGAGTACGGAACAATGTTGCTGAGCTCGCGTAGCTGCGTAAAGCGCGGTGTCGGAATAGCCTTGGTCAAGAAGTCCGCTAATTGGTCTTCGGACGGTACGTATGTAAGACTTATGTTTCCGCTCTCCACATGATCACGCACGAAATAAGTCCACAGATCAATGTGTTTCGCACGAGGCATGTAACCCAAGTTCGTCGCCATGCTAATTGCCGACTTGTAATCCATCATGATCTTTGTTGCACCAGATGATTGGAGTCCAATCTTTTCAAGCAGATACCGAAGCCAAAGCACCTCTTGCGTGGCCAAGGCCAGTGCCATATATTCAGCCAATGATAGTGCCACCGAGGACTGACGCTTGCTTCGGTATACCACTGGACCATCGCTAAGAAAAATCAATACACCAGAAGTTGATCGACGAGTGTGTTTGTTACCACCCCAATTTACGTTCCAGTACGCCTTCAAAACTGCTCCATGGTTCGTAGATTTGGAGTCCGTAATTACATGGTCTTGTGTGATTTTTAGATAACATAACACTCTCTTTGCTGCACGCCAATGCACTGCAAGCGGGCTGTTGTTCATGGTGTTGAATATGTAATTAAACGCTTTGTTTGTCGTGCTCACGCTCCAGGCGCCGCGGTCGAAGATCCAACGTGCCGCGAGTTGCGCGCAGCTGTTTACGTGCTACGCACCGCCACGACGGAACGATTGTGACGTGAGCTGCTTCTCCACTCGAGCTAGAGTGGCGACGTGGTCGAGGAGGCGATTAACGTGACTGTGGATTGTCAGTGAGATGTCTTTACCTGAGGCAGCAGCAGATTGGAGGCCACAGGAAGCCTCCAGGTGGTCGAGAACGTCAAGGCACGTGGCGAAATCGTTGGTGGGGAAGATGGAGAGTCCCTGCTCTTCGCACGTTTCATACGAATGAAGCATACAAAGAACACGTCACTCTCATCGATCGAGACATTCTGTTTGTGGGGACGAGCGTCAAGTCCGAAGCACGCCCAAATAGGTACCAAAGAAGGCACAGCAAAGCAGCATCCTGGTATTCACTAGACGAGCATGCATTTATATACAAATAATACATCATCCGCCTCAAGTCAGTCTTCGTACACGCATTGGCCTTCTTTAAAAACCCGCCACCTTCGCTCTTGACACATTAGTTCTCCAGTGTTCTTCCCATTTTGAATAGCCGTGAGTCTAGTATAGCACGATGCTGCAGAAACTGATCTAGCACCAATGCTTAGTTCGTCGGTAGTATTGCATGCAAGAATGTATAGCAAGCGGCTTGCCAGCTCTGCCTTGGTGAAATGCAAGATACATACCGAACTTATCCATTACAGACACAAAGCACTGCCCAGATTCAAAAAATCCCCGCTGAATGCAGCCCTTAGCACACACTAGATTTGCATTCTCAGACTGTAGAAACCGCAAGAATGCCTTCACAGCAGTTTCTCTGGCTCGCTTGAAGTTTCCAGGCTGCAGATCGGCTAAACTCATCCGAAGTTCGACAGCACGCAAATATGCAAATGATATACCCTTGACTTGTGGTTTGTATTGACATACACAAATTTGGCGAATTTCCAGACTGCAGATCGGCAAAATCATCTGAAGTCGGACAGCACGCAAATAAAGCCTACTAATTGATCGCTTATTGGATTGCAGCGACTCGATGTAGAAACCAAATGGTTGGTTTTATAGGTGCAATTACGTATTGATACGTAATTGTCAGGTGTGTAAACAAGGATTCCCCTAATCAGCACAATGCGACGTCGTAAAACGACTATCTGATTGTATTTGTTCCCACAATCGTAAAAACGTACGTTTAATCTCATGGCTATCTCTTTTAGGCGCTGAGATGGGAGAAGCGATTCTACTCGCCTTTGTGGACCTCCATTTGAGTTGTTTACGTCTATATGTAAATAGCACGATGCTCTATCAACCTTTGTGCAGTGATAACAAAAGACGTCACATACTCACTCAAGAAGTACGACAAATACGTACGGAAGGCGATATTTTTGATAAACCACACACCTTCGTGTCTTGCAGAGGTGCAATCAGTCCTTTCCCTTGTTGAGAAGTAATGCACAGTCTGGTGTTACTGTGCCATAGATGGATAGATGAGTCATTTTGAATCATTCGGTCAGGCACAGTAAGAAATACGTGATCTTAAATGAATGATGACCGAATGCTTCATAGTAACACATCTATCCATCTATTCATCTATCCATCTATATATCCATCAGGGTACTGTCGTGGCGGAGAATATATCCACCATTCAATCCATCTGTGCAGGCTGCAGTTATGTCTGTTCATGAGAAGACACCTCGGCCAGAGAGTGGGAACCGAACGGTACGTTTAGACGATTAGTAATGCGCGAAGTGGCGATTAATGGCGACTGTACGATTAATAATGCGTGATGTGCGATTACTAATGCGCAACTGTACGATTAGTAATGCGCGACATAGCAATCTGATATTGTCTACGGGAATGGGGGCGTCAAGTGATGCCTAGAGCTTTGAACTCCATTACCTACAAGAGCGCCTACAAGTGCTTATCCATCTGTTGCATCATGTCCATGTATGTCTTACCTACCAAAATCAATATACGAATAAAACAGCGTCCGTTAGTCTCCAATGCGGCGTTGAAAGGCTAGGCCGCATTGGAGACTGCAAGTCGCGTACGTCCTCGACTCAAAATTACGGACTATGTATCACCTAACTAGTTTTAATTACCTATAGCTCGAATGCTCGTGTTTCACTTTTATCGTGAGCTCGTGTGGCATGACGCGGTCACGAAGAAGGTATATGCACATCATCTTTGGTCTTTTGGTTAGGTATACCTCAAATATTGAGGCTACGCGAACGCTCACAATCATTTCCTTTTATGCGAATCACAGCTTATATGTCCTGCGCCAACACTAGGTGTTTCAATCGTGAAAATGAGAACATACGCATGTGTGTGTGTCTGTCTGTAAATAACGCGGCTAGGTGTACCTTACACGTCATTTAAAGTGCAAACTAACCTGTCTCCCTTCATAGGTATACAGGCATATCTGAAGTCTCTCTTTGGCTAGGTCACTATTGTGACGAACGCACGTAATTAGCTTAGAATCGATCAAAGATAAATATGATCCCATAAGCAAATGCTGGACGCTCATAAGCAAAGGATGACCGCGTTGCTTGAGCATACTGTACTGAACTAATACAGACATTAACAGAATCATACTCATTCTTCAGTGACTGCTGTTGTATAGTGTTTTTAACTCGATTCTGTTCTCCGTACTGAATTACTTATATCAAAGGGCGATCTCCATAGCTTGCTCCCCTGTGTAACGTGGTGCCTCCGTTACATGATAGTTTACATAAGGTAAATATCAAGTATATAAATATTATGTTAGGGAAAACATTATACTCTCACATTGGCTTAACAAGCAATCTCGTGTTGAAGAAGTAATACACTGCTCATTAGTTGATATAGATTAATGATATCTACCAATAAAGCCGAGCCACGACAGAAGAACGCAATGAGTGGTGAGCAGATAGTTACAAAGCATGTTTGTATTTAGACATAGTTAAATGAAGACTAAATAGGGCTTATTAACAGAAGATTATCTATACTAAATACAGTTCTACTTTTACCTCTTTTCTCGTGTTGAAAACTTCCTCTGCACGACGCATGTACGTGAAGTCTCGTGGCACCACCTTACTCTGTCTTCAGTGTAAGCAGCTTGTATTGTGACAGTACAAGTGACCGGTGCCCCGTTACAACCTATTCTTATTGCGAGCCCGAAGGGTGAAGCTATTAGTGACTGTGCGCAAGGTTGTATGCCGAACTTTTAAATTGTACTTATCTGTGTCTGTGTGTGTGTCTGTAAATAACGCGGTTAGGTGTAGCTTACACGTATTAAGTGCGATCTAGCCTGTCCTCACCACATAGGTATATCGGCATATCCGAAGTCACTCTTTGGGTAGGTCGCTATTGTGGCACATGCTTGTGATTGACTAATAATCATCAAAGGTGAATATGATCACAAAGTCAAATGCTAGGCGCTTATCAACTAATGCTGATCGCGTTGCCCTAGCCTACTGTACTGTGTTAATACAGACATTTACAGTATCATACTCATTCTTCAGTGACTGCTGCTGTAATATAGTGTTTTGCAACTTGATTCAGTTCTCCGAACTGGATTACTTATATCAAAGGGCGAGCTCGAGAGCTTGCTCCCCTATCTTATGTAATGCAATATCAATACTTTTGCACTCTTCCTGCCAATAATCGCTGATGATACAACTCATGAAGGACTATTATATTCCTGACGTTTTATTTACTCGGTACTTGATCAAATGCAGGTTCGAAATTACAAGTCCACCACCACAGCTGCGCAGCTGCAATCTTGCATCGCTGACCTCGGTCTACATACATCAATAGCTACTTTTTGGCCAGCAAAAACGTAGCGCTCAAGCGTAAATAGTAATTGTTAGTGAGCTAGGGCTTCGTTTTGTCACAAGATGGTGTTGCGTACAACATTATCCTACGTCTATTGGGAATATGCGCGTTGGGAATATGCGCGTTGGGACAATGCGAATTCAACTGGCGGACGACAATGTTATCACGAATGGTTGGGACACCAAGGTTGCAGTTGTATCAGCTTCTAGATATGAAGTTGTAGAAGCTAGTATATACATGTTTGCAGTAATACAACAAGTAAGTGAGACCGACAGAGAAAGCTAAACGATAATTCACTTTCCCTTTTGTGCTGCAGATGACAAGCGGGTATCTAAGTATAAGTGTTATGAGCCCAACCTCGGTAACATCGGGTGATGTGCTCACCGATGAAAACTACTTCCACTGGGAATTTATCATGCGGATGGCACTTGCTCGGAAAGGAGTTCTCGAGCGCGTGAAAAAGGAGCCAGAAACCTTGCAGCAGTCAAGCACATGGAAAGCCGACGACCTAAAGGTTCTAGCTATCATCGTGAAGTTGATATCTCCCACGTATCAGACTATGGTTCGAACGGCACAGTCTGCGTATGATGCGTGGGATACCCTTCGGTCGTTTTCGTACAGCAGAACTTTCACAATAAGGTACAGCTACGAAACAGCTGAGCAAGGTACAGCTTGAAGAAGGAGGAAAATTAATAAATCATCTCATGCGGTTTGATTAGCTGTGCTTAAATCTCGTAGCTGTTGTCGAGACGGTTAACGACAATGAGAAATTGGTGATTCTCTTGGGAAGTCTTCCTCCGAAGTATGACATGATGATACGCATCAATTAAACAACGAATGGAGTGACCTTCATGGGAGCAAAGGAGATGCTCCGGCGAGACTACGAAACACTATAGAAACGTGACGACAAGGAGATGGCGTTCAAGACTATCGGTCGTAAGGGTCGTAGGGGTTGTGGAAGCCAGCAAAAAGGCTCATATCACCGCTCGGGTCAACCCCACGATGGCAACAATGCCAGGCAAGGTGTGCATTTCAAGGGACGCTGTTATAAATGCAAGCGAATTTGGGCATAAGAAAAAAAATGTCCAGAAGGAAGGCCTAGAAGGAGTGACGAGTTTGTATTCTCGGCAAAAGCTCGGTCACAGAAGAATGAACACGATACGTGGTTGCTTGACAGCGGTGCAAGCAGTCATATGTCAAGTGACGGAAACGATTTCATAAACATGTTCAAGATGAATACTCCACTTTGGGTGACAGTGGCCAATGGACAACAAGTGGAAGTCAAAGGTCGCGGTAGTTTTCGACTGTATCTCGACAGTGAGAAAACAGTCAGGCTTACTAATGTGATGTATGTTCCTAAGTTGGACGGTAAGCTGTTGTCGGTGTCAGCATTAACTTTATGCGGCGTCATGGTTCAATTTGATCTAGATCATTCCACCATATCAGTTAAAGTGTCAGTTGTCGCCGTGATAACAAAGGCCGGACGATGGTTTGCTTGGCAGTTTGAACGCTCAGTCATGGATACAGCCAGCAGCGCAATGATAGATTATTCAGCCGATAGCATCAAGGAACTATGGCACTCACGACTTGGTCATGTGTCTAATGCTAAGCTGAATATTATAAGCAAGGCATGTTAGGGAGTTCCGAACCTCAACCAAAAGGTGGAGAGGGCTTCAAGTTTATGAAGTGGGTGCGTAAGTGGAAAGGTGGCTACAAGCCCATTTAGCCATACCTCCGGTATCGATGTGAAGAAAAGCGTTCCTTTCGAGCTTGTTCATAGTGATGTAATGGTACCAATAAAACCAGTGTCGAAAGGTGGGTACAAATACATCGTGAAGTTTATCGATTACTACTCACGAATGGTGTTTTTTTCGTGTACCCGATCAAGGCAAAGTCGGAGGTGTTCGAGAAGTTTAAGATGTTAAAGGCTCAAGTAGAGACCCAGTACGACTCCAAGATCCGTTGTATTCGTTCGGATAATGACGGAGAACACATAAGCAAGTGGATCAATCAGTACTGCGCGAATCAAGGGATTGCGCATCAGACTTTGGCACCTTAGTCTCCGCAACGAAATGGTCTTGCAGAGCGAATGAATCGATCTCTTGGTGAAGGACTCGAGCATTGCTGATGCATATACATGTTGATCGTGTGTGGTGGGCTGAAGCGCTGATGACAGTTGCACATATAATTAATCGAGCTCCCAACAGCGCACGGGTTGACATGTCTCAATGTGAATCATTGACTGGAAACAAACCAGATCTAAGCTACTTTCGGGTCTTCGGATCTAGTGGTTATTACCGGATTGACGATAGCAAACGGATAAAATTGGACTCCAAGGCCAATCTGTGTATATGCCTTGGATACTCAGAAACTTCAAAGGCATATCTCGTATGGGACTTGAATTGAATCGAGTCGTGGTCACTCTATCGGTCGTTCTAAATGAACGACCACCCGACTCGTATAAAACGTTCATTTATGTTAACAGCAGTGACGAATATGTACGCGATGATCATGACCTCGACGATTGTGCTTCCGTCTCTGACACAGCTCCTCATGAACCAGATTCGTCAGTTCCCGAAGCAATCGATGTGGATATCGTAGAAGATACTGCGAGGGATGGTGCACAAGTCCCTGATGAAGACGTCAACATGGAGAGCACCGAATACCCCTTGTCTATTGGTGACAACGTGGATGCGAACGATGTGAGAAGCGATGCTCTCGATCAAGCAATTGTTCCTATCAAACAGGCAGTTGGGATTCACATACAACATCAAGAACAATCGATTGGATCTAATGAGACCCCACCGCGAGTATACATGCATCCTGAACTCAATACGGACCCTGTATTAAGCTCCAATCAACTTGTATTCAGTGGTGGTTCGATTCGGTCAAGAACACGGGCAAATTATTTTGCTCGTCTTCCTTATCAGGACAATGTTACGCGCCAAGAGCAACAAGACGTGACCAGAACACAACTGGTTACAATACCACATAGGTGGAATGAACAAAACGTGCATAACCGCCAAAACAAGCGACCACGTTTGAATGATATTGAATACGAAATCTCATTCGCTGTACGAGATGTTCCGCAGAGCTACGAAGTGGCAACAGATCATAACGCTTTTCAGTGGAAAGAAGCGATTCGCAGTGAGATCCGCTTTTACATGCAAAATCACAGTTGTAATTTGGTTAAACAACCACGTGGTGTGAAGTTGATCGAATGCAAGTGGGTATTTGCTCGCAAGTACAATGAACATTTACATGTTATACGCCACAAAGCACGTTTGGTTGCACAAGGTTTCTTACAGACCAAAGGGGTAGATTATTTCTATACCTACTCCCATGTTGCCAGTATCAACTCTATAAGTTTTTTTTTAGCAATCTGTTGCGCGAGAAGCTACAAGATTCGACAATTCGATGTCGAGACAGCTTTCCTGAATGGTAATTGGAAGAGAAATTCTACATGAAAGTCCGCCATGGTGTACAAGCAGAACAAGATATGGTTTGTGAGCTCCGACGCAGTCTTTATGGGTTGAAGCAAGCTGCGGCTGTTTGGTACAAGACTGTTCGTGCCGTCTTTGCGGAGTTGAATCTCATTCAAACTCGTGCATACCCTGTGTGTTTTGCGTCGTTCCGGTCAAGGTGCAGAAGATCGCTGGTTTACATCGTTCTATATGTTGACGATCCTTTGGTCGGGTGCAAGCATGATGAAGAAGCTGATAATATCAGTCGCGAGTTAAGCGCCCATTTTTCGCTGATGTCGCTTGTTGCCGCGCGCTATGTGTTAGGGATGGAGATTGATTACGACATTGACCAGGGACAACTTCATTTGGGGCAAAAGCAATTCATTCTCAAGATGGTGACCAAGTTTAATTGTGATGAAGCACATGCTGTGCGAAATACATTGGTGTTTGGTCAAGACCTCGCGCCAGATGACTCGCATGACATCCTTGACGATAAGACCCTGTATCGTGAGCTTGTGGGATCCCTCTTGTATGTTGCTAACACAACTCGACCAGACATCAGTTCTTCATTATCAATACTGTCGTAGTACCTCAAGGTTGCGAAGGTGTTGAGCGGCTGGAAGCCGAACAAATCCGTTTCGCTCACCGACTTAAGGCTCTTCGACGCTCAAACGCAGGGCAGTATACGCGAGGTACAGGCGCTGTTCTTCGTGACCTGTCAGAGCCTCAGCGCAAAGAATTCCAACGTCAGCCAGCGCGTCATCGACGTGCTAACGGCGTACCTGATTCTGCATTTCCCGCTTCTTAAAGACAAACCCCAACGGAACAGCTGTAAATTAACAAATCGGCCTTATGGCGTTAAGAAATTAGGATGCTAGCTATATTGTATTCTAAGTCATATTTTTGACCGATCTAGTGCTGAAATAAATCGACTGAGTGCTGCGTTGTTCTTTCTAAGAACATTTTTTGGCCGGACGCTTATACGTGCGAATATCTTGAACAGATGGCTCTTCTCAAATTCAATATCCTATATTTGGCATTTATTTATGTTATTTTTCTATTTGGAGACAGGACATTCGCACCTCTAAACACTTACGCACAAGCTGCATCCGTCTGGGAAGCATTTTTTTAACACAACTATATCAACTTTGAGCCACCGTTATAATTTCAATACATACATTCTATAATGCTCGACTTCTGCATGGTGTGCAGTGTACCTCCCTGACTTTATTAATAACTGAGCCTCTAGCTTTGACACTAGGATCGGCAGCAGTGTCTGGTGAAGGATTACACAACACCTCGTCGACGATAGACTGCTGATATCCGCAATGGAGATTTACCTTGCACCGTTTTATCGGTTTATATATAGCTGGAGATCAGAGAAAACCACTCAAATGACCCGTCGTTTCAGCGCCTCCTTCCATTGACACGTTCGCGTTTCTATACTCACTAATACTACTAAAGAATTAAAACAACTAATACATTAAATATACAGCAACATCGTATGTTCTCAGTTCGTGAGGATCATTGTAACCCGTCTCGATCGAATATATACAGCTCTTCAACTTGGTACAAATTCGTAGAAATGGTGAACAAGTTAATGAGCTGGAAATATGCATCAATAAACTCGAATACGGTAGGCATTTTTGCTTCTTACCGTATCCCTGTCGTACCTTAGATGAGTCGAAGCTTCGTTTCTATTGCCATACTAATGCAATATTCTGCGCTCATTTTTATTACTTGCCGATATAGCCGCCCAGTGGATTAATCGGCATGTATTTGTTGGTGAAACACACGGAGATCTGAATTGAATCATCATACAGATTGACTTTCCATCATGTTCTTGTCTGTGCAAATGCAATAGAACGTACACATCCACCGATAAATTTTGCATTATGGCCCTGCCGCGTGAAGCTCCGTCATCTGTATACTCCTCACCAGCTAAAAGTCGGAGTTCTGTGTGGGACCCTAGTTAGATGAACAGCACGGAGCTTCTGGGCACGTTCTAAATAAATTTTCTGCTAAGAGCGCCCACTCGTGCAGAAACTGGGCGGTTATCAGGCTCTGTCCTTCTAAATAAGGTGGCGATCAGTATTAATAAGCATCTTCGTGTTCAATTCGATGTTACGGAAAATTATCCAAATATCCGCGACAATCTTTTGGCAACGTCGGTGTAGATGATGGCAAATACGCGAGGTTTTATGAAACTTACGCCTTGAGTGCATGATGGAAGTCCTCGCCGCTGTTGAATTTATTCTTTTCGTCACTGTTGCAGAAAAATTGGTTGTACTGCTTCATGGTGACTTCTGTATCCATTTACGCACACAAAATTGCAGGGGTGACAAACGTGTGGTAATTATTAAAAAAGGGTGCAAAGATCATGAAAATTGAAGATGATATAGAATAAGGGAATTGTTAGATTCACTCCATTTTCTTCCGTTAAGTAAACACATGCTGCAATAAGTGGTCATTGGTTAATTTATTTGCTAAGTATACTTATTTTATCCTTTACACCCTCGCAAGCCGAATTGTTGTTATGACTACATGACATTGCCCGGTGGTCTGGCGGCCCCACCAATTTCATATCCTTAAAAAGGAAGATGCCGTGGGGAATAAGATGGCGGCAACACCCTTGTGTGCACTATTATCCTATAAGTATATGAATAAGAAAGTGTTTACGTATAGTGATAGTAAACTAATTTTACTAACTTGTCCACAGAACGTACTTCAAGGCCACAGTACTGCACCCTTAAGAGCAAACACACTTGCTAATTTTCAAAATTGACAAGAAGGTCTTGCGCAGCTCTGAATGGCATTCAACGAACAAGAATGACAGTATATCATAATAACAAAAAGATGGAATGGAAAAGGGGGAAAGCAGACGACGAAAAAGGCAGGGATGGTAAAAATAAAGACGATGAAGGGTATTTATGAATATTTACGAATCAGCAGAACCGTCGACATAGATGTCACACGACAATAAAGTGAGGCAGTATGAAATCATCACAAAGTGTAGTGACGTGTACTATTATAATAATTGGCTAAACACCACGCTATTTTGCACTTTGCTAAAGTTCTTCTTATCGACACATTTTAAGTGTCTAAAACGATAGAAATGCGCGTTCATGTGAAAATGAATTCTACTCGTAATTCAGTCATGTATTATATTTAAATAGTTATGCCATCTTCAACCCCCCGCAGAAATTGAGAGCCGCTGTGGCATCTACCCCACTCTCAACAAGTTTAGGGTACGCCGTTTAAAGCGGTGGCACATTTTGTGTCACGAATACGTCGAGTGCAGAATGACTGTTTTGTAATGACCAAACATGTCGTAGTATAAGAGCCAGAGATGAGAAATTTGCGGACGACAGTCTTACCAGGTACGATCTTGAGGTGTATGCACTAACGTGACTTCTCGTTTAAGCAGGATGGTACCGCATTATACGGTATTCTAAACGGGTAGATTTTTTACACATATATTAATCAGCTGTTTTGAGTGTTTACAAAATGAAAGACGAGGTAGTGAATCTAACAAAAAAAGGTAGGGAATCTAACAATTCCTAAAAATGCTGACCATCACCTCTCAATAATTGCTTCTTAGACCATGGCGGTGCCGACGTTGTGTGGGCCACGGACACCTTCTAGCCGCAAAAAATACCACTTTATGTATCCCCTATTTGGGTTACATGAAGCAAACCTCAAAATTTGGCGGTGGCAAGCGCTCTCATTTTCCGCCAAGGAAGTGGTAAAAATGATGCTTCTTGTTTTGAAATACGTGGAAGTGTAGGATATAGCAGCACGTGTGTATATTGTGGCCACGCCTACATTAATCCTGATCATCACAAAGTTTATCCACAGCTCTGCCCCCAAGCTATACGATGATCGATTAAGATGTGAGAGTGCACGAAGAGAACAAGCGCAATTTGTATCGTCCAGATTTTCGTACCATTCCATCCAAGATGTACGCCACGGACGTCACATTTCAGCAATTCAACTGCTTTGTTGGCAACAGCGGGGATATGATCCGTTCAGAATGCAGAAAGCACGATGTACATTGAAAAATGTAGACGTGTAATTCAGAACTCGCGGCTTCGCGATAAACTGTACAAAAATTGATATGGGAGCGTCGCGGAAATACAATTTTTATAGCGCAATATCGAGTTCCATGAAAACATCCGTGCCAAGTTAAAACAAGACCGTGCACTTGAAGACCTCGACCTGATGAATGTGCAGTTCTTGCATAAGTAGGATCATCTTGATGGGATTTCATCCAACAAGAGGCCACCAGGAAGACGGTTTTTAGTAGATAAGGTGCGTAAGAACGAAAAACTACCGAGCAGTAAAGGGCCACCCTCGAAAATTATTGCGATCATCTTTGTTCATTATGGTTGATTTGACGACAAATGCGGGTGGGTACACGCTTTTACGATGATATTCAGTTGTGCGCGAGTTTAACAAAATCACACGTAGCGAGCCAGTCGCTGGGCGTCAGTGAATAGGAGAAATTTCAACACGACCAGAATCGTGAATACCATTTTAGCGGATATGGAGCGTCACAGGAGTTTCACGCAGGAGAGTCTACCGTCTAGAAAGCCTTTTCGCTGGCATATCGGCTTAATTGACCTTTTAGGACAATCAATACTATGATATTCGATCAAGTACTTTTTGGTAAACTACCATCACGCTTATTTTACTCAAGTTTGTTGATCTCTAATCTACTTTACTCAGTCTTTTGTATACGCAGTCAATTTATTTCGTATTGCAAAGATGTTTTCAGTAATTCATATTATTTCTTAGGAACTTTAAAGAAACTGTATCACTTTTGAATACACAGTTGATGCTTCAAGATCTAATGTCAAACTACATGTGAACCGTGTACGCTACGTCAAAATCTCCTTGGGTCAATCCTTGATTGTCGTGGTGAACGTTAAATAAGCGAATATGCAACGATACTGCATATATCAACAGTTTTCAGTAGTATAAATAATCTAGGGAAACGTTAACCATCCACCAGATTTTTGTTAACCACCCACCACCCCTATATATTGCCGTAAATAATGCAATTTACGCCTTCTGATTGGTATGATTGAGAATATCACAGTTCTCAGAAGTATTTTGCGATCTCGTTTACAAATGATAAACACTAGATCTGAATATTAATACGCATGTTTTTAAGTTGGAGATGTGTGTTAATTTAATATTTAGCTATTGTTTTACTATGAACTGAAACCCGAGCAGCAAGGAGTGGCGGCAACTGACGGTGGGAGACAGTATTCGGCATGAGTTAAGTACACTTACCTAGTTCTATTGCAATCGCTCGCTTTTAACCACCCCACGTCAATTGTCTATATATTCCAGCACGTAGAAGGGAGATCAAGACGAAGCTACTGCAAGACTCCAGTGCACGTGTCATGAAAGAAGAAATTGTTGTCGAAAAAGGACAGATTTATGTATAGTTGCTTATATGGTTTGACACAAAAAGAAAACTTTAAGGCATTGCTCTAGTATGTGATTGGACGGCGTAAGCATTACAAAATCTTTTATTGGGTTACACTAAACGCCAATAAAGTAACATACCTTGTTGTGTGAGCTCGCTGATGTGGTGTAGCATACGAGAATCGTGAATTCAACAATGTTACTATTTTTTCGAGCGACAAGCGATAGGGTTAAACCTGCATACAAGATCTAGGTCGGAACGATTATACCACACATGAGGTTTTCATTAGACACCCACCACCTCTTAAGTGCGAGCTATCGCAATAGAACTAGGTAAGTGCACTTAACTCATGTCGAATACTGTCCCCCACCGTCAGTTGCCGCCACTCCTTGCTGCTCGGGTAAAGTCTTTAAGTCGGCGAATTGTGTTAATTTATTATTTAGCTATTTGTGTATAGTAAACAAATAGCTAAATATTAAATTAACACACATCTCCAACTTAAAAACATGCGTATTAATATTCAGATCTAGTGTTTATCATTTGTAAACGAGATCGCAAAATACTTCTGAGAATTGTGACATTTTCAATCGTATCAATCAGAAGGCGTAAATTGCATCATTTAAGGCAATATATAGGGGTAGTGGGTGGTTAACGAAACCTGGTGGGTGGTTAACTTTTCCCATAAACGACATTTCTAGTTGCGATCTAAATAAATGGATCGCAATCGGAACATCGTTACCGAGCGTATTTTCGCTCGCGTGAGGACATAAGCACGAACACCTACGTTGCGCATTTATGATCCAGATACTTTCTTGCCATAGAACACTTTTCCAAATCCAGTTGCTTCAAGAACGCCAACCAAAATCTGTTTACTTCAACTCACTTAGCGCATATTACAAATTCTAAGTATGAAAGAGTGTATGATGATCTTAAAAATTGAACAAGCATTCTTTTATACTCGAGGTTTGTACGCTCGGTGTGGCCGTATACTATACAAGGGGTTTTGGATGCGTTTTTTGTACGTGATATATGCCTAAGACTTCGATCCGGGGCCATGGGCCCGGGTCTGGCCCCAATCCGTGATCTGGTCCATTTATAATATGTTTACCACATTATTTACCATAGAAAATCAGCTGCACATTTTTAAGTTAGGAAACAATGTGTGACCAATCGAGTAAACAAATTTATTAGATAAGCCTTCGTCTACGTCCCAGAGGTCAGTCAATGGTCTTAGTGATCTACTACCGTAAGCGCAGAAGAAAATACTTATAGTGAAATAGTGCAACCAGATCATGAAGGTTAATGACGCTCAAGCGTGCTGCGTAAAGCGTAACTGACACACAAAGAGGTTTTGTGAGAGATTTATAAATCGGAATACATTAAAGGCATAAAAATCATTATGGTCCCTGTTGAATGCACCCTATTCAGCAGGTAATTTGGTGCAGCAGTTCGTAACACTTAGTGACTTGTTTCAACTGTATATTTTAATTTCTATGTACAGCCTATCGCCATAAATATTACCTTGTATAATTCTTTTGACTGCTTTAATGTAAAGTCGCATGCATTGCACTTTGTTTCGATGCCTTTTCATTTTTTCTGACGCCTTTTCATCGAATTATAATTTATGTTAATGGTTTCACTAATATCTGTAAACGCGTGTATAACTCTGCCACAAATATCTGAGCACCAAGCTTTTCTGGATTTGGTGGACATATCTTCTTCATCTCTGAAATGACGAATTACCAAGTTATATGTTGGCTTGTCTTTTCGCCACTACTGGTGCTGGCAGAAATTGCTACATGCTGACTAATTTTTGTCGGCGAAGGTGACCAAAAAAGCATTTTTCTGTATGGGTCAGCTAACGCTCCGTTACAGGGGAAGTTTTTAGTACTTTATATAATTTTCAGTTAGAAAACCTGCTATAAAAAGAAATTAACGGGCCACATTCGCCGCCTCAAACAGAAGCTGATATACTGGAAAGGGGATACAGAGCTCACTTCATGATCCAAAATGTAAACGAAAAAACCGCATTTGGTTAAATGCTAAGTTAACAATTTAAAACGGAAATTGTTTTTCACTCCCTGAAATTACTTATTCCACTCCTATGGATATTTTTTGGGAATCGTCATTTTTACATCTAGAATAAGATTCTATACTTTACCGGTTATAAATAAGCGAGTCAATCAAGCAAACGTTTTGTTCTGTCAACAGATACTTTCACCAAATAGGTAACTATTACCCAAAATTAGACAAACTTGGGAATCGCTGAGTCGTCGCAACTCTTACACATACACGACTGCGACAATATACGCTCCTTCGTTCATTCCGCGACTTCGTATCTTTCTTATTTGATGGAGTTATTTTGGATTCTACATGTTCTTCAACTTCTTTACATGACTCAGCTAGCGTTGTGCGGTCGGAAGGCACCGGATCACATGTTGCGTTCAGCGCGACAACACTTCCTACAACGCATTGGTGATGAATTTAAATGCAAAACCGTCATTTCATTGTATACACTTCATCTCCACCTCGATCGTTTATTCTTTGTCTCATGAGGCACAACATACTCGGCCACTCTGGTGGCTAAGCGTTTCAGCAGCAGTTAGAGGTTTCCATCATTTATCTGCTGCTTTTCTATTGCGTTGCGCTAGAGTTCAACTACAGGTTGTTTTAACACTTTAATCCTAGTGTCGTCCTGACTGGCCGCAGCCGTCGGCAGGACTGGCATATATTCTCATATCACGCCCCATTTGGCTTCACGACTGCACATTCTACTTTTTAGATGGACGCACTAAACGTTAATATGAAACGATAAAACGATGGAAAAACATAAGAACTAATCTTGTCGAGTACATATCTATTTCGGGGTAGCAGTGACTGAGAGTTAGCAATTTAATTTCTTTTGGAAAAATTGTTGCCTAATTGAATAAAACGGAGGCGACGAGAAGCAAGGTAGCGGCGATCGTCTTAATTTTTTACTTTTTAATAGTTTTCGTTTACTGATAACCTACCATATTCGTGCGTGTCACATGCCAACCGTCTGGAACACCCTTTATTACACGAAAGATATTAACGAAATACGTACATCCGGCATCAGCACTACTACACACGAGGTTGCGGAACATTCCGCGTCGAGTGTGCACCATGGCGCACTTTAAATGCTGAAAGGCATACAGTTTAAATGCATTCACGGCCTCCTTGCCACTTGACCACCTCTTTTCCTTCAAGATTGACACGTCAACATTCAACGCGGTAATCATTGTGAGCTCTTCACAAACCAATTGTACGTCTGAAAGACTGAAGCTAGCGTTATAAATATGCGGCTGCCAATATGGTCTGAACATATACGATTACACAGTATACATCAAACCCTTCCAATGTCAACAAGCTCAACACATTACATAGTACCATTTTATAGTTGTGCTTTGTTAAAAGAAATGCTTGCGTAATAATGAGCAAACGTATTGGCTGCTGTAAAAAAAAAACTACTTGATAACACCCGCTATTTGCTTATATTGAACAATATTGCAATTTACTCTGTCCTTCTGAACACCAGTACAGTGTACCAGGGTAATTTACCGTGACAAAAGTGTTTTAAACAAACCCTGTCACCTTTTGGGTTTTCCCTTTGATTTAGGCAAATGCTAAATGGCTGGGTCATTCTGATTCGTTATCAGAAGTAGTTCAGAAATAGGCCCAATTTCGTCAGGAGTAAATCCCAAATACTCAATTCACCATTACTGTGTACTCACTCGCCCGTTTAAAGTAGCACGAGGCGCACGCATTGATGCAGCATCGAAGTATGGCTTATACTCACGCTGTTCACATCGACCATATCGTGTCACGCAATAAAGATGTAATCGGGGGCTGATTGCCGCTGTTTGCGGCACCAAAATTATTCGTGTATACCTGTATCAAATCCTTAATCATCTACGGAGCTGTCACTCGCGAGCACTAATCTACGGCGCGTCTAGTAAGCGGCCTTGATTGTTACCAGTTCGTTAAATGACCGAGTCTTTTATTCCCAATTGTTCACCCAGCAACCATGTTTTTTAGAGTATGTTAGATCACTACTCCTTCGAATCCAACTACTTATCAGATTCGCGCATATTTTATGATATCCCCAGTATATCTGAAGCGTTTAGTACGTCTCAATCCATGGCGTCTACACATGTATCGCACTCAGTACTCCAGCACTGGGCCATTCGGTTCTTCTGACGTCGTAAGCGCCACAGCAGCTACATCATGAAAACAGCCACGTATCTGACTATTATATGAGATTAAATGAGCGTACGCACATTTAAGCATTGTCTTGACCCAGTACTCCATCTCTTAAGCTGTAGTTGCTAATCAAAACATCTTTGGTAAATGCGTCTTGACCTCAATCGGCATTGATGATAAAATATATCTTCCAGAGTATGTTATCCGGCGTACGACCAAGGCCGCCTTCCATGACCTCTATGTCACCTTTACTGTGATAAAGAAATCATCACCTTGCTTGTAGTAGGACAGATACTCTTTTACTAGTACGAATCAGCGCGTCTTCAAACTGGCAACGCGGGCATACTGAGCACGGCCCAGTTCATGAGGAATCCCTTTTTACTCGAGACGAAAGTTTTTTGTTTGTGGCATCCTCATAAAGACAAGACGAAGAGGTCATAAGACACAAAGAGGAGGATGTGGCACGTCCAAGTGTATCGCAGACGACAGTGGTTACAAGGCCCCACTTACGGGTTCCTCAGAATGGATTATGTTCCGCGTACTAAAAAAAGCACCTGTGTTGTTGTTGCTCACAGGATTGGAGTTCGGCCATGAAGTAAGGAATGTAGTAGGGTTTTAGCCGCAAATTGCACTGATATCTTCATTTTGAGCTTTGCACGGCCAAGTGAGTAAACAGTAATGGTGAATTGAGTATTTGGGATCGACTCCTAACGAAATTGGGCGTATTTCTGAGCTACTTCTGATAACGATTCAGAATGACCCAACTGAATAAAAAATGAACCCAGCCGTTTAGCATTTGCCTTTATTTAATCACACATCGCATCATCCATTCCCTGGCCTCTAAACACCAAAAATTGAACGTACATATAAATAACTTAATTTAGTTCTTCGGGGTGAATTGCTTATAGAAGGGCGAGCTCCAGAGCTTGCTTCACCTATCGTTATGGTTTATCGTAGATATAAGTATCGAGAATCCTGTTTAGGTTTGAAAATGACGCTACCCAAAATAAGGGAACCGTTAGTCTCCCTCAGTTTTCTGGTAAAATTTCCTCAGTTTGATATAACGCGACATGATTGGCTAACTTATATACGTGCCTTGAGGGTATTATATAAATATAACCAGGTTTTAAACATCTATTTGACCTGATACAGTATAGTTTGCAATCGTACTTATGTGCCATTTAGCGCAAGATTCTGTCAAGCTTTGCCTGAAACGTTTGTGGGCTCGAAGCTTTTACGCCCGCAGATGCTCTCAATCGCTCAGTATATTTTAAAGGTCGACACCTCTACAACAGCAAGCAATCCCCATCATGCTTTCATGCCTAAAGTTTTCTGCGCTAGTGAGTGTTAAGACTGATTCTTTCTTGATTATTTATTTGGCGATTTGGATCGTTCGTGTCGCGTGCACGTGACGCGTGTTATAATTATTTGTCCTGTACGTTGCGAAATAACTCCCTATTTATCTGTGCTGTTCCGGATCTGTTAATGTGCAATGTAGGTCCGCATAAGATCATGAAGTAGAACATAAAGGTGGTCGTGCACTTTTGACAAGCGCGCATGTGTAGGTAAAACGGATGCCTCGGTGATTACGATGTTAAGGCACCGCAACAAGTGAGATACTGCTTTACGATAATCCAGTTGATGGTGCTGCCAATGAAGCCGAGTTAACTGCATGCTCGTGTAAGTAAGCGTCTATCTCAGTCATGCACGAGTGATAGTACCAACAAAGTTAATAGACTCGTACTGAAAAATGCAGTCAGATATATTTTGATCTATAAATTGATTCCGTTAAGATCTGTAGGTGTTGGTGTTGGTTCGATTATACTTCCACATTTGTTGTGCATTGTGACCCAATCTAATGCAACAGCCGCATCATCTTCACGATTTCTAACGACCCATCTTGCATCAGTGATGCCGATCGTTGCTTGCTTTGGTTCGATGTGATGGCTTAACACTCACTCACTCGCTCACCCAATTCTTTGGATTTAAGGACATCGCTTACTGTGGCTGGAACGCCGACAATGACGTTTACCACACGACATTTTGCGCAAAAAAGGTTCAATTGTATATGATTACAACAAAAACTGCCTTTTAAAATCAAACGGATGTGATATCGTTCCCTCTATTCTCGACTCATAATTAGCCAATCATGTAGCGTTATATCAAACTGAGGGGATTTTACCAGAAAACTGAGGCGAGATTAACCGTTCCCTAAAATAAATACCCGTAGGAGTGGAATTGGTAATTTTAGGGAGTGGAAATAACAATTTCCTTTATAAAGTTTAATAGAGGTCCCAATGAATGGTCCGGGTCAACCCCCGACCCGTGACTTGGACTAGGCGGGTCAAACACTGGGTCTACCCAGGTGTGCCACCAACGCAAAAAAGTGGGGCCGTCACTACGAGACGATATATGATAGCTTTGCGCATAATACACTCAAATAACAGCACCAGAATCGTACGAGTTATCGAATTATGACGATAAAGGTAAGTGGTCGTAGATTTATGGTCTGGACTATATTTAACTAAGGTCTCGCTTATCAATGTTCATACATTCGAAACAGTGATTCCATCTCTTAACGACATATTCAGTTGCCTTGGATCGTGTTCGCAGTAATGTCGTGTTGCTAAGGCACTAACGCCTTCCAATTATATAATTGCAGGCTCCGCTGTGTTATATAAGCCACTACTTGCCACCGCGGTTACAGCAACATTGACAGCTATACGTACTCATACAAGGGTGTCGGTCGACCCACAAACTCGCTCACAACATGAGCTTCTTCCCGTTTGGGTTGTGAGCTTTGATTACAGGTAGCGTCACGGTTATTATTCGCGGTCGCGGCGCTGCGATCAGTGATGGGTATTTCTGTAGCCATATCGTGGTCTGTAGTATTTTGCATTTGTCAATATGTACGATAGCAGTACTTACTTTACAGAGAAAACGTAAACCATAGGCTTACGTGAACACTGTTGGGCACAAGCTTTAATAAACTGCACGTGTGATTGTACAGTAGCTCGAAATATGCGTCACATGGTCTTCAAATGCTTTTTTTCAAGAACCTAATAATGGGTGGCGTCACCATTTAACATCTGGGGCAGCATTCTACCAGTAAACGGTGTGTGTACTTGTCCAGCATCTGGGGCAGCAAACTTCCAGTATAGACTCGTGAGAACGTTCTGCATCTGGAGTAGTATCCGCTTCTTAACTGACCAAAAATACGTTACGTATATTTCTACACTTCAGGACAGCATCCTGGACAATCAGTGCCATCAGTACGTAACCCCCCGCTATGTTTGCAATCTCGCATTATTAAAGAATAATCATCGCCTCAAGTAGTTGCCCATCATTATGACCAGCATGCTTCAAGGCACTGCCTCGAGTAAATTTCGGGACAGCATGCTCCAGCGAGTCGCTCGACGTTGTAAATTCTATGCGATCATCAACGCATTTATCCTCAGCGTCGGCCTGTTCACTTACGCCGCGTTGTTATCGATGAATCGCAGCGGAGAGTCACCAAGGATGATCGTGCAGCTGCTACTGGTCTACAGCGTAGGTTTACTACGTATTGTAGCGATGATCAAGTGGTTCGAGTGGATTGCGACTACGAAGCCGCATATTCACGGCAAGAAGCGCATACAGCTCACTGGCGAGCAGACCATATCCATTTACTACTGCATCATACGGGTCGTGGTTCCCACCGAGTGCGCGTCGTACTGGTTCGCAAAGCAGACTGCTAGGTCCATACAAGACAGTCTGAACTGGCGGACGTTCCTTGTCGAATTTGCCACGTTTGTCCCCAAATCTCTACTTTTTGAAGTCACCTTTGACTTCTTCCACTATGTGATGCACCGGGCATGCCACTACATTCCGTGGCTTTACAAAAACGTCCACAAGCGTCACCACCTGCATCTCCACCCATGCCCTCTGTCGACGTATGCGCAGGACGGCGTCGACTTGATTCTCGCCAATGTGATGCCGTTCTGTCTCGCGTGGAGTTTTGACTTCTCAATGTCGGACCTCCAGTTGCATCTGCTCTTTGCGTACAAGACGTACGTGGAAGTTGCAGGTCACTCGGGCTTGGATGTCAAGGGCGTGTCGTTCCCACAAATGCCGCTGCTAAACAATGTTACCGGCATCTGTTCGCGCATCCACAATCATGACCTACACCACACTCATCAGCGCTGTAATTTTGCTAAGAGATTTTCACTTTGGGATAAGGTCTTTCACACGTTTCGTGAGGGCCGTGCAGTAAAAGTTGTGGCGCGATAAAAACGCAACAGATCAATGACATTCTCTTAAGGCTTTAGTCATAATACGTGAATGCTCTGGAATTGGCAAGTATTAACGACGTACATCTACTTTTGCTTCAATCCACAAGTGTTCAAGCAATCCGGCTGAGCAGAGTCTAGGATTCTTTGTTCTCTCGCAGAAGACATCAGCTTCGCATACACGTGATAATGCATAATCGTAACCCAGTACATTGGGCTCGTTATATCCTTAATCAAGCATTAAGTCATCGCCATTATTTATGATGCCAGTGAGCTACATATGCGTCGTTGGTTTCTTTAGCATAGTGTCGGTAGTTGAAAGTTGAATGATACGAATGATCGGTAAAAGCAATTGTAGTATACAAATTTACAGCCGGGTCAGCTTGTATGAGTCGGACGCGTAAAATTATGTTATATTGACCCAGCCATATATTGTATCTTGTATAGCTGTAGCACAAACCACAGCGATGTACAAAGAAGCGCTCGGGAGTATAAATTTGGTTTCAATAACACTAAATGTTTACACCCGAGCGCTTCTTTGTACATCGCTGTGTTTTGTGCTAAAAAAAACTTGCCTTTAATGCCTGACGATAGACGTGGCGTCGGCATTTTAAAGCTGTGTTAGTTCAAAGCCGGGTAGCGGAAATTGCTTTCCTACGTTGTTTTAATCGACATTTTCTGAAATCAACAAATGCGAAAGGATCGTTAGTAATATAAAAAGGGAGCCGCTAATGAGCCTTCACTTTTCGATAATGAGCCTTCACCCCAAACATTAAACAAGTAATTGGATCTGAAACCGCCTAAATTGTCAATTTGTTTTGTTGCACATTTCAGCAATAATGTCCATTCCATCTCATATCACCTACGCTATTGTACTTCTGACATCCCTTCTTAAAAAAAACATAGCAGGCAGATTACAGAAGAGCTATTTTTTCTGTTGACACGGCTTTTCACGCGCTTGACGAGCTGACACTGCCGGAAGGCTATCATACAACAATCAAACGGAAATAAAATGGGTGAAAAACATCAAGGAAAGCGAGGTTAAAGCAGTGAATCTGCAATGCTCATGCAACGCTGTCCACAACAGGCGATTCATGAAGAAGATACATAATAGCACTCAAGCATACCAAGTGGATGAGCAGAATAAACATGTGTATTGTGGTTACTCGCTCGTCTATCCACATGCTAATGTAGAGGATGGTCTGGATAAAGGTTTGTAGTATAAACGAAGTGCCGTCGTCGGATCTTTTCGCGGTGGTCCTCTCCATGATTTGAGATACGTGGTGTAGGGCAGGATGGTATTCACCTCAAATAAGCCGGTGCAAGTCTATATTTCAAGTGCTCTCACCCGTCGGAGAGGCTGCTCTATATGGAGCTGCGGATAAGACTGGCTCAGTCTCGACTGTGAAGATTTACAAATTAGAAGCATAAGAGTAAATCAAGCAATTCGACAATTTAGGGAGTTTCAAATTTAATTAATTGATTTATGTATGGGGTGAAGGCTCATTAGCGAAAAGTGAAGGCTCATTTAGCGGCTCCCTCTAAAAACAGGGTAATGATATTTTCACCCCCCGTTTTTAATATTTTCACCCCCTGGAACCAAAACAGGGTGTAGTTTACAAATTATATGGAATCAATATATGGCAACTATATCGATTGGTACTACGCACCGCCATTCACACGGTAACTTCACAAATACCATAAGGATCTGCTTGATATTTAATGGAGTCTAATGAGTTCTTCGAAGTTAAGTATCCTATAGCAAAGGAGATGTTCACGGCTCTCCAATTGAAAGCTTGCGCGCTTAAAAATTCTCTTTCGATCTTCAGGTCCGAATATAAAAAGGTAAATTGATTGTTGTGTGCGATCGAGCGGGATCATGCAAATCTGTTGTTGTAGAGCGAAAGAATAAGAAAAACGCACAGGATGCGAGTACAGACTCATAGCGGGACAGATCGTCGTCGACAAGATGTGGCAGGTGACTTGACATGAAGGAGCGCACAACCATGACATGTCCACGAACCTCGACATGCAGTCTCGCCCTATACGGCTAACAATTGAGCAACAAAGCAAGTGCATTCGACCCAGAGAGAGCAGGTGTGCGGCCAAAAGTGCAACTTGCGTTCCTCCGACTGGAGTATCCAAACTTCTGTAGCGTAACCGGGACATATACAATGACAAACAGAAGGGACACAGAGAGTACTTGAATGCAAATATGCCTATTCAAGCGCTGTTCGACGAGCTGCAAGTAAAAAACTACTGCTATGATCTCAGTCTTGACGCAAAGGGTCAAATTTGCAGCTTGATGTTTACAAATCCTCAATCCATCTCTCTTAAGCAGATTTCTTTAACGTCATCCTGCTCGACTGCACGTACAAGACAAACAAATTAAAGACGCCCATGCTCAATTGTGTCGGCTTTACCCCGTTTGGCAAGTCATTACTCATTTGCACGAAATTTATGCAGAGGAAGGACGAGAAGAACTTTGAATGGGCGCTTACAGCTCTTAAATTGGTGCTTAAGAGTCGATGAAATTACGAAAATTCACGAATTCTGGTCAGCGACAACGATTTGGCTCTCGTAAAAGCTGAGCAGCAAGTATTCTCGAATGCGACAAGATTGCTGTGCCGCTGGCACATATATTTTCAGGTGCAAAGTTCACTTTACGAATGGTAATGAATGGGATGAAATAATCGCGGATTGGAGCGCTCTCTGCTATGCATCAAGTGCCAAAGGTTTCAAAGCACAATAAGACAAGTTTTAAACCAAGTATCAGCACCTTCCTTTCGTCACGCGTTACCTGGATAGAACGTGATTCAAGCACAAAGAGAAGTTTGTTGAAGCGTCGGTTGGAGACGTCTTTCACCTTGGCTGTTCCGCCAACTATACAGCTGAGTCAGTACATTTGTGCCCGATCGCTTTTGCGATCGTCGGTTAGTGTTCTTCTCACTGTGTTTCAGAGTCTCCATTTGGCGATCGAGTAGTGGAGCTGAACAAAATGCACGCTGATGATCGCGTGAAACGACCAACATTCGCAGCAGCGCGCATGTACGCCCAGGTTGTGTATAATGTTTAATCGCTTGTGCTCATTCTCGTCCACGAATCTTATGCATCCATCAATCAATGCATTTCCAAGTTCCGATTGACTATGGTCCTACCGTGCAAGCACTCTGTTCAAACATGAATCGACGCTGATACACCCTTTACGCTAAACGATTTTGACTCACATTGGTGGTTGGAAACGTTTACCCCTATTTCTGCTGCAGGATATGTGAAAACCAAAGTTTCAATAGATGACCTGGTACCACATCTATCTTAAGTATTCAACACACCACCAACCCATAAGAATTTTTTTATCCGAGCCCACATCATTGATACATTATTGATGGGTACGAGCGTGTCGGTGAGTGATCGAGTCGCAACAAAACCAGAAGGGAGACCACATGGAGCACCAAACCGACAAAAGCAGCTGCTAGACCCGTCTTCGTTTGAATATATATCAAAGGGTCTTCTATCTTGACTCGGAAGTGCAGTATCTGCAAACAATATGGGCACAACAAGCGTTCATGCACCAATTTTGCAAAGGTTTAGGAGATACTCAGTAGCGTACAGCGATCGTCGAATCGTTTCGAGGTGCGCGCACATTAAGCAATCATCACTCATTTGTAATTGTCGACATAGCTTCGTGGTGTGTGTCATCTGCATTGTTACAAACACACATAAAGAATACAACAAAGCAAAACGGAAATGCACCTGCGGGTCGTACTGCACGAGAGTTCAGCATGTTCGCAGTCTGCTTGTTCCCATTATCGTAGAGCTGCTGTAGGGTCGGTATTACAGTATTCGATGCGTTTTTTTTACTATTCTTGGTTTTCTCCGTCTTGCTCTTTTTTATGGGTTAAGCAGCAAGAATATGTTCCAGCATGTGGTACACTTCGTACGCAACCCTAGCACTTCAAAACTTTCGAATGACGCAAGAAAAAACTTCTGCACAGCTGTTGACCGCCACTTGAGATCACTTTTGTATTCTAACTCGCGCTGATGTTGTACGCGGGATTATACATCTACAACATCCATCTTCCAAGGACCATAGGCGTGTTTGTCATCAGCTATACCTTTTTAAAGAACATTGTTCATGTAGGTAGCTCTGTCCGAGAGTACGATTGAATCTTTTAAATAATACGTACATTGGCGTTTACGCGACGTGTGACCTTGTGCATCGCACTGTGTTATAAAAATAGAAACACTCACTTTTGGTTCCAGGAGGTGAAAATAGTAAAAATGGGGGGGTGAAAATATCAATACCCTGAAAAAAACAATTTAGAATACTAAATTGTTGATGCCTGCAAGTTCGACAGAATTTTGCTCCGATCGCACGCTGTCTTCGTCATAGGCACAAAACTAATCGATATGCGGATAACTTCAACTGGGGCTGGGTCAATGGCGTACGCTCCCGTAATTTGGATGAAGGGTGTGCAGCGCCCGATGATAATTTTCGGCAGAGATAAAAGACACAGTTTAAGAGAGCGTAAAAGTTATACCTTTCGCAGAATAGATTCTACCGTTGTAGATATTCATTATGGATCATTGCACTGAACCGTTGATCTACCGCAGGATCGTACAGCCTATCGTGAAATCTGAGAGAATTTCGGTGGTCAAAAGTGCTCGATGGAAAGGTTTTAAGAGTGATAAGGATTCTGATAGTCTATGCGCTGCACTTATCTACGTCAATGATTATCATCACGATTATGAATGATGTGTAAGAACATCCAATGCCTTTAGTGAAAGGGATATCGGATGTTCTTCCACATAGAAAATATCTCGAAGGAGATGCAAACCGTCGAAATCTGTGGTACCGATGGCTAAAAAATATGAAGGCTTCAGACAACACCGAATTAATAACGACAGATGCAAGTCTGACAGACTAAGATACTTTAAACACGTATTACCATGTTGATTAGCAGCTGATAACGTTGATATTACAAAAAAGTCATCATGGCGTTATCTGCTTTCGTTTTCTTAAGTAAAAAAGTGACGCATTCTTCGTATTCTGGGTTAATTTGAATGCAGTACAAACTCATCCACATAAGGTTCTAGCTAAATTGATCGGACAGTCCTCATACGATACCTATGATATGTCCTGTAGTACTTTTTGTCATTTCTAATCTTGGAATTGCGTTCATTACATATTCATACTTAAATATTTTATCCACCCTTCCACGTCCACGTTTTGTAAAAAAAAATTTTATCCACTTTGAAACTGGGGATAAACTTTACCCTTAAAAATGGGTATCGATTACTAATTGGTGCACTGCCATCCTACTATCATAAGTAAAGTACAGTAAAATTAGTTGTACTATAATGTGCTCTCGATATTTTTATACCGCCAAGGCGATACTTTTAATCTTACAGTAAAATGTGTCGATATCTAGTTCGTGTCGGTTAAACTTCGAGTTACTACCAAAACTGCCGTATACAAGCATAAGTTTTACCTATGGATGGTCTGACTCAAATACATTTTTTACTATGATAACAAAGCAGACTGCCATTTGGCCACAATTTCCCAGAAAAGGTAATTATGCGAAGCAACGGCCTCACTTTTAAGCAATTTAACGCGAGCCCTTGCCTTGAAAGATGTGACAGCAGCTCATTACTTTGGAATAGTACTTTAGAGTCAGAAATCCATTTAGTTCACCAAGACTAGAGACTCATAGATTCATTCAGCCTATAGACCTATAACAATTGTATGAAAGACTTTTAAAACCCAAAGTGCTTAAGTAGTACAACTTAAGGAAAATAATGTGTTCTTCTGTGCTCATTATCAAAAGATTACGCCTTAACAAGGCCTGGATTCTTATAATTTTAACCTAGATTGATTTTACTTATGATTAATCTACAATAATTTACATCGACTAATTGCTCCTTCCTATGTCAGGTTAACTTCTAAATTTAATATAGTACACCAGTTATAGTGTAACCATATAGAAAAAAAGGGGAATTGTTAAATGAACGCCCCCAAACCAAATTACTCAATGGACGCCTTTTGAGGCCACTAATATGTGCTGTTAAATGCACTCCCTTTTATCAAAATCTTTTCTCTCGTCCACGCTTGCGTATCAAGCGATAGTCTTGTTGTCAACTACACAGGACGATGTACGTTGCGAGAGCTGTAAGATGAATCAAGGGCTTCTAACAACTTGCTGATGAGTTCTTTTTGTACTCGTGTTCAGCCGCGAACAAGCTGGCGATAGTTATTCGTCCGAAAGTCGGCAAGTCTACGTTTCTCAACAAGATTGTGCGCCACAATCGATTTCTTACTGCTTCTGACTACGTAATAAAGCGAAGTAGACGAGATTTAGAGAGGAAATAGACAGTGCAAGCAGCGAAGGGAAAATTGTATCGCACGCTGTACGCTATACGATAGAGACGGGATTACGCTCAAGCGAAAGCCGTGTATTTATGTACAAGCAATAGTTATCGCAGCTTTTAGGACAGCGCAAGCACTGGTGTGCCATTTGTGAACAAAACGCCTTTGCTCTTAACTACGAGAGACGGTTCTGTGGCAAAGTGATCACAAGGAACTTTACAGTTGCGTTGGAGTTGAGACCACACAGATCGTACACGTCAGTGAGGTCAAGATGGCTCTGGTTGGCGGATACGAGCTGGGCCGGATCGCTCACAATAGCGCCCACAAACCCAAGTGATCGCGATTGCCACAAGTTACGGGAGGCCAGATGTGGATTAAATCAGTCTAATTACGCAATCCACCATGAGACATGACATGACAGGACTTGCGATCGCGACCCCTATCCGACTTACGATCTCCATTGCTGACTTACGATAGTGATCCCGACCCGGGATCTCGATTCTTGAATTGCGATCGCGATCCCGACCGAAGATCACGACCCCCCACTTGTGATCGCGCTCCGACCTGGGATCACGATCGTTGGCTTGCGATCAGGATTCGTGATCCAGCTGTCGTGGTATCCGATGTAGACCACGCGAAGATCCCGATGTTAATATACCTGGTGTGGACCACATAAATTCGATAGAACGATCTTTCTGAAAAGGCGACGCGTGGCACCCGGTTCTGGGATACAGATATGCACAGTGATAGGTTTTTGGATTTAATTGGTTAACATTAACCAGAGTTCAAATTACTTCAAAAGACACGTGTTATCTCTTCCGGGCAGGAGCTTTGGGCTCCCGACGAATAAAGAGCCGCGTTACACGTCTACACAAGTGTCGCACCTGGATAGTTCGGCCAGGTGCGTTCAAGAACTCTCAAGACTCCCATTCAACTGCGATCAGACGCAGCAAACACAGCAAGGGCAAATGGTGTAAAATCGCGAGACGGCCCAAGTGGTCAAAAGGCTCGCAGGATCAAGTATCACCGTAGCGCAAGTCTAGACCAGATCAGGGAAACTCATACGGAGACCCACCCAAAACCAACGCAATCATGTGAAGATTTCCGCACGCTCGCCACCAATCCTAACCACGGTCAAATTCGGCATCGACTCGAGTCCACATGGAAGAGTGCAACCCGCCCTACCGACGGGTATACAAGGTGAGGAAGGCAGACAACACGGAATCGGGGTACCAACTACGTTAGTCGGTTGTCCGGGCGCCAGTGAAGAGTCGAGATCGTCTCAGAAAATGAGCGATCACCACTCCATCACAGTTATAGGAAGTTGTGGATAAGTTTACCATCTTTTATCGGAGTCCAAATGATCGTGAAGGTAGCAAGAAAGATGTACACTTGTTCACACCGCGGCTCGCCCAGTTCATTTGCTTCTTGGTCATATGCGTGAGGCCGTTAAAGCACTGTAATGGCTTCAAACGACCGGGGGGCCATGGTTTAAATGTGAAGAAGGTGTCCTACTCTTACGAGCTGAATACACTGCCGCACGACGAAAAAATCACCGACTACGAGAAAGTGATGCACATTTGCAAGGCTGTTGTCACCAAACTTCCAGGTATGACGGTGTCGCTGTAGCTCTTGCCAACGATAATGATTAATGCACGAGATTGTGGATGAATTTAATCGGACAAAGAAGTTCTATAGTCACTCGACGTATAGTTTCATGTCGATCTTCATCGAGGTCGGTTTCGAACTCTGCTTACAGCAGCTGTATCATTTTTGACGAAAAAAATGCTGATACAGATGTACCGTAATTTAGTGGTATCATCACAAGCAAGTCACGACCTAAAAGAGCGGGTGTGAAAGTATTTATTAAGAGAGAGAGTTTCACTCGCTTCAACTGAAACTCACAACGAGTGTCTCGCATGTGTGACCTTAGAAATAATAAACCACCACAAGACTCCCGCTATTCTTCATGATTAGAACCCGTTATTGAAAGCGGAGGTGATTAGCCCTATACAATTGAGAGGTGATGAAGGCATCAGTGACAGCACCAATGCGAGCACGTTTATTTCTGAGTAAGTGCGCGAAAGACTTCTGAGGTTTTTCTCGATGTTTCCTAGAAATTGGAGTAGAATGTGTTTGTGTTATGCAAACGATAGTTGCTGGTCTTTATGCCGATCCTACATATGATGCCGGTGATTTTTGGGTACGCGCTAGACGTGACATGCAGATCAAGATTCCACAGCTCACGGACTCTTCCGGCGTGAATCGTTCAGATTGCGGGCGTGAAATAGCTTTGAAGAAAAGTTCATGAGGGTATCAGGAATCAATACATCGTATGTTCGGCATGCATTTTAATTTAGTGCTGCCGATTTATATAGGTTTGTTAATTCCTTTATTACAGTATATTCAACCAGTGCCGTTCATAAAGACTCAATGCGATAGGATTATTACAAGTGATCGAGAATGTCGAAATATACTCTTATCTAATTACTCTTATCTGTAATTTGTATCTGCCTTATTCTGATGTAACAGGAGATTAAAATGGTAAGGTCAATCTTGATATATACTGTCAGCATCCTCGACACTGATTTAAAATGTCTGACCGTCTCTTTGAGGACAAGTTCTTGCTTTATGACGAGTACTACTTTGGCCGCAAACACCACACTTCCTTCCAACTGCAGCTTTAACTAGTTCGAATTGTGACGCGTATCTATAAATTGAGCTGCATCCTTTGGCTAGAATACATGGTGGACGTTTGTTTTCAGCCCCGTTGTTGGGACGACATTTCGCTCTTGCCATTGCCGACTTATTCAAATTAAATGTCTGCGACCACATTGCCGTAAGCTGGTGGTGCATGACCAGCTGTTGATAGCATAGTTTAAACGAGGTCTACTATAGCCGCGTTGCCAATATCTTTTTTCGCTCCCAGATGCAAGGTTTGTAAATTTGTTGAATAGGGTTGACGGCTCATAAGTAAAAACTGAAGTCATGTAAGCCGCTCCCTTGTATGTTAGTGGGAATAGTACCAGTATTGCCATTTATATGTGTGATTATGTTTGTTATTCCGAGCAAATCTCATTATCAGTACCACAAATGTCCAAAAGTCCCAAAACCAGTACTATACTTTAACCAAGTCTAAAATTAATAGATAGATAGATAGTGTTAACCACATTATTTTCATCTGCAACATGGGATAAGAAACTGCGTGATTGCTAGCGAGTATTTCCATTGAGTAGAAAATGGTCACACGAATGGTTGCGCACACTCCATCCATTTCTTGCTATGTCTGGTGCCGATTGAGATGTCCTAACGAATGTGTACTTTTTATATGCGTATGTGACTTTTGCTGCCAGTGCATGAGCGACATGAATAGCATAGCGTCCAGTGGACTGTCTGAAAACACTTGCGAAGCCGCAAGCGTTTGGTTATAAGCTACGCGTGTCCTTTGGTGCACATATGACGCAGATGGGGTGCCAAGAGACCGGAGACCGAACTCGTACTTTGGGGGTATGCGGAAGAAGTCATTGCGGGAGCTGAAAGAGCAACCTCTTGCGCTGTGTGTTAAACAGGTTGGCACGAATGAGGTCCCCGCCAGCCAGAGCTCATTGTTTGTTGGTGAGAGTGTCGAAGACCGCAGCACGGATGATGGAGATGACGGCCTCAGTCGAATTTACAGGAACCAACGCCACGCGAGCTGTGTATAAGAAGGTGGAGACTTCGGTGCTGGTGCATCTGAAAAAAACAATGAGCAGTGTATTCCATGACGCAGCTTCACTTATAGGTAGCATGGACGTTACGTTATTTGCAAACAGTACGTTTGAATTGGAGAAGTGCGTAATCGCTCAAAATTAATCATTGTGAATAAATTACGAGTCTCCACAAGCTTTGTAAAGATGTGTTTGCGTTAGATACATCTAAAGATATCCTGCTGACTTAAAAACCGCTCTACATATGTACGTGTTCGTCAGGCAGCATAATCGGCACGGAGCACAGCAAGATCTGACCTGCTGCTATCCCAGCGTACGAACTGTTACAGGTTCGCACCAGTCATTAGCTTGTTACATGCTCGTCTGTCATACTCCTCGCACTGCAACACATACACACGGACAAAGCACGCAATCGTTAAACAGCACAGTCGACACCAACAACAAGAACTGACCTGCTGCTACCGCTATTCGCGAACGGTACTGTGTCCTTACCGGGTCCCCACAATCACGAGCTCGTCGAGTTCGTGCGACCGGGACCCGGCTCGCACGCAATATGCTCACTGCGAGTGGGCCCATCTGCGCGTGGGTGAAAATTGAGAAGGGAACGAACCGTTATTAAATGGGGCGTTCTGCGACCACTCGTGTGACAGATGTCTTAAAATGGAAAGACTCATTAGCAATCAAGCAGTTTCTTATATCATGTTGCAGTTAAGTATAATGTGGTTAACACTATACCAGTTTATATACTCAACACAAGTATAAATTAGGTTAATTCAGACTTGATTAAAGTATAGTACTGGCTTTGGGACTTTTGGACATTTGTGGTACTGATAATGAGATTTGTTCTGTTATTCCGGCAAGTAGCAATAACACCGATTATGCTAGATCCCGACCACAACGGCCCAAATCACCGATTCCAGCCAGTATGTCCGCGTCCTGGTCGGCATCAGCCTCCACGACATGGCCGACCTGCTTGATCTGAACACATTTTAAGCGATATTACTGACTAAAGGCAGCCGCTAGCATTGCAGCCACTCGTTCTTCGACGCGCGCGCGTTCGTTTGCTTCGCCCCAAGCTGTTTGGTCTGTATCTGGACTCCATCCCGCTGTTCGACAGTAACAAGGCCAAGTAATCGTTGACATGTTTGTGAACTTTCTGGACGCACTTAACGATCCTTGGCAAGCTAATTTCATTGGCATGTCGTCCGAAGGTGAGGCCACGATGACGAGATGCTACCGGAGTCTCGTTACAGGCATGTTGTCGACTTCAAGAAGCTTAGTTGTATAAATATGGTGCACGCTACAAAAAGATCGACCTGGTAAGCAATCATCCCACCGATTGAGTGATAGATAGTGATATTCAAGCTTGCCTGGTTCTTTTCGGTCATTTCAATCTCATCACGCGCAATAACGTCATTGTTGAAAAAATGAGCTGTGGACCCATATCTGCCTTCTTCGATTTCGAGATGGTGGACCAGGTCGATTACAATGTCGATAACATTGAAGTCCTTTACGATTCATTTGATTCTGCGCACCAATTTGGTCAATTTGGATGTCGCGCACATCCATTTTGGGGCTCACCTACCTCATCATGCTACCATATTCTGACCCCGGCCAAGCAAACCGTATTTGTAGGCGACATTGCTGTTATGCTTTATCGGTGATCACGTACCTCATGAGCATCAAGACCGAGAGTGTTGACACCATAGAGCTTCTGGAGTGCGACAAGAGCCGGTCATTTCCATCCAGTTATACAAGATTCGTTATGGCTTGAAGGTGCGTGGTATGCTGAAACTGGACCGCGCCTACATGTTGAAGATTTAGCTGAAGAGCAGATCGATCAGATAAAAAGTGACAAAAAACGCCATGACGAAGATCCGGTTATGAGCGATGATATCAACTTGAAAGACTGGAACACGACGTCCGAAGTTGCATAAGTCGCTCGCTCCGGCTAGCAATGTGACCACTTTTACTTCCGCAGTGGCGGCCTGGCTACCGCCGTCGTCAACACGGTAGCGTTGGAGAAAGATTCTTATTGGTCAAGTGAAGGATTAATGAAATGAACCGATGTGATGTACAATAAACTGAAAGAGGTCCTTCAGGCAAAGCAGGAGCAGTCAAGGACTGTTCATTAAATATTACTTCAAATCAGCACATCTGGCAATGATAAACTAAGCTGATCTGATAAATGTATCGAAATACCTAAAGAGCTCTGTAAAGCGTTAAACTAGTGCCGTCTATTGTTCACTAGCTGTATTTAAACTTTAGCAGAGATACGAATTCACTAAAAAATTGCAAGACCCATTAAATCTAGAACTTAATTTAAAAAAAACTCTTTCTACTATGAGGTCTGTTAAGTACATTAATTGATTGACCTATACTGTAGCGGAAATACCCTGACTCCTTAGTCAGAGGAATTCTTCTAGACTCGTAGAGTCTCTTAGTATATAGAACTAAGCGGTTATTAGCTTAAAGGGTCTCAAGTCTTGCAGACTTCGTGAGACTTAACTCTTAGTATATGTACAAGCTCGTAAGTTATAGTCCTGGTTCAGGGGACTACGACTCCAAGGAATCACGTGGCACTAATGCCCAATAGTACTTAGCCTTAATACAGGCTCTTAACTCTTACGACGAGAGACGTCTTAGCAAGACACGTGTCTGAAACTGATCAAAAGGGGAACTGAATGTATCTACTGATTTATAGCGATAATAAACCTTACTTATGTCTTTAACCTTGAAACTATGCTACCTAATCGAGTAGTCCTCATCGTAGTTCTTCTTGTGTACCACACCAGAACTACGTCGACTTTATGAAGAACCTATTACGATAGATATCATCTAACCGTAACCGATAGGGTACGGTATTACCGCTTGGCGCTTGTGATACAAAATAGTATGCCTTATCAGTGACAATGATCTCTTTATGTGCATATCACACCAGCGTACCTGGTTATCACAATCATTTTTGTAGCCCCGTTACACCCCCTACCAAATAGTCGATACCCCGAATCGATATTTTTCACATTTCTCATTGAGATAGCTCGGAGAGAACAGATAACCTCAAGGTTGTGTTCACGACATCTTGCGCATCAATGGCGAAGTCTTTGCATTCTTTCGAGTCTTTAAAAGACATCCTGCGAGAAGAGAACATCGTTGATTATGACAGTGAAACTGTTGTAGAAGAGGGTTAAATCCCCGAGCCTGCCACGTCAGCGTCGTGCGAACCTTCTTGCATAGCGCCGAATCCATTCCCGGAACGAATCACGGCTCAAGCGCTAACAGCGTTGCGTGCCTCAACTACTCTTGATGAGCCTATCATCATTAACAAGTTCGATGAGCAACAGCAACGCTATATCAAGGAGAATGAAAGATCTAAACGTCTATCTCAGACATTAGCTACTGCCGAGGCGTATTTGGACTATCGCTTGAAACCTTTAAGCGTTGATGAGTTGTTGCGAAAGCTCTCAGGGAAATTCTTGACTACTTGGCCCACAGGGCGCGAGGCTATGACGTCTGACGACATTGCCGAACGAGATGCTCTCAGAGACAGATACTTGACGCCCGAAGTGACGACTATCTCCGAGTACCAAATCAAGTTGACGTAACAAGCACGTTATGCATCGGTACCGACGCAGAGAACGATCCTGGTTGTTCTATACCCAGGTATGAGTGAGGCAGAGGATGACAGCACGTTCACTAGCTGGGCTCATAGGGCACGTCACTTGCCCAGCATGAATGCCCTTAGAGCTAGTGCCTCCAAAGAATCTTTCGGTAGAGAGCAAACTGCGTTATGAATTTGCCAATCTGAAGGCCAAAGGCCAGCTACGTTCACTGTATCGCACTCAGTACGCAGAACAAGTTGCTGGTCAAAGTACCACTGTTTCAACTGTGCAGACAGTCTCGGGTCATTCGGTAGTGGTGAAAGAGCCGTACACCCTTTACCTATTGGTGGGAAGAGCGCTGGGATGCAATCTGGCTCTCATCACGACGCTCAAAAACGTCAATGGGGGACGGGCGATCTTGCCGAAGGGGTATATCAAACTCCCACGAGTTCTCAGACTCAGGGTATCCACGCCACTTCACCTGATACTAGTATTGACCTTTGTGACGACGCCGCTTTAGAAGCCTCTCCACATGAAACTGCAAATTCCTTTGCTCGTTGAGCAACGCCCAGGGGGTCGGTGTGTTGGTACAGGCTCATAAAGACTTGGTGTCAGAGGTAGCACGACTCCGCGAGTCTTTCGCTCACGTGCAGAGTGCAATGGATCAGTCTGTGACTGAGAGGAAGCAACTCCTCGTTTCGATTGACTCGGTCGACAAGCGACTGCGGGAGGTGAAGTACAGCCTGCCATGGCTGGATGGCCAGGTGGAGCCCTTGACGAAGGTGCAGTTATCAGGAAAGACTTCCCTCCTTCAGGCGCAAGCGCCTTCCGGTCCACGAGAGAAGAATCATGATGTATCAAGCCAACGTAGAACACTGGGTTTGTACGCAGCTTTCGCGGGAGGTTTAACGTATAGGCAAGATATTTTAAAGCTGCGAACTTGGGCGTCCCGATGAAGCGCGGACGCATTTTCGGCTTGACGGCGGCAGACACTACATTTGTAGGTTGGTTTTTAGCATTAAATAAGACTTGGTCTCCAACTTCATAAGCCTCAATTCATCCTATGCCTTTAGCATCAACTTGTTCTTTTGGTTTGTCTTGGCTATCAGCCATTGCATCACGCACATGTCGTAAGATACTAAAGCGCGTCGCTTGAAACTCGCTTACTTGTTTCTGCATCGTGGTACGGCTGATTTCAGCAAGCTTGTCAGCAGGCTCTCCCCCACCAAGCCCAGAACCACGAAGTGGTAACGTGAGCGGATCGTGGGGGTGCGTGAGGCTATTCATATAGAAGGGAGTAAAGTCGGTCGAGGCATGAACAGCGTTGTTCAACGTAAACTCAATGAAAGGGAGCATCGAGACCCAAGTCCGTGGCGACTCAGCACAAACACTGCGAAGAACATCGCCGATGAAGCAATTAACTCACTCAGTCTGACCATACGTCTACGGATGATCCGCTGTGGACACGTCATATCGCGTGACAAGCACCTTGAAGATGGTAGTCCAAAACTTTCCAGTGAAGCGAGGGTCGCTATCAGAGATGATTGCCAGCGGCAATCCGTGTTGACGAAACACACGATCGATAAACAGCATAGCTGTAACTTTGCCATCGATGGAATCCTACACTGCCGCTAAGTGAGCCATCTTGCTTAAGCGGTCAACAAAGGCCACAATTCCCGTATTGCCTTCACTGTATTTGGGAAGACCAAATACTATATCCATACTGATGGACTCCCAACACCCCGTGAGCACAGGTAAACTGGCGAGTGGCGCAGCCGAATTTGCCGAGGGTTTTACCCGCTGGCATGTTTCGCTTTATGCACGTATGTGCCCACCCATTTGTAGAGTTTGGGCCACCAGTAGTGTTGACTCACAGAGCCATAAGTCTTTTCCCGGCCTAAATTCCCACTAAGAGCAGTCTCGTGGGCCTCAAGGAAGATTCGGTACTTTAAATCCTCCTTGTGAGGTACAACAATGCGAGCGGTATCCGCTACGTCTGTGCGATTGCGCAAGAGGCCATTATCGAGAAAATATCGATGCAGGCTGGCCCGCAAGCGTGCCGATAATTGACTGTCGGAGTCCTTGTAGTCTTAACTCCCAAGAGCATGAAACAAAGCCACACATTAAGGATCCCCTGGATATGCCACAAGAATGATCTTCTCAATAGGAGACGACAACGTCGTGACATGAGCAAGCTCATAATCAGGTCGGCGAGAGAGGGCATCTGCCATCAAACTTTGTTTGCCTGGCTTATACTTCACCTCGAAGTTATGTTTCACAAAAAGGAAAGCCACTGATCCATTCTCGAAGAGAGGTGAGGCGCCTGTGTCGCCATGCGTAATGACGCATGATCCGTATAGACGACGAATGGTTTGGAGCCAAGCCTATGGACTCTAAATTGGACGAGCGCATACTTCATAGCAAGTAACTCTTTTTCATGAACTGGATAGTTCTTTTCAGCAGCTTTCATCTGACGAGATTCAAATGCGATAACTCACTCGCGGCCTGCAGCATCTGTTTGTAACAGCGCACTGTCTATAGCAAAATCGGATGCATTGAAGCAACACTAAAAGGGTACTCACGAATTGATAACTCCAATGGGAGCATGGAGGAGACTCCCCTCTATTGCCCGAAATGCGTCAGCATGGGTGTTGTCCCAGCGCCCATCTGTGTCCTTCTTAAGGAGATTAGTTGATGGCCGAGACATATGAGCGTAATTTTCACTCTATTTGTGTAAGTAATTGACAAGGCCAAGCCACTTACGCAAGTCTTTTTGATTCTTAGCAATCGGCCAGTTTAGTAAAGCCTTGACCTTAGTGGGATCCGCTTGAAGGCCGCGCCTACCAATGAAACAGCCCAAAAATGGGATCTCATCCGCACCAAAAATGTATTTAGACGCGCTGGGGTACAATTTATTAGTTCGCATGCACTCGAGCACGGCTCGCAAATGACCGATGCGGTTGTCAACATCTGACCGACCTTGTTCGGCACTACTATGGACAAAAATGTCATCAAAGTACGTCTGTACATAATCCCGATGTGGGCGGAAAAGTTGCGTCACCAACGATTAAATGTTTCCGGATCATTAGACAGCCCTTGGGGCATCACCAGCCATTTCCACAGAATGCCACTCGGGGTGCTCACTGCTGTAAGCGTAATATCACTTGCTCGCATGAGCAATTGATAATATCCATCAACCAAGTCGAGTGCGCTATACATAGTACACCCAACCATATTGTTCTGAAGAACATCCTTGTGAGGAATGGGTGTCTGTGCCGGAATAGTAGCCGCATCAAGCTTGTTATAATCATGCACAACACGCCACTTGCCGTTCGCCTTGTTGACACAAAATGTCGGTGTCGAATATGGAGATTTACTCTCACGTACCATTCCTGCCTCGTGCTTAGCAGAAGAAGTCATCAATGACATCACATTGCTCGTTAGGCAAGGGCCACTGTTGTGTGACACAGTCATTAGTTCCAGGAACTAAGACAATTTCCTAACGGACACCTCTATCTGGAGGTAGAACAAAGGGTGGATCGTGGCACACACCACATCTTAAAAATCCTTGACTAAGGAATAAAAGGGATCATGAGGGTATTTCAATATTGATTACCGACTACACGCACTGAGGGCTGCTTTGTGTACTCCAGAAAGGCTTCATCCAAAAGTAAAGAAGCGTTCAACTATGTGATGTCGGGTCGAATCACCACCACCTCTGAAAGGTCTCCATTCTTTATTTAGTGATCAACCTCATCGACCGACAACTCTTTAAGTTCTAAAAGCAAACTGAACAAGGGTATAGCCTCAAGGCTAATTATACCATCCCTGGCACCAGTCACTGCGTTGACGAGTGTATACAGCTGATAGATATCATCACTTTGTGACACAGCACATGATGTGTGATTCGTATCTATCTGATCGATACCATCATCGAACGCAATTTGCTCTAACTAGAGCTGACGTCACTATTGACATCCGATGATGAGTCATTCGACATGAAGTCGTCATCACGTAGATTACGTGCCACTTCACGTGCATTCGCTGAACCGAGCTCGGGATGCCTTGGTATTTCACCACGTCAATATTGACATTCAGCGCGTCGCTATCACATCCAACGTCACTCAGTGGGTACTTACGTGCCACTCCACGCTCATCTGATGGGTTCAACCCTCGATGACTTGACGCTTGGTCAACAATTATTTCAGCATTCAGTTCGTTGCTCTCACAACGACTATCACTTAGCGGAGTACGTGCCGCTTCACTATCACATATCGAGCTTTGCTCTATACTCATGTCTTTGACATCGTTGGAATCAACTAACTCTGACATTCCGGTGTCCAGCACACTGAAATTGTCAACCAGTAGCTCGCGCCAGTAACGCTTCTGATTCCTAGCAGAGGTGGGTTCATGAATCTCCAAAGCTCCGCTAGGGGCAGTGCGCGTGGTGCCTAATGTTTTTGACCTCCGGTCGATCCATGGCTCATGGCGCTCAAGCCAAGCCCTACCAAGAATGAGATCATATCTTGAGTCCAAATCAAGGACTAAACAGCGTTCGATACTATCAAAATCGAAAACCTTGACACCCAGGTTCACAAGAACTTTGGGTGCAGTGACTAGTGTTCCTGTCGCCAAGCGAACAGTGATCGTATCATCCTTGTGCGCTTCTAGCGCCTCAACATATCGTGGTTTCCCTCCGAGGGAACAGCGTCTGAAATAATGACCGGATTCATCGGAGTCGACCTAAATCGACCAGGGTTTGTCAAAGCCCTTAACAGTCGCCTTTGCGACCAACAAGCCTGGCTTGTACTCAGGACCCGTGCTGAAGTGCACAGTACTCCTTGTGGCTAAGATCTGCTCGCCACTACCTCCTAGAGTCTCAACAAGCCTAGTACTTCCCCAGCTAGGCGCCCCGGGCCTTCTGGGAGTCTACGTTTTTCCGGACCGTACTAGACTTCTGGTTGGCGGCGGGAGTCCGGCCTGAAGTAGTCTGGCGTGCCCTGCGTAAAGCGAAATTAAGTCTCAGGTGCCTGTGCTTCCGCACGTAAAACATCGTCGAATGTCACAATGTTGTTCTACACCTTGAAGCTCTGTTTCTTCTTCCGTCTCGGCGAAACTAAGGTCCATAGGCTCCGGCCTATTGAACGAATTAAATATTTTTGTCAAGTTTGGGTTGTACCTGTATTGAAGTGCTTCTGAAAGGATAATGGACCCAAAGTCCATCATGACAAACGGACAAGGGGGTACCTTCAGGGAAAGGGCGCCTGGGAGAGAAGAAGTCACGAAAGTGGTTAAACCTTCAGAGAAGAAGGACTCGCAGAGCCAATCAAGGAGAAGACCGTTGTCCGAGGATCGGTTAAGTGGTACCAAAAAAAGATGACTACAAACTCTTATTGGTGGACCCGGTCCCCAAGATTAGACCGCGGTCCTTACGGGTAGACCGCGGTCCCTCACTAGACGACCCAAACCCTCATCGGTAGACTGGGTCCCTCATTGATAGACCTTGGTCCTTCAGCGTTTGACCCGGTCCCTCATTGGTTGGACCGGTCCCTCATCGATAGATCTTGGTCCCTCATCGCTAGACCTTGGCTCCTCATTGGTTGACCCAATACCTCATCGGTAGTCCCAATCCCTCATCGGTAGACCAAGGTCCTTCAAGTATCGGCTGCTCCTGACCAGTCACATAAAGAGCTATGACATATGGCAAGGATAGTGTAAAATTTTTAAGGGATAGAACGATATTAAATACTACTCATTTTTCGATCCACGTGGCACGACTTCGTCGTGGGTTAAGGAACTTGTTAAGCCTACCCGCCTGTTCCGGATAAGGGGTATACTTTGGCTTCCCGCAGAAGAAAGTTGTGCGGTAAGACTCAAGTGCAGATAGAACCCCAGGAAGTATTTGGCCTGTGGGTTCGTCGAGTAACAACCCCCCCCCCCTCAAGACCCGCTATCGGAAGCGGTCTCCCTACCACGCAGTTAGGGAGCAAATTAGAGGTCAGGATGTGGACACCGCTGAGACAACAAGGAAAAGACCAGGAGAGAAAAGCTACCTGAAATACTTGGCTGTAGTCCCACTCTCGACTGAATCGATCGAATGGCCACCTACCGGCCCATTCAGTATAGCATATCCACTTGGGGACCAGATCTATCTCCTCAATACCGAAACATGTTCCTGTCCGTACGAGTCTATCGAAGCGTGCAACCTGCCAGCCGACGGGTACACAAGGTGAGTCAAGGTCCATACACGGAATCTGGGAATCCTGTCCCCCGTAAGTTGGCAGTCCGGCGCCGTGAGTGTTTTGGGGGTTCAACACGCAGTTTTGAAAATCTACTCCACCACATACATATGGATGCCAAACGGACTGCCTTAAAGTTAAAATCAGCGTTCAACGCGATATCTACAGCTGCCTCAAAGGATTTGGGGTAGACCTGGATTACTTCCGTTCGAGCCACGCCCGTACGACGACCCTCCATAGAGACGGTAACCAGAACCATTTCTTGTAAGGGAAAAAGCTGCATGTCAGCAACTACAGTTCTCAGCTCCTGTGCATAATTCGATAGTTCTTTCTTCCCATGACGGGCAGATAGGTAACGAGAACGCACTCAATATGCTTGAGTAGGCGGATCAAACACCCGGGGTATTTGCTTTTTCAGTAAATCCCATGTGGGGAAAGCCTCGTCTACCGACTTGCTACATGCGAGATCCCATTCTCTGGCTCTACCACCAAATTTTGAGATAGCCAACTCAACTTTCTGTTGCTCCAATCTGAGTATAGCAGAATTCATGGCCATTTCCACCTCTCTGTTCCACAGGAGGAGATTCTACCCTGTCTTTCCCTCACATGTATTTAAATTCAATCAAGGGGGGAGCCCTTTGCCTTTCATCTGGTATAGGAACATACCGAGTAGGCATAGCCAATGTCAAATGGTCGTGTACTTGCCCGATCAAAGTCGACTCAAACTGCATGAAAGCGTCAAGACGTGCACGAACCACGTCAGGACCTTGTGCGAGTATTAAATTCGATTGTTCGTTTCCGACTAGCGCTCTGAGCTTCTCCAGCACTAATCCTTGGGCTTCGGAGAGGTTTATCTTTGTTTCCATCCTTACAAAGGAACACGTGTTTGAGAGAATCAGGTGTAGATTGACTACGAGTGCTACCTAGTGTAGCGGAGCTACCCTGACTCCTTAGTCAAAGGAATTCTTCTAGACTCGTAGAGTCTCTTAGTATATAGAACTAAGCGGTTATTAGCTTAAAGGGTCTCAAGTCTTGCAGACTTCGTGAGACTTAACTCTTAGTATATGTACAAGCTCGTAAGCTTATAGTCCTGGTTCAAGGGACTACGACTCCAAGGAATCACGTGGCACTAATGCCCAATAGTACTTAGCCTTAATACAGGCTCTTAACTCTTACGACGAGAGACGTCTTAGCAAGACACGTGTCTGAAACTGATCAAAAGGGGAACTGAATGTATCTACTGATTTATAGCGACAATAAACCTTACTTACGTCTTTAACCTTGAAACTATGCTACCTAATCGAGTAGTCCTCATCGTAGTTCTTCTTGTGTACCACACCAGAACTACGTCGACTTTATGAAGAACCTATTACGATAGATATCATCTAACCGTAACCGATAGGGTACGGTATTACCGCTTGGCGCTTGTGATACAAAATAGTATGCCTTATCAGGGATACTGATCTCTTTATGTGCATATCACACCAGCATACCTGGTTATCACGATCATTTTTGTAACCGTGTTGCATACACAGTTTGCGTCTATGTCTGACGCCAAATTCCTTGTTAGATCTCTAACAACTAATGACACTAAAGCCTATTTCTTCGTTTAAGATTTAAAAAAGTACTCTTTGAGGATGCATATCCCGGAGTACGTAACAAGGACCACGTACCAAGTAAATTCTAAAATAAGAAGCCATCTCTTGTAATGTAAAAAGCGATTATTATCAGAAAGAAGCGGCTTTATTTATTTGAGAGGGAGTTCATCTGTGTATAACATCAAAACTGCTCAATAGTGGCACTACCTCGTAGCACTGGCTGTGTGTGTAGATTCGGTAAAGCAGGTGAATATACGCTTACGTGTGGAGTCAAAGAAGTTGCATTTTATCATTATTTTTCGAACAACAGCTTATACGTAAGTACTGTGCTATAGAGAGGCGTCCGCGTAAGGCTATGCTTCTTTCAATATTTCAGGGTAAGAAGATTGGTAAGATTTATCCGGGACTCATTAAATTTTGTATCCGCTACAATCTGACTTCTTTATAAAGGGAATAGTTCAAGATAATTATACTTGTTGCATGTAATTGATCAGGCGCATAACTATTAGTGACAGCCATGCTGAAGGCAACAAGCCGAACCTCGAGATACGTAGAAGAAAGTGAATGGAAGTCACATCTGCACGTATGTTTGAGTAATTGTTTGACCAGAATTACGTACACTTTGTGAAGTTATGTGAGTGCAATCAACGCAAATAGAGAGTCCATCATACGTAAAATTGTAGTCGTATAAACAATATATTGACAAACGCCTAGAATGAATACCATTTATACCTACTTTACTGCATTAAATATGTGCATTTATACTGGATACTTGTTATTCGCGCATGGCACGACACGCTTCTCATTCATGGGTAATATATATGAAATTTCCACGCGACAGAGTAATTGGCACCCATTTACCGTTCGAGAAGTAGGTTTCTATTCATATTATACGAAATACACATAAATGTAGGGGATCTTTTCGTTATAGTTCGTGGGGCTGAATCGATGCTAAACTTGAGGAAGCAGTAGACAACACGTCCATCCACAATCCACTTCAGTTTTAATGAGCATTACACGCTAAATTCTTGCTCGGAGCGAGAAAAAGTCGACTAAAAAGTATGAAGTAACACTTGATGAAATTGTGTTGAGCGGCTAGGGGATAGAGGTGAACGTGGATCATACATCAAGATTCCGGAAGAAATAGTATGAAGCATTTAGAATTATTAATATCGACTGCAACTAACTACTTTTTCGATTAGCGATATTGAAGTTGGCTTAACCTAAAGCGTCCAGCAATCGTGCAATATTTGATGCTTGTAAGGATGTCATCAACATTCTGTACCGGCTAAATGAGCATGTGTACTTCGCTTACCAGCGAAACACTTGTCACATGCCTGAGTTGTAAGCGAAGTTTAGAGTAGAATCTGGACTTAGATTTTTATTCATTTTCTAGTTTTGGGTACCGTGGGAGCATTAAGTATTTCTAACGACCGACTTCTGCCCTCTCAGGCAGGGGCCTACACATCCCCACCGGATGGCCGCTATTTACTGGATTCTCTGGGGGCCAGCAATTCCAGGGCCCCTGACTATTCGACGTCGGGGATTTATGCTTCTACAAGAGGCCGAGCTCAGGTACCGGGGTTCCCGGATGGTACTACTGAAACTTAAGTGTAGCAAATATTTTACGATATTGGGTTGGTCGTCTGGACTTTTATAGCTATCAAAAGCCTTAAAATGCCTGATTAATATCCCACCAGCTGTTTCGATATTGAATAAGTTGTGTGGAATGCGCCACCGATTATCGCGGATTAGTGGAGTGTATTAGTTACCCTAATATAAGGCGGTTGCTATCTGATAAGAAGAAAGTTGCATAGCTCACAGGACTTAATTAAAATTCGATCAGAACTAGTCGACTATAATAATGTGGACAAGATTCTGATTAACACACATAATACCTAAGGTAACTTTACCCATTCCTCTCATCGATATCGGGTCGCAAGGTAGATTTTGGATCTCTTTTTAGTGTAATTTTGTGCATCACACGAACGCATTGGTCCTGTAGTAAAACCTATAAGTAAAGCGAAATAAATGACTTGTACGTTGAAGCGTACCAGATGCGTCTTGGCCCTTGCCAAGGCCTCGTCAGTGGATTTCAACCTTCAGTAGAAAACATTCATACATCTAGCGACGTGGGACATATTGCAATGCGCAGACATTTCTTCTGCATATACCACATCATAGGTAGAAACGATGGAATCAATACCAGTGAATCCTGCACTTCCACCACTTAGCACATTAATAATTGCCGTACTTAATCTCCCAGCGAACGTTTGTCGCTAAGATGACGATTATCTTAGCCATCAAGAGCATCTTGGGTACAGTAGATGAGGTATCAGGGTTCGAATCGTGTGATGTGTGTGTACCTAGAAACACTTGAAAATATTTAAGTGCTGATATTACATTTTCGGTAGCAACATAGGCTCTCGTCCAGATAAAGAACAGTAAATATCCCTAATAAATCTATGGAGACCCGGTTTCCCTGATCTCTTTAAGATGTGTCGTCTCCTTTCTGAGACGGAAGCGAAACCAAATTTACAATGTGAGAGACAAGGTGTCGATATTTTCACATAATTATACTTGCAGACAGCCCTGTACATTAAAAAGTGAATGATGACGTCTATGAGGAGTAAGCCGTAAGATTGTTATAACTTGGAAAGTCCTAGGGAGCACTCACTATAACTAACAAGAGACGCTTCGATGCCTTCGAATAACTATAATCAGCTCGAAGCGCGTTTCATATAGAATGATTATGCTTGCTTATCACTCCTTTCATTGTATTCTTTCTGCGATCGTTTAAAGGGTCCCACACATATGACCTCTTTCATCATTGTTACCGAATGCAGAGTAGATGGCTTGTGGCAAGCTTCACCGAGCGAGATGTACTGACAGCATTGTCGAAGCGATCAGCTTCATTATTCTTTATGTAATTAGAGACACATACCAAAGGCCAAAATGTTGCAATGATACAGTTTTTACTTGAATTCAATATCGATGGTGGTTGCAGCATTTATATTGCCTGTCATGGCACATCACTCACTAACCTTATTTGTTAAGTGTCGTAGATCAACAGAAATATCACAAATAACGAGTGTGGGCATCTTGTCACATAGCTGCCGGATAAAGGATAACCCAATCTATGTCTATCTCTATTCGATGCGATTTAGAATATTTGATATATTCAAAACATTTCGAAGCCGACAATCCTATTTCATAACAGCCATAATACCGTGTCAATGATACAGCACTAATCTCAATCGGTGCGTTTCACTAGTTGTGCCGCGATGCACGCCCATACAACTCCATTATCTAGGATTCCCACCCAGTGAAATGGTCAATCGAGGGATCACCTCCCATGGACTTTCAAGACCACCCGGTGCCCTGAAAATGTATGTGCAACCACCTAAGTATCAATAGTATCACGCGCGAACCCTTGTACCATTGAGCTACCGCTTCTTGGAGAAGCGTTACCTTCGACAACGAATAGTCGGGGCCTCTGCAAATGGATGATATACAGAAATACGGATTTTAACTGACCCGTCGAGCGGCACAAAAGCCACAAGCCGGTCAAGGAATTGTGTAGGCAGTACCGAAGAGGATAAATGAAGGTCGTTAGAACACCTGAATGGAACCGCAGTGCCTAAAACAAAAACTCCAGCAATCCCATAAAATACTTAAGAAGAGACGCAAAAGTCCAGACGCAAGCTATAATTTGTATCGTCAACGTATCACCACCACGTAAGCTTGTTGATCATAAAAAAATTCCAAATAAACCATTTTACGTCCGCAAGATATATTCACTACGATATAGCACATAAATTTTAACAATACATCTTTAATCTTTACACATATGCCAACGATAACACACGCCGATAATAAGTCTTGTTGCACATTCGTCATTAGCGTTGAAACGAAGCTTTCAAGTTTATTATGACGTATAAAAGCTTCCAAACCTATAAATTGGAACCACAATACTCGCTAGAAATCACGTAAGTACGACTGACTTGGCATTGCCCCTCTACTATTTTCAGTCTAAAAATGGATGTTATTAAAGTACAAGCAACCCAGAACAAAGAGTGCACACATGCCTCTAGTCGTGACAAGCAGCGCGTTGCTGCCCGCGGACAATATTTATATCCTCGTCTGAATTCATTTCTAAACTAAACAGTAGCACAAAACAACAAGTAGATAAGAATAAGCCTTTTTTCAATCAGTTTATGATATGGATACAAAATTTATATAAACCTGTTTTGTGCTGTTTATATCCAATCGGAATAACTGAAGCCTATATTAAAACTGGAGGTGAGCCCCCCAACAAACTAATATAAGGTCTCTGTAGCGCTTTTTTAACGTTTGTAGCTCTTTTTGAGCTATAAGAAATGTATCTTGATAAGTTAGGTATTTCTTGTAGGTTGGCTAACTAGCGGCATGGTGTTCTACTGACTCGATGAGTTGAGTTGATCTGAAAATTTAGATGTGTTGGTTTATAAAGCGCGACAACGGCGCTTAATGACTGTATCTGGTACAGATGTTATTATTATTATTGAATATGCTTTTTAGCCTTTGTCACCACCCCTACATTAATCTAAATATTCGGGATAGAGTAGTGAAGATCGTGCTTTTTGCTAAGACGACGTTAAGCTTACCTCTTGATATAGGTTGTATGTTTTCGATTGACTCATATCTTGGAACAAGATGCAGCGCAATGCGGAAGTGGATTAAGTAAATTAGCGATGCAGCACGTTTTATGGTGGCTACCAACACACGTCTCCGCTTTTCTTACCCCGAGTTATCAGGATCAACCTCTTCAGGGTCGCAATAGTCCGATCGACTGGGATGCAATCGGAACGATTCCATCTCGACATCTGGGGTGTATGCTTTTTGGTCCTATGCAGTCTTAATCCTTTGGCTAGGATAGGTCGCTTGATACGCTCGCTCGCGTTGTTCTTGTTAAGAACATTCCAGGGCCTCCTCGAGATACGCCTGCAGGTGTCTTGCGTAGTCGAATTCGTCTCTCCTTTGGCACATGTGGTCGTCGATCGTGGTTCGATCTTAATCGTTTCAACTCGATCGCGCAAGTTTGCCGCCCCACTTGGGCCTAGAGACATTCGCTGAATGCCGATCAAATCATCAGACTCGATTTCAGATTATGCTGAGGCGTACTGCGACGAACTGGTGAGGTGTGCTCTCGGGGCGTCAGCGATCACTATGTCTGCTCGGTCCGTAGGATCGCACTTATTCGTCAGGGGAATCAACTTGTCATGTAGTGATCGATACGCGTGGGTCACCTGATCTTGTTCGCACTGCAGCAATTTGTTCGCGTCGAACACTCCTGCGAAAAAACTAGCGTCATGTAGCAACCGTATGATACCGTTGACCTCGTCCAGCGTATCAGACGCTACTGCCGGTGGGGTATCGGACCTTGAATCTCTCCGATCAGCTTGGGCTTCAGAATATGGAGCACTGGGCCGCTTGATAGCATATTATTGAGTGTCTTCGAGTGATATCCCTTCGCCAACTGATCTAGCTGCCAGCCTTCCATCTTCATAATTTAGTCCACGTACTTGATCGGTCGATTGATTAATTTCATGCTGCGATCGTGCTGATCCGATCTGGGCGCTTCTTTCTTCACTCATGCTGTCTTCACGTTCTTCGTCTTCCACTTTGCTTGAGTGGTCGCGGGTGATAACTGTTCGGTTTTATCCAAAGAGTTTTCACCGAGCAGAACGTGATTTGCGGTACGATCCGCAATGGTCCCGGGAGAGACATCAGGAGGGGGTCTAGGTTTCTCTACCAGATCGATCGATCGATCGATCTCCCTCTTTGTTTCTCTTGTCATTGGAGGCCCCTCCAAAACTCCGATAATCTGGAAATCCTTTCAAATCACGCGTCTGCGGTGATCCCTCTGCCTCTGACGCTTCCATCCCAGGTTACGTCTTTATTTTCACCTCTTCACTCCGAACTCACGGTGAATTCCCGATTCACCAGAAGATCCGAGCACTCGCACTATTGTGGTGGAGTGGCGATAACTCTTTTAGTGAGGCGATGCCAACTCTCCACTGGCGCCCAGACGACCGACTAACGGAGGGGTACTCCGATACCGTGTGGATGTATTCCTTCCTCACCTTGTGTACCCGTCGGTAGTGCGGTTGCACTCTACTCGGTGGACTCGTGTCGAGGGAAAACTTGACCGTGTTGGGGATAGGTTGGTGTGATCGTGCAGAAATCTTCACACGATCACGAGTGCACTGGTAGGGTACTTAATGTAAGTCACCCAGATCTCAACGAGATCGCCTTGTCCAATATGTAGATGCTTGAAACGAGAGAATTTTGACCACTTGAGCCGTCTCGCGATCTTGCACCTAGTCCTTTACGTTCTTGCTGCGTCCAGTCGCAGTTGGAGTTGTCTTGAGAATTCTTGATCCACAGCCAATTATCTGGGTATTTCACTTGGTTTTAGTATGTGAGACTTTCCTGACGTCGGGAGGCCAAATATCCAGCCCGAAAGAGAAGTCGATACGTGTACTTAGAATCAAATAGAATTCTGTTTAATGTTAACCAACCAAAAGAACAAACTACCATTATGCCTGTCTGTATACCAGGGTATGCTGCCACGTGTTTTCTGCTTTCCGTTAATCTTTCTTTCGCATATGTGGTCCACTCCTGATCGATCTTCGATCACCCTGATCGTCGATCACCCTCGATATCCGATCATATTCTCAACCTTGATCACCCTATATATTCTCGATACTGATATCTTGATAATCAATCTAGGTATCTTAACGATTGATCTTGTTATCTTGATATTCGATCTCAATATTGTGCAGCTTCACAGCCAATCGATCCTTCTCGACGATCAGTCGTCGATTTAGATCAACAATCCATCGATCACTTCGAATTTCTTCAAATCGCTTCACCACAAAATGTTCAACAATAACCTTCTCCTAGTCGAACCCCCTAGCAATACTAAAAGGACTTCACCAATATGCTTCTTCCAGCCTTAGCACTGGGTGTTTTTCATGGCCAGGTAATCCTTGGCATCTCCATCTCTTGATGCGCCAATCACGAATCATTAGTTTGCCAATATTATTGCTGATATTTCCATCTCCATTCTTCAACTTGTGCGGCCATGTCGTTGACATGGACTAGCACAGCCTTGCACGATGCCCTTGATCCCATGTATGGACCAATTGTCTACCTTCGTAGATAGCGGTCCGTACAGAAATATATTCGGCCCATCTATATTGGTTTATGTGCCCACGCGGAACGGTAAGTGAGAGCATCCGCTTTTCCTTGGTCTGGAAAGAACCCTGCCATATCCTTCTTGCTCTTCTATAAGCCACAGAATGAATAAAACTAATACATATATGTAGTGCCGCCACCAATTTAAATTAAAAACAAGACGAACGTATAATTTAAAAGCACCCAACTCAATTCCTTGCGAAAAATCTACTTGATGGCTTTAATGGCGTTAGATAGTTGCGCGACCAATCTAATCCAACGTTTTTCAAAATGAATATTAATACTTATAAAGTATTGGTGGGTGGTGGATGATTAACAAAAGGGTGGTGGCTGGATAACGCTTCTCTAAATCTTTTTTATACGGACCTCCAACAGCTACTTAATACTGTCCACTACAGATGGTTTTATAGGTTGGATGAGGTATAGCTCACAAGTGCAACTAGAGGGTGATGGTGATCAGCATAAATATGTAACTTTCCTCCACTATTTAGAGGCCTTCAAATCCAATCAGTTTAATGAGCTTTCACCCCATTAGCGAAAAATAAATTCTAGTTAATCGGTCCCGTCGGCAATTGGGTCATTACTCTCAGTTATTTGTAGGATTTCTCTTAAGGTAATTGTTATTTACACCCCATTTTTTACTAAATCAATCCCATATACCACACCCATACCACACCATAATATCGTTTGAACGACCACTGTCGCACAGCGATCGGTATCTGTCCTACCATTATTAAGTGGACTACCAAACAAGCTTCTTTTTCACGCATCGGATGACTGAAGCTCGCTTCCTTCGTGAACGATTCGACCAACGACCACGACGCACTCGTCACTACATGTCGGAAGCAACTAATTTGCTCTTTATATCTTTCATAAATGACAACGGCCAGGTTTTAGCCAAGAGAGGTACATAAATGGATGAATTAAAGGTTCAAGTTTTACCGAACGTAATCTGATACATCCATCACAGCAAAAATTACGTCTTGGAACAAGTATCATTTCGAGCCCGACGAGTGAGGATATTAGTGACTGTGCGCAAGTTATGTGGATTTACAGAACTTGAGTCAGTTCTATGGATTGAACTACTTATATCAAAGGGCTAGCTTCAGAGCTTGCTCCCCTATCTTACAGCTAAATGTATTTTGATCGAGCCTATCCTGAATTTGTGTTAAGACCAGGACATTGCCTGTCAAGGAAAGATTTTTTGGTAAAATCACTTACCACTCGTACGATAGATAACGGTGGTTGTGCGGTAGTGGTCTTGCAGAGTACGGTGGCGCGGTATCTGTCTTACACACCATATTGTGGTTTGGTATGGATGTGGTGTATGGGGTGTATTTAACGATACCCTCTTTTAAAGGCAAGAACGAGATGGGGAGATGATTCAATTAAACCTTTATATGAGGGTTTGGAAAATGTATGATATAATTTAAGCCTGGATAGCAACGCCGGGATCTCGGTCGATTCCGGTGGTTTTACGGGTATCGTCACGTGAGATGACGGCTCTCGGGTTTGCCTGGTAATTTTGCTGTGGCATAATTATAGACGTTGGACTCAATTTTTCGTGTCGTTCCGCCGATACTCGCACTTGGCTACCACACATAGATGCTGCGTTTCAGTCTCCAAAATTCCATGACATGCATGCGGTAGAAAACGCTTCGTGGGGAACACTGCTCGATTTCGCATGGTCTATAAGCTCAAAACACAAATACTGCTCATACAATGCCATATTCGCACCCTAACTTGTACGTATTTCGTTTCTTCGTCGCGATCATCTCGA
>JH597776.1:736176-839936 GCA_000173235.2 Hyaloperonospora arabidopsidis Emoy2
TTCTTCGTCGCGATCATCTCGACGGAGACGTTCCTTAACAACGTTAGACAGGTCGAGTGTCTGGCATCGTGCACAATGTGCAAGGAAGATGGCTATGCTACCAGCATCCCCAATCCGGTGACTGATGAGTTTCTGTCAACAAGCCTGCGTGCAAAGGCATGACCAAAATATGAGCCAAAGTAAACTTTTATTTTAGTGCTCTACGATCAATTTTTCTGCGTTTTTAATCATATTTACCAATCGAAAAATGACTCAATAATTGCTCAACGCCGATTGGCCAAAAAAAACCTATTATCTCGCCGTTCTCGGTAATGTTTTATATTTCCCGCTATATTTTTAGGCGCCAACTACCCTTTTCCTTACCCGTTTCATACTCTCATACTAGAGAAATGGTACCGTCAGAAGTGCAATTCGATGACCCATTACAGTACACGAACAACGGCGCACCGCCACAGTACGCTCCTGGGACCGTAGCTGATGTTGTCGACCGCGTATGTGTAGGAGGATAGCCTACCAAAGTGGCTTCACTCTTTCGACTTCCCCTGCGTAAGCTTATTAAGAAGTTATAGCTCTGGAAAACCGGCACCTATCCCGAACAAGCGCGCTCAAGGCCGCCTCAAATGCTGAAGGAGGATGGAGGGAACATCTTGTTGAGTGAATGAAGGGCATTCAGTTCATCAGTACGCCTGCGACCAGGATTGACGTGCTGCACCGAGCCAGTTCGATGGTGTCACGCCTTTAATGTTAAACAATCGCCATTTGGGAAGGGTGATTTTCGAGTTTAATGATGCACCACCCACAATTGGGAAACCGGGAGGCGCAGAAGATCACAAGAAGTCGCAACTAAAGCTCCATGGACCGCCTCGTTATCGTGTTTGGTACTCGGTTCAAGATCTTCTTGTGGATGGTCTATAAAATGTCAAGCGATTTTACAGCATGGATGAGACGAGCTTCCTTTCTCGAACATAGAACACCAAGGTGGTTGTGCTGAAAAGGTCACAGAGCGTTTGTTCGAAAAGCAATTCTATAACTTTTGTCTGTGAAACTAGTGAGGGTGCGTAATCACACCCCTCTTTGTCGTACCATGCCAGCGAGTTCCTCGCAATCTTATGAATTGTTGCCATGTTGCTGATGGTAGTGTCACTTGCAATTAGAGAGGATCTATGAACAGGGCAACTTGTTTGAAATGGGTAGAAATATGTTCGAACTCTGCACCAAACTCAGAACCCCGTCCACATTTTTACTCAACGATGGGATATAAATCGCACTTACCTGTCGATAGTTTCAAATTTATTGAACCACACTTCATATTTATTTCGTGTGTTTTCCTGCCAACAAAACACTCCTTGTGCAACCACTTATAATAGCCGTGTTCTCGTCTTAAAAAGACAATTCGTGCTACGGTAGATACCGATAAGAATATTTATTACAACTCGCTGTTCATTCTACCTACCCACTAATTTGTCTTATTGTTCTCCCTAGATTTTAAGGGTGTAGACAAGGAAGCGGCTTTCCGAATGGGAAGCGCAGCATGGACCCATCAGCTTCTATAAATATCGTGGTTGGATTCCGCACCGCATACATCTTTAAAATGTCACTCCTGAACACGACAAGGCGTCTCAACTATCTTCGTAGCGGTTAATTCAAGCTTAGATATAGCTGGCGGCGTGGATTTTCCACAAGCCAGCTATGGAGACCGAGATCTTGACACTCCCCGCCCAGCAGCAAGCCGGCCTCTACCAAGAAGCGCGATACCGTTGATGTAGCGGGGGGGGAGCTTCTCAACCGAGAGCAACTCCACGACATCTCATAGACTTAGACGAAGCGGACCGCATCAAACTAGTGTAGTTAATAAGGATATTCTAAAATCAATAAATTGTTCTTGATACCAATAAATACAGTTTCCCGTCTTTGGAGCTTCCAGTAATATACACAACATCTAGCATACCCCCTCGCAACGTCAAGCAAAACAAACAAGAAACGATACTATTACCGTGCTATCGATGGTGCATTGGGAACCCATGTCGACCAGCCGAATCAGCACCGAAGTTTCCTTATGATGGGTTAAAGCTACCTCTATACGGCAGCACGCCCCGCTCAGGTCTTGCTTTTCGCCTGTAACGTGGTAATATTCATCCGTACAGGCGGGTATAGCATGCTGTATTATAAGAGGCTATGGCTTACGCAACACGTGAACGGCGTGGCACGTACGATTTACAATGTCCGCCATGTATGGACTGCCATGAACATACATATAGACAAAAACCACGGCCGGCTTAGAGACGTACACACCGGTTGCGTAAGGCTAGATCATATGGAAAAATTATTCCAAACGGAGCCAATCGGTCGAGTTTCACTGAAAGAATGTCACACTATCGTTGCAAAAAGGAATTGTATCCTCATTCCCCCACATACTCTTATACCCTGCTATCAGCTACCGTCGAGCCAGGCTCAGGCATGCGCCCATGTCTGCGTACGAGATAAACTTTGCATACTTCAAGTCTCTCGGAGGCTGCAATTTTTTTCACGACTTAAGCTGTGCCTTCGCAGCCGTACTGATAGTAGTTATACATATTCGGCTTCCTATCTGTCATGATCACCGTAACCATGTAGCCAGGGTTTTGAAAATCACGTTGTCTAGTAGTTTTCGTAGGAGCGTGACACCTTCAGCAATCAACGTTACTACAATAAATATTAACACTGCCTTTCTTTCTCATTTATAAAATCCAACCAATTTTCAACAATCACATATATCTAACGCTGTAGGTCGTCGAAGTCCCCGTTACATCGAACACAAGTCCTGTAACTCTTCTCTATACTTAACCATAGATGGTTCTGACTTCCTAGAGTTAAACAAAATCGACATTGCCGTCTCATCGTCCGTAAGGCCTAGATGGTCATGATTGGGTGTCTCGAATGACTCCTTTATCCCTGACTACACTTTTGCAAGAGCTTGCAACGTGTCTCTCTTTGCGCCATGATTGTAGTAAATTACCGTGTCGTTGCACTGTCGTCGAAGCACATCTTAAAGTCAAGTAGTCTTTGACTCGTCAGCGGGTCAGCTGCTATGCTCTTTCAGGAAACGACAAGTTCTTCACCATCTTCAAGTAAGCGGGGGTACGTGGTTAGCCTGAACCCACTTCCCCCACCAGCAAATGAATCAGTCAATCACGGATGTCGACGACGCGCTTTGTTGGCAGCGTTTTGTACGGCAGCTCTGGCGCCAATAGCAGGACACATAATTCTACGCTACATATAGAGAGAGAAACAGAATTTGTCACGCGCCTCTTCAGTAATAACAGAATCCCCGCGTCTTGTTCTCTTCCGCCAGCATATTATAGCTACAGATTATTGTTGAGCTGGGTGGATGAAAAATGTTTTCTGTAAAATAGAGTGCTATTTGAGTGGCGTAAATTATCGAGGTAACGATGCAATTTTGACCAATGAATGACACGACTTCTTGGCGATGACACGCATGCAGATTGACTGCTGAAAATCAATGCCTTAAAAATTTAATTATAACGTTAAAGATATTCATACTGACAAGAATTGCACCCAACGGGATAGAGGCGTATTCGATAGCAGCCAAAAAACCCGAATAATAGTAAAGCCAAATGATTTCAGCGCACTAAACGGTCGGTGTATATTTTGCAATATCTGATTTGAAGCTGAGTTTATAGACAAACAATCACAGAAAAATTCACCAATTACGTACATCAACTGGTCGGCAAAATTGGCTGTTCGGAGATGTGCCCAAATTTACCCCTAATATTTGGATCATTTTTTTGTCATTTTTTTGCTTATCCATTCATTTATGCGCACCAAATATAAGTTTACATAACACTGTTCCTTTGGCGTTGTAACTCCATAAAGCTACTGTCGAATTCGCGCCATAAAATATTTGAGATTGAATCGTCACATTGTCCCCAGTAAATGATTCACACCTGGTACTCTGTGGGCTCGTTGTGATGGGACCAAATTTTTGCTGGCATCTGCTGTAATACCGCGGTCTGCCGCGCGCTGGCATGATGCCTGAGCCCCTCAACAATTGTGTTCAGCACACTGTCCGCTCTTTTAACCCGACGAAATGATTGTGTCTTGATAGCTAAAAGGACGTGTGTTTATTACGCAAATAAATCCATCACGATCCAGGGATTTTTTTTGAAGAAGCCGATGCGCTTAAATATCGCCTACCGAATCAGGGCTTCGTCTAAACGGTGCGCAATCTTCCGCCATCTGCTGAAATCCTTCGTTAATTGCTGCCAATTTCCATTAAAATTCCATTTATCTTGCTCCGGAATGATGGATTCTGATGGTTGCTAACCACTTCCAACATGACCCCTCGGACTCGGCCCGTTGAGGCGCGTTCCCATGCGTAGGCATGACTGAGCGACGTCGTGTGCCGCAGTGTCAACCGGAGTCGAACGTGTAGCGCCTCGCTAATGTAAAGTACAATTTGGACATAAACATTTCTGCCTCCATGAACGTAGCTTGTTGATGCATGATAGCTCCTTTCATTGGAATGACAAAGGAGTCTATATGAGATTTGAACCGCTAAATTTGCAGTTCTTCAGTCGAGCACGGCTGAATCTTGTCGTACTTCTGATATGTCTAATTCTTTCCGTGGTGATCCACAATCCATGGGTTATCAGTCCAAGAATACGTAGGCCAAAACGTTTCACCTTCAGGATTCATCGAGTAGGCGTGGGTAGATATTGGCTGGACGAGCTTTAACACCCATTACTTTGGGGTGAATCAGCTTATAGCGGTCGTAGGCATGCTTTAATTCGGCTCAGCCCACCCATCTTGCCTGGACTCCCAATTGATTGACGACGGAGCCATCCATGGACTAGGTAAATACAGTAGACTATTCCCTGGAGTTCGTCTCCCTGTTGCAAACTGTCGTGGCCTTCATTAGAGTGTCGACGAACTTCTGGGCCCTGCCAGAGCTGCTTCTAAAAATGCCATGTCTTCCATGCACAGAGATATATGTCATTGCATTTAAATGGCCATAGGATGGTGTGTTTGACATTTTGAGTCCTACATGATACCATAATTGACGCCAATCCCATACCTCTCGCTTGTTACGGCGTGTATAACAGCGTGGGACTAATCTTGTGGCGAGAAGCCTCCGCAATTGTAAAGTGTCGCCATAGATATTTGCTTTTGTATATTTTGGAGTTGTTGTTATCCTATGGTCGAGGTTCAAAAACCGCCGCCATAAATATAAAAATACTGCTGGCATTGTGATTACATTAAAAATCAAGACGCAATGTTGAACACCGGTTGCAAGCTGATTCACCGTTGCGAGACGCTGTTGGGCGTTGCGGATATGCGCAGCCTAGATGACATCGGTCAGCACTCCGTCCCCACTGCGTACTCCAAGTATCTTGTCCAGGGTTAGGGCGATGTACCGGCATGCCAGCATATTTCTCTCTTTGTACGGCCGAGTACATGAACATCGATTCACTTTTGGCCGGTTAAACCTTCAATCTAGATAACTGCCCGAAACTTTCAATGAGTCGCAGCACCCGGGGAAGTTGTCGCGCCTTCTGTAGAAATACCGTTGATTCGTCGACGAAAGATGAGACTTCGTGTCTCTCGTAGCCCTCTCCTGGTATGTTTAAGCCATTGATTTGGGTATCGTGTTGAATATTCACAGCGGAGACTTCCGCCGCTACAAGGAAAGCAGTTGGGCAAGTGAGCATTCTTGCCTAATGCATGGAATAATTGCTCGCGGCTCCGAAAATTCTCCATTCATCTCAAATTGTGCAGTGGTGTTGTCGTGGATGTTCTTAATCATGGTGACAAACGCGAAAGGAACAAAAAGCGCTGGAGCGCCAAAAACAATTCGGGCGACCGTAACATATGCTTTGCAGAAATAAAGCAGAGGATATCCAGGCTCATTATAGCCGTAACCGCTGGCTAGGCGATGGACGTCGTCCAACATCCATCATCATCACCATCGCTGTCTTTTTCATCTGCCGTCCATGGACAAAACCCTGTTGCGAGTCTTTTAAAATGACTTTAATACTTTTGTATCCTCATAGCAATAATTTAGTAATAATTTTGTTTTTAGTCTACAGAATAGTGATTGGTCTGTATTCCATCGCATCGGCCGATCCGACTCGCTTACGTAGTGAAATGATTAAGCTTTAAAAATGACGGGGACGACTTACCTCCCCTTGTAGAGTTCATTGCCAAGATTTACTATTGCTAGTACCATGACCTCTTGAGTGAGTTAGGAAAAATTGCTGTTAAGTGTAGCAGAGCTACACAGCTCCTTAAGTCAGAGGAAGACTTAGTGCTCAAAGAGCGTTATTAGTTCTAAAGAACTAAACTCTATGAGTCGATAAGCGTAAAGCTTAAGGTCCCTGTTCCAGTGGACCGAACGACTCAGTGAATCTCCAACACTTAGTGCTCAAGAGTAGCACCTCAAGGAGAATGTTGCTAACTCTTAACGATTAACGATCAGAGACGCCTCACAAGGCACGTGTCTTAGACAAGATCAAAAGGGAAACTGAACTTTATTTACGTTTAACTCTATAGAATATCCTCATCCTAATATTATCTAATCTAGGCACTCATGTCCTAAATAAAGATCTTTCGAGATCTTTCCTATCTTGTGGCTGACCACCGTCAGCCCCTATAAGTCGATAAGATATTCTATATCTCTTTCAGTGGGATACCATCCCGTGGGTCTAAGACACACCAAGTACCCTTCGATGTGTAACCCCTCTACATTAAGCCATCGGTCCTGGCTGATTGTGCCTTTTAAGTGCCGATATCCCGAAGAACCTTGCTTATAGATATCGCGCGCATTAATTGCTTGTTGTTACTGCCCCTACGCGTCTGGCGTCGGGTATCTTGACAATTCCGTTAACCTCGATCCCGAGATGCGAAGAGGACGGTTTAGTATAAACAATGCCTAATGTAGACTGCCACTCCGACGCGAATCGATCTGCTGTTTTCATTTCTCGTCTGAACGCAGCGTCATCAAGTTGGCGTATTGTTGAGTAGGTTTGATCTACTCAATTTAAATTTCGACACACGCTTGGTTTACATCGAAGTTATTCTTTTTCCGTTCGTTTCAGCCGATACCCCAGCCAAATTAAGTACTCTTTCCTAGCCTCATTAAATTTATCGCTAACATCCTCTTCACGTCAAATAGAGGCTCTACTATGCGCTTGATTCCGAAGAATTACCGTGTCCCTTAGTTGCATCTCCCGGGTCCGGACGCGCTCAATACATTAAGCGTAATGCTGCGCTATACGATCCCATGTCATTTCGGTTACTGTATGAGCCCCTCCTATAGTAGTTTGAGCATCCAATAATTTTTCTATGGCTCGACTGGGATGAGCTGACTTGATAGGGTAAATTTTAGGAGGCTGTAGCTGTCGTAAGCATTCAATGACCTGGGTATCATGGAGGTGTAAACGCACCCGTTCATGATCTGACCCTAGGTGCTGTTCTTCGACCGAACCCCCTTGGAATAAGGGAGGCTAGGATTGTGACACGTATAATGGGTTGATACGAATGGACGAGTCCCTAACGCAGTACGTAAACAATTTGATGGGGTCTATTTTCTCGTCGTCATCCTCCACACTAGCCGTGAGAGTAAGCGCTTCTTTCAGATTTGGTTGGTGAAGTGGGGTGTGCAATTCAGCGCTCTCAGGTCGCCCCGACTTGATCCTTCCTATCCTGTCAAGAGCCGAGCTCTACACACTATTGAAATTCCCTGCAAGGATGGTCTCATGATGCTGACATGGCCATTGCCGCAAACTTCCGAAAAACCTCTCTCGGGACGCGTGACAATTTGGTTCCTATATTTACTAATCAGAAATGCTGACACCAACAGAGTTTTGCGGTTCTTCCAGAGCCCCAGTTGCCATAAGTGCGGCAACCAGCCACCGTTTGGTTCACTAGAACAGCCAATTCCCGGGATTACTGTCATCCACACTCCAGTACGACAATGCCGACCCCAAGTAATGATTCGACCGCCCCTTAATTGGACCGACGTCTTCTCTATAGTCGCGAAGCTCTCCACTGGTACCGACATGCGTTTCTTAAATGATCCCTGCCCTCGGGGCGTGCTCTAGTGGGCGTACGTCTCCAGGATTCAAGACGTTTTGATTTAGTTTTGTCTCTAAATCCTTGTGCACCCTGGGTCAATCCTTCTGCACCCGCGACCCACCCGCTTTCTCACTCGACCATTTGTTGCGTGTTGGGCCTTCTTTATGTAATGTGACACCCTTAGGTATCTGCAGCAGCCCTTTTCCTACGAGCTCGGTGGAATTGACTGGAAACTTTAGATAACTCTTCTTAATGAAGTAGGGACGCTTCCCTATCAGGATCAAAATATAAGCCCGCATTTGTCATCCAATTCATATCTTGAACAGTACTGGCGAATGCCTCCTGGTATATGGCGACCGTCTTGAGCGCTTCCAGATGCCTGGTGAGATGAGAGAGCTCCTCGTTATCCTCATTGTCGTTCTTGACTAATGAGCACTCGGGTCTCCTTTTCGTACAGACTTGCACAAAGACTCTGATACGAAAACCGTTGTTTATTCCCCATATCGTACAGTTTTAAGACTGAATCTTCCCCATAAGCGTTATTTTCAAGATGTACTCAATCATACCTGTTTTGATAACTGCCACTAAATTGTGAGTAGCTGGCCGCGTGAACTTATAATTTAAGTCATCTAACCGCTTTTGGATTGATTCATCTCATGTTCTATCGTAAAAGGAAGTGAACCGAGCTTGTAGGCATCCCTTCCTCCATGCCACTATCTCAGATTCTAAAATTGACGCGCCCAAAAGGCTAAGAAGTTTTTCGGGGTACGGGAAGATCTGCAGAATACAAAGCAGCTTACTTGGCTCACGCTCGCTGTTGTCATATGGTCTTCGACGCTGCTGTGCCATAGAGGGAATTTTGCAATAGCCGAAGCCGGCCAAGATTCTCCGTGATTACACCGGAGCACGGGCCAAGAGTCGCGCGCGACAGAGTTGTTAGTGTGCAAGGCAGGAATAGCAGAATGTTGCATCACTGTCTCCACTTCGTGCTGATTTTGATCCACCTGGGATCGCATGACCCGCCGTTTTCGTTCGCATTTCGCAGGAGTGGTCGTGTACGCTCGTTTCAGAGCTGACGACTTTACATATTCTGGTGGGATGGTGGAAATAAGCGCTAGCATAGAGTTTTGAATTGAGTTTGTGCCACTAGCATCATGACAAAAATGGAAAAGGAACGGTAAAATGGAAAGATGGGAATGGTGCTACTCATTTAACCCGTGGCGGAGTCGATAGGTACAATTTGTAGCCGCATTACTCCGCCGAGCTTAATCGGGAAGATTATACGACTGGAATTGTATGTTTTCGTCTCGGTCCCATCGGATGTTCAACCATCAGGTGGAGAAGTGTGCACTTTTTAGACGGACTAATATTCCCTCTTCATTACCAGAGAACAAGCGACCACACCTTATCGTGATTTTGTCCGAGTTTATCGACTTAATACATTCGACCTCTTCCATTAACACTTGTTGAAAAGTCTCATAGATCTTTTAGCTTCGCGTGGCGATACTTGAGCGATACATAAATCATGTCCATCCTGGTTGGATACCCGCTGTATGTGCGAGTATAAAATAATTACGCTGTAGAAACTAGGATGCGATCGATAAAATCTTGCCATATCCCCGTTTTAAACGATCTATTACCGACTGTCTGGTTTAGGTTGTGGCGGCATATTCGTCTAGACACTATTTTTAATTTATTATTTGATTCTCTCGGATCCATATCGTCCCACCCGCGCTACACGTTTATCAATGTAGCGGTTGGGACGCAGTGGCCAAACTGATACCCTGTGTCGAGCTGACCCGTCTGGTGGATGTCTCGCATGATGCAAGCTATGGTATATTGGGTGTTCTAACAAAACTTTGCGATGTCGTGGTCAGATACCGGCTGTGCCACAGCAATGACCATACAATTACCAGAGAATCTGTGGTAACTGGTCAAATGCCCAGCGTCACTTCCATTGCGTATAGAGTCCTCGCATTATCGACGGCACTTTTGACCAAAGATGTGGAAATATTCTTCGTAGAAGCTTATCGTTGACTGTTAGCAAAAGCCGTACGTTCTCGTTGCCTCAGCGTGACCAGCTGCGGTGTGGCAGGCATTTTAGGTGATTGTTTTAAATGAAATGAAAGTGCGCCTTTCAGAGGATGTGATTTAGAGCATTCCATTCCCATCTCGTACCGGTACGGAATGTTCAAGATGATCAAGTACGTGATCGGTAGTGTAGTCTACGTGTTTTACATGCACCTATATTCTACTGTGCATGTCTGGGCCATGTTAGCAGATTGGCTCAGTCGTTATCCACGGGGGCACCTTATGAGTGGGCGCCGGTTTGAGTACCGCCGTAGCAACTTAATTGTAGCTAACCCCCAAGACCTGGTGTTGGGGTTCACTGGAATTGCGTACCCCAAAACCGTTACGTCCCCATTACGCAATCTCTCTATCTTACATATGACACAGATGAGGTTTTTACATGGGTTTTAACAAGAGATAATTACCGTATAAAAAGACACAGACAAAAAGGAAAGTTAGCACAGTGTAGGAAACAGAAATGAGTGGAGTGAAGGAAACAGGAATGTGTGGTTGGGAGCAACCAGCTCGAAACGAAGAATCCCAACAAATATGATCTTACTTTTGCTTTGGCCACTTATACACAAGACCATCTTATAACATCGCAGCCGCTCAAAAACCTATCACAAAAAACATTTATGAAAATAAAAGAGTGGATGTTAAGACCTCAATAGAGCCTTCATCGTCATCCTCGTAATCATCAGAACCGTCCGCGAAATTAGCAGAGCGAGATGATGGTAAAAGATACAATTGTGGCGGATGCCTGAGGCCGTAAATGGAACATTCATCATCGACAAATCGGACCATAACCCTCGTTTTTTCGTGTCGGGTTTATCGGTAGACCAGTAGGTGGTGGGTGGAGACTACCCGTTGGTGTACGCTGACCATGGGACAAAGCCATTGGCTAGGTAGCTGTCCGCAAGGGTTCCACAGGTTTCTGTATCTTCTTGTCCTGCTCTACCTTCGTCTAGTGACGTAAGGCCGCCATTTGTTGGACCTCTTTCATACTAACAAATGAAAGGACTATTTTCAAACCGACTTCTTTCTGCTCCGCGAATACTCAGCTTCACGGACGTGCAATTTCGCCGCGAAATATTGACACCTAGCCACGGTTTGCCCTTAATTTTTACAATACGAACATTGAAAGCACCTTTTTGCCATCCGGATGCATAAGAACGATTGTTTGTCCATACTGGATGATTTGGATTATCCACCGAAAAATTCAAGACACCCCTCTATTTTCACTGTGAGTTGCCACTTGTTGGATTCCGTGATGTGGGTGTAAAGATGTCTGTATTGTCCAGCTCGAACTTTTTCCTCGATGTGTACTTGCAAGCAGGCCGATAGGCGACCAATGTACTTAATTGTGTGAAGTTGTATAGTTTTTTGAAAAAGGATAGACACAAAAGGACAGCCCTTTTTTTCCGTTGACCTTTGGTTGAGAGCTGGTGCTTCAGATGACCGGCTGCGATGTTATCTTACCTGCACATCTTCCCTATACATGGAGGAAACCCCATTTAGACGACCTTAAAGTCATTCTTCCACGCATAGGCGTAAGCAGCTTGTTTGCGAGCTCCATATTGTTATAGGTTTCTGCTGGAAGAGAATTTTAAGGAAACTAATTAAAGTCACTCATTGTGGTCTTTTTAGGGGGTGGATTTCTAAGGCAGGGTTTGTGGAGACAAGGGTGAGCAGAAATCACGAATTGGCTGCGGCACAGTCATATTTATTTAGAGATGTAAGGGAAGAAATTACGTTTTGGGAGGCCGTTCAGTAGGCTAGCTACTCATTTTGCGGCTATCCATTTGTTTTTATCCCCGTTGTTTGTTTTTGTTAGAATTCCCACTATTTTTATAGAGTGTGCCTGAAATGAAACCTAAACGAAAGCCGGTTCTCGAAAACAACCACCTCAACTTTATGACATTTTGAATCAGACATGTTCGAACGCTTCTTTCGACAACATTCGATCGAAGCACTTCAACACCATCATGATCGATCTGCCTCTGTCTGCACGTCAAGAGAGCGGCGACCAACGTCCTCTTTCATTTCCCAATTTGCATCAAACAACACGATCAATCAGTATCAATAACCCAACACACGACAAAGTCACGCAAGCACAACCATGTTCAGCTCGTGGGATCTCGTGCGACCGCGCTTCTGGTACCCCATGTCGTCACTCGAGCAGTCCATGATAGAGCTTGAGCACATGAGTGACAGCATGATGCGACCGTGCTTCCCGTTTGAGGTGCGGCGAGAGATGCTCGCCACTCCAACTCCAAAGCACGTCATGTACTCTGGGAAGTCGACGGACGACGACGACTTCTTCGTCGACCTGCCAGTGGTGGCACACAAGTACAAGCCGGCGGTGTTCCAACCGGGAGAAAACACCCAACAACAGGATCAACAAGTGTCAAGGATTAAGACATTGAAGGATGACGACTCGAAGAGCCACTCGTTCTCGTCTTACTCGTTCAGCAACTCGTCTGTTGTGGACGAGAAGGGTCGACGAGTGGCAACGACGCGTCGCCGCTACGAAGACTCTACTGGTCGTCTCAAAGCGGTGCATGAACGAGAGATCGACGGAAAGAAGATGCGCACGACCTGGCGACGACAAGTCAAGGAAGAGGATGGACAGCACGAGTCCATCTGCTCGAGCGGCAGTCCGGAGGAGTTTGAGGCACTGTGGCAGCATACTCCGTTTGGTGCGACACGGAAGAAGTCAGTGAAAGGCCAGTTCAGGCCGAGTCGGAAGTCGATCAAGACGTGACATCGTCGTCGACAGCTGCGCCGCTGGCGGACACTCCTGTCAATGAAAAGTCAATGGAGATGCCATCGACGGAGAAATTGCGGAGGTTGAGACAGAAAAGAAGCACAAGTAGTAGTATCCACAAACATAATCGAATCGTCAAATGTAAGCTGTTCTTGTGAAGAAGAAGAAGCATTCGTTGGTGTTACCATTTCCTTTGATACGCTTAAGTGCCGTCTATCTGCGGGCAAGCGGCCTGTCGATACACTTGTCTGTATCGGACGGTATACTTAGTCGATAAGGACACGGGTATCGAGATACGCGTATACGAGTGTAAATGAACGAGACGTCCGACATTTGGCTTTCTTTCTATTCATGAGCTTGTCGTTTTTTCATCCATTTACGCCGCAGAGTAGGTTGTGGAGTGTTGAATTGCAGGATCTAGAAGTCCTTTTGATACGCTTCAAAGATTTAAGTATCGCTGCAGCAGTGGAATATCGTGGACTACCCCGGTTTTCATCGCCGCGTGTCATCCATCTAGTAATGATATCACGTTCCCCAATGCAACCTGAAAAGACATCACAAGACGAATCAACAAGCGAAATCGGTACAAAGTTGCACCAAAACTCCTCATCACATGAAAGCTGAATACAGGACCGATCTACGTGCTGGCTTCATCGTACAATACCGAGCTCGAATGGATGGTTCATCACAGTCACTAGGGAACAATCAACATGTAGAAGCTGTAGATGATGGATGGATAAGACGTGTGAGCAGAAGTATATATCAATGTGAGCAACGCAGTCATGAGATCGTTTTTTGCTCGCCCGAAAGGAAGCCGACCGAAGGAATGTCGATAGGTGTGCTGCCATTTATACGTAGTTTATGCTATCATAACAGCGCACGCTAGTACATCTTTGATTGTCAGCACGCATGTTCCGATGGCACGGCAAATATGATACATGAACCCCCGCTAGCACCACATATCGACAATGGCCTCAACAACGACTTCACTAAAGAAATCGGCAATCTTTGACATTCGAAGCATTAACAGCAAAAGTGGAAACCAAAATTATCGGCAAGGATAATGTACACAGCTCGGACAGTGAAACGGTAGTTGACATAGCAACGTACCCGTCCACCGAACAACGATCACATGTAACCGACTTCAGGGTCATGTCACCATGCTGTTCTGGAGGAAGTGAATGAGTGAGTGTGTATCACGGTTTCAATGAGAGCATCCCTGCTGGAAGTTGTACTCACAAAGAGCAGCTTGGGTGCGAGTTTCTACGCACAAGATGAAAAGTACGAGATGTCTGTCGTCTTTTTAATGTGGCCATCTACCCTGCACTTTTTTGATCGACTGCGTTTTGATTCTTATCACGACACTGTCGTCGTACACAAGAAAAGCGACTGCAAAAAGTCGCATCAAGAGGCACAGTAAAAACACACATTGCGACCAGAGTAGACGCCGCTTGTCGACAGTACACGGAAGGTTGATATTGAAAGGACTGACTTCAATACTAAGCAGCGATTTGTATTCAAACGATGAACGAAGTCGTTGGTCCCCGAGTACTACTGGAATGGTCACAATGGCAAATGGGATATCGACGGTGGCTGACAAGCTACAGAAACTCGTGACTTCCCCGCAACATCTGATCCTCGACCTGAGCACAGATGTTCATTCTTCTGACGATGTGAGCTCTGCAAGAAGGTCGTAATTCAAGTGAACTACAGTACCCGTCGAAAGGGTGGTGTCATGCGCGTATAGTATCGGAGGACTGGAAGGACCATCGGTTTTGTCTCGACTTTCCAGTCGTCAGTGGAAAAGCATGAGCGAAATAGAAGGTCAAAAAGACGGGAGTCGGTTCTAGGAAACAGCCACCTCCCTCAACTATATGACATTTTGAGTCGGACTTTTTCAAACGCTACTTTTGACAACAATCTATCAAAGCATTTTCATATTTAACCGCTCAAGCATGTTGGACAGGCGAATGACGTTACATGATACGGGTATGATAAACGGCTAGTACCTGAAAGGCTTTGACGTTGTAGACTGACATATTTAGATGACGTTAATAACGAAGCTCTTAAATGACAGGCTTCGATGAAGCTTAAGGTAGCGAACTAAGGACCAAGATATATTTACTTCACAATTTACGTTCCCTTACGCACATCAACTCAACAGGTTACAGCCGCAAGAGCTCTCCAAGCCCGCCAGTCTCCTTGTCCACAATGACAAGCAAGCGAAGGGAAGCCCTCTTGGGTAGCTCAAACTACTTCCACTGGGAGTTCAACATGCGCATGAAGTTGGCGCGCAAGGGCTGCTGGCGAACGTCCAAGTCATCAAGAATGATGAAGAGATGACTGAAGCTTGGCTGTTTAACGACGCTAAGGCACTGGGCATCATTGCTCAAGTCATCGAGGTGCAACACCAGACCAAGATTCGATCTGCAACGACGTCGATGCACGCGTGGGTCATCTTGAGGGACTTTTACAACCACACCACGCTCCATAAACGTGTCGAGATAACACGACGTCCGCATGACTTCAAGATGGAGAGCGGTTCGACCTTGTCGAAGCACTTGGATGATTTTGACAAGCTTGTTGTCGGTCTCCAGACACTTGCAAAGACTGTCGATAACTCCAGGCAGCTAGTGGTGGGGCTAAGAAGGCTTCCAACAGAGCACGAGCTTATCTCGTCAATTGTTAAAAATTCGAAGGACTTCACGCTCATCAAGATCAAGGAAACGCAGCTGAAGGAGCATGAACGGTTTCAGAATAAAGAGACGACGGAAAAGCGTTTCCTATGAGCGGCTACGGTAGTCGGTTCAAGGGAGGCTAAGGCAACGGCCGCAAGGGAAACTATCTACGGAAAAGTAGCACTGGAATCAAAGGCAAGTGTAAAAATGTGGTCAAGTCGGACACTATAAGCGGGACTGCATGAAATATAATGGTACCGAGGAAGAAGGTAATGTGTGTACTGCTGGTGAAGTGCGACGTTAAGAATGGTTCATCGACAGTGGGGCTACGTCGCACATGACACCACATCGGAGCGATGTCTTCAAGTACAAGGACTTGGGGACTGGTCAACAAGTATCTTTCGCTGATGGCAAGAAGGTGCATGTGGCTGGAGCGGGGGCGGTCAAGCTGAATGAGTTGGACGGCCTACGATTCAAGATGGTCGAGTTCCTGCTCATACCACGCCTCGACAGACGATTATTTTCAGTTGGCAAGCTGGTAGAACGAGGCATGAGAGTGGAGTTTCAAAGCTCATCCTGCGTCATTTGGAGGGCCTAGCGCGCAATTGAAAAAGGCAAGAAAATTGGCAAGGCGTGCTTCCTGGAAAGCCAGCAAAAAAAAACTCATCTTGTGGATTACACAGGGGGTGAAAGTGAGTGGGAAATTTGGCACGCTCGCTTGGGACACCCCGGAATAGCTGGCATGGACAAGACACAGCGTGCGACAAGCGGTATGCCGGCAGCGAAGCAGGGTCGTGAGAAGCTATGCAGTGGAGGCATGAAGGGGAAGTGGATGCATGAAGGGAAGCAGACGGTCGACACATTCCGTCTCATTCCCTGACAAGGACATCAGGCGTGTTTGAGCTAGTGCACACAGACGTGATGAGACCAATGAAGATGGTCTCAAAGGGTTGTGCGAGATTCGTGCTGAATTTCGTGGACGACTACTCAAGATTCCTGGTGATGTATTTTCTTGAACACAAGAGCAAAGTGGTCGCAAGACTTAGCGAATTCAAGGCATTCTACGAGAATCAGTGGGGGCAGGCACTAGAAGTATATACGGTCGGACAACGGGACGGAGGTCGTCAACAAGAAGATTGGCGATATACGTGCCCGAAATGGCATCATGCTACAGCGAACAGTGCCGTGTAGCCCGCGACAGAACGGCGTTGCGGAACGCATGAATCGCACGATCATGGAAAAGTCAGGGAGTATGATGTACTACATAGGTGTCGGCATGCAGGGGTGGGCAGAGGCGGTCAGTACTGCTTTGTACCTGATCAACAGGTCCACAAAAGCTGCGAATTTGGAAGCCACACTTTAAGTTGGGTCTCAAGATGAAGCCAGGACTCGAGCAATTGTGTGTGTTTGGATCGCTAGGATAGGCTCACATCGATGACGTCAAGAGGACGAAGCTAGAGCCAAATAGTTTCAAGTTTATGTTCCTCGGGTACGCAGAGAACACAAAAGGATGTCGGGTATACAATCTGGAAAGATCGAAGGTTGTCGTATCGCGATCTGTAAAACTGGGCAAGCGAGAAGTCGATGGAATCTTAGACACGAAAACACCGGAGTAGGATTTCAGTCTTCAAGCACATTCGGGACATTAACGAAGCAGTGGTTCCGGTATTTTGACCGTCCGATGGAGACGAGCCGATGGAAGATGTCGAAGAGAGCGCTCCGGATGTTGAGATTGACGATGTGGAATTAGCTCCATGTGAAACAGGTATCATTATACTTCAGTTACTCGCTTCAGGTCATCAAGAAACAAGAGGCGATGCGATAACGGAATATCAAGCTCCAAGACAAAAATTCCAGGAAGACCGGTCAGTTTTCAACCGGAAACAGAGCGATCAAGACACTCACGAGACAGAGTACTGACGTTAGAGAATGGTGATGGCAGTGAAGACGCGTCAGAAGGCAGCGATGGTTCACCTTCTCCGAAGAGTGCCAGGATTGACGATGGAAGTCTTACTGCTGAAGCCGTATTGGCCTATGCTGCGAATGTTGGTGAGGCGGACGATGCTCCATGAACATACAACTAAGCTATGAGAAGCAACGAAAATTACAAGTGCTATCAAGCGATGCAAGCGGAACTTAAAGCGCACGTAGATAACAGGTCTTAGACATTAGTACCAAGGAAGCAAGACGTTCGACCTATCGGTTGCCGATGGGTGTTTACCAAGAAGCGAAACGAGCATGGTCAAGTGGTGCGATACAAGGTGCAAATCGTTGCTAAGGGTTCAAACAGACTTCGGGTTGACTTTTTTGAGACGTACTCGCCCGTGGCGAACTAGGAATCGATCTGGGTCGCGATGGCTGTGGTGGCGGCGAAAGGATACGTGACCGAACAATTGGATGTAGACACGTCGTTTTTGTAAAATGATCTCAAGGAAGAGGTGTACATGGAAGTACCTAATAGTATAACAAACGCCGAGAAGATGATGTGCAAGCTGAATATGGAAGTCTACGGTCTCAAGAAAGCTGCAAGTGGATGGAATAAAACGATACATGCTGTGTTCCTGATGATTGATTTTCGAAGCAGTGGAGAAGATCAGTGTGTCTATATCAACGGAAACATTAGCAACATCGTCCATGTGTGTTCCTACGTCGCCGACATGATTATCGCCTCCAAGACTAGCAGAGAGATCCAGGGGGTTAGGACAGCACTTAAACATTCGTTCAAGATGAAGGAGCTGGGAAAGGTCAAGTTTATGCTTGGCATAGAGATCGATCATAATCGCAACGGCAGTACGCTGATGAATCGATAGACTCGCTATATCGATGACGTGGTCGGCCGGTTCAACCAAGAGGACGCCAAGGCAACTGTCAACCCAAGGGAGTCCGGATTGAATGTATTCGATTATCTTTGATGATGTCAAATCACTTACAGAAAGCACCATTTGGGGTGCTAAAATGTAACCATAATAAATTCGCTCTATAGACCAATCAATACTAGTTGTCGACCAAAATCAGCGCATAGTTCGGTGTCCCGATCATCATGTTTGTTGGAAAGCATCCTATATGGAACGGAATTATGACTGCGAGTAGCTTATTGTAAGCATAAAATTGACCGCTTGACTTATAAACTGTCCATCACAATAATTTTTAAGAAGCAGATAACCTCCTGACCCATGTAACAGGGCACCAGTCGCTTGTACTATCACAGTACAAGCTGCTCACACTGAACCCAGATTAAGTAGATGCCTCGAAACTTCACGTACACGCGTCGTGCAGAGAAAGGTTTCAACACGAGAAAGAGGTAAAAGTATAACTATATTTAGTATTGTTAATCTCCTGTTGATAAACCCTATTTTATCTTCATTTAACTATATTTAAATACATATATTTATTGTAACTATCTGCTCACCAGTCATTACCTTTTTCTGTCGTGGCCCGGCTTTATTGGTAGATATCATTAATCTATATAAACTAATGAGCATTGTATTACTTCTGCATCACAATATTACTTTTAAGTTGATATTGTGAGAATATGATGTCGGTCCTAACATAATATTCATATTTGGTATTTACTTTATGTAAAGTATCATGTAATGGAGACACCCCGTTTGCAGAAGGTGGTGAAATTTCTCAACGTATTCGTGTGTCAGCTGTGACAGACAAAGAATTCAGTGGCAAAGACATAGATGAAGATCGGGTCAGAAGCTGGATCAGCAAGGTGAAATCGGCGTTCCTGCGCGATCAGGCACCAGACAAAGAAAATTGTTTGGTGTTCGGAGATCTGTTCATAGGTCCAGCACGAAATTGGTACAACCGATTGAGTCGATCTACACGGCACAAGTAGAAGCGATTGCTGGATTGTTTTATGATTCATTATGGAGGGAAAGGGGTGTCTGTGCTCAGAAAATATTATCTCGCACGGAAGCGATCAGATGAAACCCCGCTGGAATTCCTGCATCGGCTTGATGTCGCGGCAAAGCACGCCAAGACCGCGATCAAATAAGAAAGATTGGCTACCTTGGCCACACTTCGCGAAAAAGTGGAGCACTTCATTGCTAGGCTGGATGATCGTGATATGGCAAAACAGCTGACTTTACTGCGATTGACGGATGTTGACGAGGTGGAGAAAACTTTACGTGCGTGCCAACAGTCGGATAATCGCCAGATAAAAGCGTCGATGGGATCGAACAAATTCCATCAGCGAACGACCGCGTCTTCAAATCCGATTTCGTCAAAGGCGGCTCGGGCGATAAGAGCGATGCACGAGAAAGTCGAAAGCAGCGGATCAGAATCAGAGTCAAATGGGTCCGAAGAAGAAATGGACCGTCGTCGAGTTTGTGTAACAACAACATTTGATCGAGAAAAACCGGACAAGAATAACCGCACCTGGCAGAAGAACACTGGTGAGAGGGATGGACACGATCGTGGTGGACGATCGAAGGCGTGTACCCATTGTAGATCTACTAGACACGATTACTGAGGTGCTGAAAGAGATTGACGTGTCAGAAGTGTGGTCACAAAGGACATCCCTCTGAAAAATGTTTTTTGTGTGTGCAGCATGCAGAGAGATATACGAGCGTGGTCAAATGCCCCATGGAAGAATTTTCAATTTAATCCGAAAGTGGTACGCGCCCACGAAGCATGCTGGAATGTTTCCGCCTAAGGTAGAGTAGATGTTAAACTAGGACGCTTGCATGATTGGAATCTGACACGGGCCGAGCGTTCAAGGCTTTGCATTTATGCATTTGTTGAAGGACAACGGAAGGATCAAGAGATTAGCGATCGGATCGATCGAATCGCTAATATACATATTGATTCTACATTGGTTTCGTCAATATCAAGTGTGACAAGACTGAACGATTACGCCCGATAGAATGTGATGATGGAGCTCGACCTCGCACCAGAGGAATCGCGCGGGTATTTGAAAACCACACTCCCGGATAATGGTTTAAGCGAGAAAAAGCGGAGAGCAAGATCAACAATGATAAAGCCACTATGCTGTTTGACTCTGGCGCTGAAGCGTCGATCATCGATACTACCTTTGCTCGTAAGTTAGGGTGTGTTATCGACGAACGTCAAACAAAAGAGTGTGTCAGATTTGGAGAAAATTCATATGTGACGGTGGGGCGGACAAAGATCAAGATTACATTGGACAGATAGTTAGTTTATTATTTCGACGTTTGGGTCGGTGATCAAGTCGGCCAAGAAGCCAAATGGGCATGAATTTTATGGTTCCGGCGGGCATTCGTGTGGATTTAGCCGACGGAACATTATGTCTACCAGACGAGGTGAGAATTGCTTTGGTAGGACGGAAGCCACCTTATCGATCAACCATGCAGGCGATCAACCTGAATGATCAACATGTGGTCATTTCGGTGGGCAAATTGACGGAAGTATGTATCGGGGCTAGTCCACCTAAGGCTAAACTTTGGGTGAAGAAAGATATGGTGTGGGTGCCAACAGTGACTATCGGGCCTGGCCAGATCCAGTATTTACAGCTTACGAACCTCAGCGATCGCGATATAACTCTAGGTCATGGAGCTTCGTTGGGTGTGTGGATGGCATCCGACATGATACCCCGATCACCGGGATATATGTCGATCGGATTACGGCGGTACACAGAATGGCAAACGCTAGCGTTTGAAGTGACTACGGAACGAGAAAAAGAAACTGTAGAAGAATATGCAGGTCCGTTGGTGGATCATTCTTTATATGAAACACCCGCTCGAATTCTACCCCGCCGAAACGACAGAAACAGAAGAAGAGACAGAGATATCGGGGGGGGGAAGTGTGTGGCTGTCAGGCCAAGAAACGACTGGTGGAAGTGAAAGTTACCAAACCACGGACGGAAGTCACTTGACCGAAAGGGTCAACGATCAACAGTGATGCCTTATGCGATCTGTACACTCAAGAAGATTGTATACGCCAATCAAGGACGAGATCAACCCAGTGAAACGATTGAAGACGTGAAGGTGATTGCGACGGAATAGATCAGACACGTGGTAGCTGATCCGTTACAAAAACGGTCCAGTCATCAGTCAGACGCGATCACCTTCGAAAAAGGTGAGTCGCAAGAACAGGTCGACCGACAGGTCGAGAACAACGTAGCGGTTAGGATCGACACACCTGCGGAAGGGAAAAAACAGTGAGATCTCCAGCGGCGAACGATGCGATCAAAACATGAATGAGATCAATCGTGTTATAAATGTACCAACACAGACGGTATGCGAGTCGAGAGGAATCGAGGACAACGATGGAGCTGATTCAGACCACAAACAGTCCAGCCATCAGTCCGACGGGATTAAGAGCGAAGATTGTGAGTTACAAGAACGGGCTGATCGATGGGCGTAGGAAATGGTTTATACCAAGATCAAAGAGGAGATGAATAAAGAAGAGGTATCGCCTGCAACAATATATTACCACGATGGTGGCGAGTTGTTCGCTGAAGATGTAGATCAGCATACGGCAATTCTGCCCGAAGTCGGTACACCCACGCAAGAAATAAGGATTGATGATATACAAGTGGGCAGTTTAGGCGTCCCAAGGACCGATGATCAAGAGAAGTTGCGACAAGTGATTTGGACGAGTCGCAATTTGCTGATTGGAAAAGTTAATGCCCTACCACCTGCGGCGCGTGGGACGGTTTTTGACATAAGATGTGGTTAGGGCCAACCCGGTCGCGCTGAGGGTCAGGCTTGTGGCTCCCAGATTTCGAGAGAAACTTGCCGATCCGATTAAATGAATACTGTCGGCCAAGATCATCCGACCATCTAGATTACCATGGGCGTCTCCTATAGTGGTGATCATCAAGGAAAACGGAGAAGACAGAAGGCCGTGTATTGATTACGAGAGGTTGAACCAGCTGACTACGTTGATGGTATACCCTATGCCTCTGATCAGTGAGCTACTGCAGGACATGGATAAAGCCATGTGGTACTGTTCCCTGGAGATGGCGTGTTTGGGTGGTGGAAATGAATGAAAGAGCAAGGTCAATTTCTGCTTTTATCACACCATCAGGGTTGTTTGAGTGGTTACGGATGCCTTTCGGGTTGGAAAACGCTCCACAGGTTTACCAGCGATTGATCGATAACGCTCTGTATGGATATTTAAAGTTTGGCGTAAGATCCGAATCGATCACGGCCGGATCACCGAAGTTGATTGATGCCTTCACCGATGGTGAACCAGATACTGATCCGAAACCGTAGGTGTTGGTTCGAATATCCTGTATCGACGACATATTGATACCAGCCACTTCGTGGAAATCCCTGTGCATGAAAGTGGAGAGATCATTGGAGGCGTGCGATAGGTAGAATTTGTCGATCAGTTTGGCCAAACATTTCTGGAGACGTCGCAAGAATACCTAGGACATCAAATCTCGCTCGCAGGTTTGGAGGCTAATCCGAAAGATTTGGGATCGTTGGTGAGCACCCCGTTTCCTCAGACGCTGCGATCGATGCAGTCATTTTTGAGAAGTCCTAACTACTACAGTCGATTTTTTTTAAAGATTTCGCAATTTATGCATCAGTGCTACGAGCTGCGTGAAGCAGATTTCTATGAGATCAGCCGCGCTAATGGAGCTCCAAAGCCTATGTCTGCGGTAGGACCTGATGACAGTCTCGAAGGATGTGAAATAAATAAATGCGATGTACCCAAAAGCGGGGATCGATGTCTATCGGTACCCAATTGCAGGGGACGATCGCGATCTGTACCCAAAAGTGGAGATCGATGTCGATCGGTACCCAATTGCAGGGGACGATCGCGATCTGTACCCAAAAGTGGAGATCGATGTCGATCGGTACCCAATTGCAGGGGACGATCGCGATTTCGAGGAGAGGCATCGTTGGGAGAAAACAATGATTACATTCACGTTGCTAAAGGCTAAGATACCCATAACACCGATTCTGACGCATTTCGAGCCCGATCGATCGCCTGTGATCGTAGTGTATGCTAGTAAGTGGGCTGTATCAGCGGCTTTGCTCTAAGAATATGACGGTGTATATTGGCCTGTCACTTTCTCGAGTCGTACGCTAAAGCCTAACGAGTTCAATTACGGGATGGTGAGAAAGAGGTGTTAGCTCTCCTCCCGGTGCTAGATATCTGTTATACTATGCTAGTATCCCGCGAGATTACAGTGCTTACACGATATTCGACACTGGCATGGCCGTTACAATTTTCAGGTCTCAACGGAAGATTGGGAAGACGGGCTGCTTTACTATCGAACTGGACGTTGGAAATTCGGAGATCTGAGAAGGGAGAAGATAAAATACTCGGCACACTTGCTGCGAGTATGACACCCCGTGAAGAAGCGGATGAAGTATTGATTGCGATGGCCCCGCGGAAGCAGCCAAGACAGACGATAAGTATGCCACATCTCATAGTGGGAGCGAATGGAAACTTGCTGGTAGCCAGTTTCAATGAATCAGTTAGGGTGAAAAGAAAGAGCGAAGCATACAGCGCGATTGTATGGAAATTGACGGAGTGGAAGATTGTAGCGGCTGCTTCTGAGTTTATCCCTGATCTGACCGTTAATAAAGCAGAATATCAAGGGTTGCTCCTCAGCTTCGATTTTCTTGCCGGTCAGGCCAGGGGACGGGTGATTATCTGTGGAGATTTGAAAATAATGATCCGCCAAATGTGAGGAGAAATCGACTGTAAGGGACCAGGACTGCAATTGCTAAGACATATAGCGATGGAGAAACTCCGATCGTGGCCAGTTCATGAATAGAAAGCGTGATTGGAATCAGAGTGCAGATCAGCCGGCTAGTGAAGCACTACGGCAAGAGAAAGGAACAGTTGTGATTTCGGATCAGGATCCTCAGGATCTGATGACTCTCAATCGGTTAAGTGAATTACTATTACCAGAACAAGTTGATCATGCAGTTAAAAAAGGGACGGCTATCACTCGATCTGCTCTGAGAAGACGATGCCAGCCCAGGATTTTGAAAGAAGAAGTTGTGCAGCAGATACGGGTCGATCGCATTTAGCAATCACAAGACGAAGAATAATTGATATCCATTCTGAAGATATATCTGTTTGGAGATGTGGCTAGATTATCGGCGACTGAAGCCAAACTTTGCGCCCTGATCGTACCAAATATGAAGTAGACCGAAGTGAACTACTATTTTTCTGTCCGGTATCGGCCACCGAATCGGAGGACCGTACTGAACTCGCTCGTGTGGTGGTTCTAGAGCAGTTACAGCAAGAGTTTTTGCACCACTACCACGCATGTTTGGAGGGTGGTCATCAAGGAATTGGCCGTACTTATCAACGGATCAGGGCCAGCTCTCACTGGCGTGGGTTGTACCGAAGTGTGCAGTGGTACGTAGGAGAGTATGTGGATCGTGAAACGGGAAAGGACGACCAGGTGGTCGGAGTGGATCACCTGGTAATTTGCAATCGACGTACCCGTTTCAGATTATAGCTATGGATCACATCCCTTCGTTGCCACGATCTTTTAAAGGAATCATCGAGCCTTTACTGTAAGTCGATCCATTTTTCGGGGTATGCGATCGCGAAAGCATGCTCGTCCAGATCCGCTCAGAAGATCGCGGAAATTACGAGGAATGCGTGTTCAGACGATTCGGTGCGAGTGAGGCGATACGTCATGATCGCGAGCCGGGATTTATGTCCGATTTCTTCCGAGCGTTCAATCAGATAGCGGACAGAAACAGCGGACCACCATGGCATATAGAACACAAGCAAATGGTACAGCTGACCGCATGGTGCAGACACTTTTTTGATCGATCAAGAAGTATGCCATGGATGAAAATCAAAAGGACTGGGACGCATACGCAGATCGATTGACCTATTAAATCAACAACGCTTATGATTGAATTCGTGGACACACACCGTTGTACCAGGTTCACGATTGGGACCCAAGATTAACCTTGGAAGCCACCTTACCGTTGAGAAGCACCAAACCCCGAGATCGAGACGCACGAAGGTGGATATATGGCATACAACGCCAATATCAGCGTGCACGGGCAGTAGTGAATGACCGATTGGAGATTGCGATCAAACGTCGAGCCGATCGACATAACATAAATTGAGATCTCCTAAATAACGATCGCGGTCACAAATTTGATTATGTCTGGATCGAGTCAAGGAAGGATACGCTCGGAAGCTAGCCCATATGTGGCATGGACCTTTTCGAGTGGCTGAAAAGTGTGGCGATCACGCCGTAAGGTCGGAAATCGCGGGTGCGCCTTATCAGCTATTCCCAATGGTTTACGTTTCTAAGTTGAAGCTAATTCGCGGTTTCCCAGAACGCCCTACGAGTAGGCTGACTGATAATGAGGCGAGTCGATTGGATTTTGATGAAGCGCTGCTGCCGAAAGATAATTGGGAGGGTGATCTTGACGCAGACGAATTTGAAGTTGATAAGATTATCGATGTGCGATCGGGACGGAAGACTAGATATGGCCGAATACATAAGCAGTACCTGGTACAATGGAAGGAGTACAGCGATTCCACCTGGATTGACGAAGCTGATCTCAAATGTGGATATATTCTGCAGGAGTTCGTAATCGAACTCCTGCAGAGGTTATGCAATCGCACGAAGCCAGAGACTAGCGACGATGGGATAGCTTGAGTGGATGTGTCTATGCAGGAAAGGTGTATAAACGGGATAAAAATAATGGGTGCAAGGAGATTGTACATGGAGATGGAATGGAATTGATGTGAATTAAGTGAGATGATCGCAAACCAAGGGGTGCGATCACAATGAAAAACAATAAAAAGAAGGGAAAGAAACGAATTATGGGACGATCGGATGGAAGTGAGCTGGAATTGTATCGAGAGATCGCGTTATGCGACTAGACCAAAGAAACTATTCGCGGCCAAAGAACTTACCAACCAAGCGTGGAAGAGATAAACCAGAGTGGGAGGCGATCGAAGTGCGAAACTGGTTCCTCCAACGCTCAGCAGCATGATCGATCGACAAAGCGGTGATCAAGTTGGGTATGTTGGTCCGCTGCATGGACAGGCCGGGATACCACACCCTAACCTCGTACGGACGGGGAAAGTGCAGGAACATGGGATCCAGCAAAATGTCCAGATCGCAAAGACCGTTGGTTTTAACCTAAAGAATCAGCTGCAGTACTCTCTTTCAACGGGTCCAGCACGAGATTATCTCTGCCTTCTTGCTCGCGAAAAACTGAAGTCTTTGCCTTTTCAGGCATGATTTTTACCGGCTATATATTAGACCTGATTATTGTATGCTAAATGTGGGAAGGAAAAAAGACACTGATTCGAACCTCAAAGAACATTGACGCATAGAAGAAGCACCCACGACTATTCATCATACAACGCTGTCTCGTTGGGAAGAAACGGACTTGGAAACTGTGCGGGGCACAGCTTCGTCAACGGCGTAGGCAATGGGCAGAACCTTGCCGCAAGAACCTACAAGGAAAAGGGGAGGTTCATAAGCATTTCATGAAGTGGCTCATGCGATATTGGAGGTATAGCGACGAATAGCAACGGCGACGTCGGCGAGGGGGGGGTGAACACCGGAGGTCATTACGTCAGCGGCGTTTTGGCATCGGCATGTAGGACGTGTTCAATGTCAAAAATCTTCGCTGTATTCCACGGATTCAATAAAGCCAATAGAGGGGCATCCACGCCGGTCGTGACCTGTTTCACGACAGTGCTGCATTTGTTGCCGCTAATTGCTCAAAGCCCTACGGTTGGCACTTTGCCGCTTTCTGGCGCAACCTTTCTGAGCTTGCATCTTCAGGATATGGAAGGGTGACAATATGCCAAAAACCTCGGGGTCGAGGCTGTTCGTGCCTTTTTATGGTACAGTGCACGTTGATTTGAAAATGCACGAGCTTGAAACGGTTGTTCTGTTTCAATATTGCTGTATAAGACGTGCTCGCAGGGTAAACCATATACCCTCGCGTAGTATTCGGTTCAGCCTTCAATTTTTGATCGATCAAGATTGAGCAGATATTGCTTTTTCAAAAGCACTAAAGCGTGGCGTGAGATCTTCATATGCAGCTTCGAATATATCTCGTTCGACAGATTCGAAGATGTCTCTGAATACAGCTTTTCCATAGTTTCGCTGATTATCTCATGGTTTGATGTTATACCTCTGTAAATGCTTTCGTAGACATCAAGAAGTGTGCCAATCACACTATTAATCCAGATTTTGATGTTTTTATGATGCTTACCCTCAACTCGACTGGTTACTGTGTGTCCATAATGCTGACCTCAATTAATGCTGAACGATGCTCAATGATGCCGCAGAGGGAACTTGTTCTTGTTCAGATACTCCTAGATAATACATTAACTACAATTAAAATTTAACGTGATAAATACAAAAAAAGGTTGAGATTGTAAAAACTTATTGCAATTGCTGGTTGTAGCTGCCAAAGCTCCACAAACATATACTCTATAAAAGAATGGGAAATATCGTTCCAGTGGCACATAAATGCTGTACAGATCTCCTCGACGGCATCCGAACAATTCTGCAGCAGCGAGTTATAATATTATTGAAATATGAAAACGATAAGTAATGATGGGTCCTTTTGGCCACTTCTTCATGATAGCCTTTATTAGGCCAAGATCGCAATTGACGACGAGAACTTTAGCTGTCGCTGAAGAATTACGTTGGTCTCGTTAATCATTCATTTGTAGTTTATAAAGCTTCCTCATCCATAAATCCTAAATCTGCAGTATAATTGGGACATGGACATACAAACCCGACGACGTGCAGAAGCGGAAGACTTGGCATTTGTCGTGTAAGTGCAGTCTATAATCAAAACTTTATAGTGACGACGAATAAATTCCTTCGACGGTTCTGGCTGCCAAAAGAGATCCCGAACTTGGTTTTCTCCTTGAACCGCAAACTTTGCGGTAACATTTTATTCCTCCATGTGCTTCATCAACGCCTGCATGTGAGTTTTTTGTTCAGTGCCTTCGTATTTAACTTCTGAACGACGCTGTGCTGTGGAAGTCACTTCGTTTGATAAGGACGTCTATCGCTTGAACATGATTATCAAAAACCTGTTTAACAAACACAATACATAAACAATGAGTATAGTCCACTTTTCAGAAATAGGATATTAACACATACCCGTGGAGCATCTTCATCTTTAGGCATCAATGTCATGGACCGTCCATGGGATTTCTTGTAGTGTTTTCCCTGCACACACCGGAGAAAAACGCGCTTGGTCCCGATTCATTTGCTGTGGACGATACTTAGGGCGACGCCTTACATTACGGCGTAGTTTTTGACAGCCGCTACGGCATCCTTCTGACTGCCCAATGGTCCGGCTGGTACGAATTTTTCACAGTCACATGATGCAGGGGCGGTTTCAGCAGCATGATCATAGGAATTCCGGAGATGCACGATTCGAGGAGAGGAAGGATGGCATCCAACTGAAAGGTTGATCTGGCCGTTCGCTTTACCACATTTAGCATACAATAATTAAGACTAATGTATAGCCGGTACAAATAATTCGTGGAAACGCAGAAACTTAGGTGTTTAAGTCTCCGTAGGCATTGCAGACGAGAATCATAGCGCATCGCTCATCTTATAGTCTAACGACTTGCCTCATGGAAAGATACGCGAACGTAACCATCCATCGTGTCAGCAACGTATTTGTTTCCCAGTATACAACGTCCGTGTCCTGATTGCAATGTGTTTTTCCAATCTGTGCCTTTTCCTGTACCGGTTTATGCTGCATATACGTTTTAGAGCGTCTTATGCAGTAATATAACTTAACTTTATGTACGAACAAACATTGTCATTTATTTATACTTATCAAAATACGTCAAGTAGCAAAATAAATCAAGGATAACGCAAGATAAAATAATTTTCGTCAGCCGCCTACGTGTTGTAGTTGTGCGACACCTGAAATTACTTTTGAGATTGCATGTCGTTGGCAAGATTTCGAGATGAATGGGGTCGTTGGCTGCAGTTATTTATGAAAAATGAAATAATCAATGGATCACAATGAACTTTTGTAAGAACCTATATTCGTACTAAGAAATTAACGCGACCATAACTTCTACCTTCCACATTCAGCCAAAACTGGACCTATGTTAGAGCATCCCCACTTATTATATTTAAGCTGTAGTGCCACTTCGAGTGGACTATGCGATTGAAGTACTCATCCTTTAAAAATCCATACGCAGGATTTATCACTTCAAAACCTCACAATGCCGCTACAATTCTTGCCACACCTGCCTCTCGTAGCCAACGTAGTTTAGTGAGAAATCATCGATGTTTCATAATTATTTAGAGTGACAGGCGTCCAGAGTCCATAGGGGAGTGCGTGCGAGGAGTGGTGTACTTTTCGTGGCAACTTAGAATATGTAGGTTTTGGAGAGAGATTAGAGTTATTGCAAATTTGGAGTTGTGGGCCGAAAATATAGTGTGCTTTAAAATAGAGATATTTTAAATTGGTGCAGTGGGGACCCAATTATTACAACTCCACTTCGAATAGAGAGATGTAGCACGGGATTGATACCGCGGTGGTCTTATAAAGTTACACCAACTGCTGTGACGTTTTCTGTATATAACTAACTTTGAGTGGGAGTTATAATGATATATAACTGTTGTACACAAAGTTAAACTATAATCACTGCTGTAGATGCTCAGAAGACATAAACTTTCATATAACAGCTCGTCTTGCTGATAAAAGTGAGTAAATTAAGCGCAAGTAGAATTGATGGAATACAATTACAAGCGTTGATTAGTGGCTCCAGATTGTTAGCTTGTTTGCGACTTTTGAGGATTACCTGGTGGCCTTCAATATTATACTTTGCATTTTTCGCACTCTTAGCCTTGGCTTATACTTATCATTTGCTGCTGGATGTCATAATTGAAGCAATATTTCTACAATCAGTGCTATTTGTATAACGTTGCGTCTTTATCACGCACAATTGGCTTCCATCGCGTCGTCATTGACCATTTTTTGATATTACACTCCAAGTAAGAGGTTGTGATGAATCAGCAGGACCGACACTATACTATAAACTGTTCTCTCCCCCTCAAGTGTATCTCCTGATCAACAAATACTCACATAGGGTACAGAAATAGATTGCAATATCGGGAGTGGCTACCAGAGGCTGTTCTAGTTTTTTATTATACGCGCAGGATGGAAGACTTTTGCCTACATACACTTCAAGTATTGGAGCGTCGGACTGGCATCAGGCTTTTTCAATAAAATGAGTCGGATGATACATGAGCTCGCAATAATACCATATGTGGCATCTCTATCCGAATATAGAGCATTTAGACACTTCCACTATCGCGATTCTTTATACTGCTGACTAACAGATAATATAAGCAAAAGTGCAACTTTTAACGATACCGATAGATCACCTTTTGATGATGTTTAGGTCACAAAGGTACCCCCGAGCTGACGGCAGGTGCGCACATTGCCGTACGGACAAGACAGGCAGGAGTCATGATAATGTAGCTATATTGGCAGTGACAGTATTACCTGGAGTACGAATTAATGCACGTACACCTGCACCCACAGATGACATCAATGTGATATTGTGGGTTGCAGCACAGTGTAGGCCTTACTTACGACTCTATATCACAAACTATATTGAACACACTTCACAGATAAAAGATAATGAGAAGCAATCAAAGAGAGAAGAAATGGGCGAAGACCGTCATCCAGGCGCCAGACAGCTTACAGCGACTCGAGTGGCTCTAAAATCGGAAGGATATATGTTTTTTTCTTGGGGGCACAAGTACTCTTTGCGCTTAAAGCGAGGGTGATTTTGCTCAATATCGGGATAAATGCTACTGAGCAGTCGCGATGTGTGGCACGGCATACCAGATCAAGTTGGTGTAGGCGACTGTTTGTATGTGTATAAGAGGGCAGTCTACAGTTGAAGCAGCTGCAAAAAGGTAGGTGAAGAATCTTGCAGTTGACGACAGGCAGGAAGCGCGTCGTCGGATCGGTGGCGAAAGGGTAGCGCAGCGACAGGAAGTCGACCTAGTAAGAGCGGCAGATACAGAAACATAGTGTGCGAGATATCGATAAAAACAGCTAGGACATAACAGCACAGTTTGAATATCAGTTTTCTTTCCACCTCGTCAAGTGCGAGCTCAAAATTGGCCAACCGGTTATGATCCAAAGACCCAATGGCTCCTCTGACTGATGAAACGACTTCTGCACCCGCAGGACACGGCCACGAAAGGGCCTCCGTTGTTAGCGGTACCCAAGCCCACGAAAGGGGTACGGGGACGAACAAGATGATCCTCACAGTGCTTACTGCGCTCACGGATCGTACGTAAACGCTCGAGGCATCGAAGATGCAGATCGAAGTGGATGATCAACTGCTAGGCGCTATGGACAGTGGCTTCGTCGCGTCAGCGCTGGGACGCGGCATGAGCGGTACGACTTTACATCGTGACGCGCTCGGGTACGACCCACCGAGGCAGCCGAATGGACGTGCTCGCGTGACGCAATCAGGTGACTCGCTCTCTCAGCAGTTCCGGCCACATTATGTCGATCCGCGACATCCAGATCGCGCTGCTCGACCACAGGGACCGCGCTGTACACCAGTGTCACCTCTAGATTTTGATGATATCAATGCGCCTATGCCACCAATTAAAGCAAGCACCGACGCAGGAGTTGCTGTTGCGTGCCCCGGAAGCACGCCAACGTAAGCTTGCTATTCGCAACTTTGATGGCACAGAACTGTACCAGAATCTCGGATTGGATTTGGCTGACTGGGGTCGCACGTTTTTACACCAAGTCACGATGAAGCAGCAGGTCTGTAGATTTCCATGGGCGGAAGACATCAAGGTCGACTTGCTAGGACACTATATCAGTGGGACAGCAGATATGTTATACTAAAAACAAGCGGACTTTTGGTGGCTCGAAGAAGCCTTTCTCGACCAAGCTATGGTCCGGTTGCTACACACGTTCAAGACTACTATCACGGCGTCGCCAAGCGGAAAACTTTTCACTGCAAGGAAGGGTCCTAAGCGACCTTGGCCGGAACACTACCTGCATATGGTGGCTGTATGCGATGCCTGCGGCGGAGGCGCAGAAGTACAAGTTCTTAACAACATTGTTCACTATGCGTCAGCTGATATGACAACAGTGTTGATGGACAAGTACAACAATGAGCGACACGATCATTTGCGCCAAGCCGAAGATTGTGCGTACTTTGCGCAGTCCGGGGCATCTGTCTTATGATGCAGTTGATAAAACTGCGAGAAATCCAAGCTTGAGTATCGAGCTGACAGATCACAAGCGGATGACATGCATCATGTGCGTACAATCCAAGCAGACGAAAACAAGTAGAACTGTAAATACTCTGGACAAAACGCTCCGATCGACCGCATTGGTAATGTTATCATCTCAGATCTTGAAGGTCCACTGAAGCCTGCAGATCAACTCGGGAATCGATATTTGATTAATTTCATCGATTACAAGACCAAAACAACTCTCAAGTATTCCTAGCATGAATAAAGGACACTGTGGCAAAGGAGTTCGAGCAATCCTTGGCTTTCTTTGAAGGGGTGCAGAATTGCTGTTCTCAGAACAGATGGAGGTGGAGAATTTCAAAAAGTTGAGCTATTCTGCAAATAGACAGGCGTTGTAAGACAAGTGAATGAAGCGCGGAATCAATCGTCTAATGGGAAATCCGAGAGAATTCACAGGAACCTCAGTTATTGCAACACGATGCAGCATTTCCAGCGCATCTTTAGTCATTTTCGCATCACGAACTTAACATCCGCCTTAGAGTCGCCGCTGTCTCCATAAAGTCGTGATGGTTAAGCCTAATTCCTCCATTATCTTTTCAAGCCACAATTTTAACGGCTTTTGAATTCCACCACCACGGTCCGCAAAGGCAGGATCAATTTTCTTGTACCCAATAGAATCCATTTAAACTTTTAATTCTTGTCCACTAAGTACACTGATACTTTCAAAATCTTGTCATTACTATTTTTGCATGTACAAAACTCGGCAACGAGCGTAAATAACGATAGAGTCGCTGTAAGCTTCCACATAATGTCGATTTTTTTCTCGTCGAAGAATGCAGCTCGATTAATGCTTCACACTTTACAAGAATTTTTTTCTTCATCTCCTATTTGATCAGAAGTGCCGCATGATTCTTGACTCTTTATGCTCAAGCGTTTTAAATATGAGGTTCTGATTGATGATCCGAAGTGTCGTCAGAAGAAAGTTTAGTCGGGTAGAATTACTATGATACAGCACAGATGATTGCAGGCGAAAATGTTCGGTATCACGCTTTCGCTTCGTATTAACCTCCGTATCAGTCTTTATGGAAGTAATCCTGTGCAGTTTCTGAAGTTGTCTTGCGGACAGAGACAATTTCCCAGCGTATATCTTAATCAAGTTTGTTCCTGAATTTCTGCAACCCTCATCTGATAAGCACGCCAGCGCGAGAACCTTCTTGCCGTTTTTGACGTATTCAACGTGCACGACCCATTAAACGAACTTTCATTTGGACGTCAGGGTATCACCGTAAAGGGATCCCGATATTGAAAGGTCTCTACAGCCTGTCGAACATCTGATGGAGGATTCGCCATGCGTTCTAGGAAAGTCTTGACGACAAATGCGGCGAGGAACGGCATCTAGGTTAATCGACCTAATATGTCGTTAAGGACAGCAAGGTGTCACAAATATTTAAACTGGGATAGGAATCTTTGAGAGACGCATCGCAATTTTTGTATTGCGAAAATCAAAAAGGGAATTTATTTATAACCGATAAGATACGCTCAGAACGAGGAGCATTTTTTCGATCGGACTGCAAAACGAGAACGAAGGGAGGGAGAACGCAAAAATGCTCGCAGCTCTCGTTATAAGCGAAAGGAGCACAAATGTGTGATTATCGTGCTCGCGCCTTTCCGGGGATCATTTTCTCTCTCATTTTAGAGCTCTTCTATCCCGTGCTCGTGAAATGCTTGCTTGTAGTTTCTTTTGTTTGTTCAAAACGATAATTGAAAAAACGGATCTCCGCCAGTAGTAACGGAGATGTGACGGGCGTATTGTTATAAATGATCGTGTTTGACAGGATGCCAAACTCCAAGGTTCAAGTGCAATACCATGGGAAGGTCTCACCTGATTGGCCGATTTTGTGATGATTCGACAGATGCGACAAGGAGAGACAGACGACAAATTGGCAGGTGAGACGACGTGGCGATACGGTTGCAATGTGGAATCACCGTACGAGATGTTCAGGTAAGACGAATGTCATGCGAAACTTACATAGTCAAGCTGCAGTGCCGTTGGGGCGCATGTTGTAGTGTTGACAAACGAGAAAGTTAATACAAAATGTTTTTTCTTTATTCTTAAGAACCTTTGCACAAGTGCAAAAACCTCGAGCATCAAACTTTGCAGGTTATAGGACCAATCAAGCGTGATGGCGGTGCGGCTAATCAGAATGGACTCGTCGTGGTAACCGACGTTCCTAACAATGCTGACGACCGCCAACTAAAATAAAGGTAGGCATCGCCCGAGGTGGCAATGGAGAAAGTGATGGCTATGCACAGGGAAAATTACGAACGAATGCAGCGGATGGAGGTCTCCCAGAATAAATATTCGGCAAGCACTAAAAGGGATCACCGAGACGAGAATGTTCGGTTCATATCTGTGAGTCCGAGCTGGCATGAGTCTCCAGGATTTAAGGAGCACCCCTCCTCTACAGTAACCAAACTACGCTTCCAGACGTCACAATCAGGCAGGTGTTGGAGGATGTATGCGGAACATGATTACGCAGAATTCAATGTGGGTCCGGGTCTTGGACCTCTGAATGAAAGGCATGATATACATGCTACCATCCGATGTGGATATGCCGAGCACGATGCATGTTCACCCTTGATTGCATATTGCGGGTATGATGGACGCATAGCATCGCAAGCTCGTTTTACATCCTTTCAACGACAAGGAACTCTACCACGACTTTAATTGCGGGTTCCTCACATGGAATTAGAAATTTAAACAACAATTCGTGCTCGCAGAGTGCGCGTGGGGTTTGCGTGGCCGGTTGGCATCAAGGTGGATGTCCTGAAATAGCAACTGGAAGTCAATCCACAGACGTATTACAGTCGACAGGTGTAGCCTTGATTGTAAATAAATCCAAAGCTTGGAGCATGCTATTCAAAGGTCGATTCGGACCAATATCTCACTTGCCCAGAGCATGAATCTGTTCATGGTGCCGAAAGCGACTCACTGAAGTTTAGAATGACTACTTTCGGTATCTAACGACCGTAAGTAATATGTGCGGAGGAGGACCACCTCGTACTGGACAACGGCGTCCACTGTGCAAACCAGCTTATACGCACAACTATGTTGTCCCGCTTAAAGGTAAACCACAACGACTTCTTATGCCAATCCGAAGCGCTGGCGCAATCGAGCGCAGTCGACGGAAATAGACACCCATGCACAGAATCCAAGGCGCGACGTGGTCATCGTTGTTGATTGAAGAAATAAGGCGTAGGGTAAGGTCGAGCTTGAGGTAAAGTCGACATTCGATGAAAATGACCAGCGCACCTGTTACAAGTACAGATAAAATTGAACACATTATGTTTATGTGCCCTCATTTAAAAATAAGGTTCCAAGAGCAAAATTGACCTTAGCAATTGGCAATGGTGGGAGTCTACAAGGAAACCATTGGATCCTTAAAAGTAGGTCGAGAAAACATCTGGTCAACTACTTAAATTAAAAGATTGTCAGCATGAATGTTTGACGGTAGCTACAAAAATGGGGTGCGGCGGGTTATCAAGCAAGAATTATGATTGAGGTTGTCGCGATTTTATTTGTGAAGATCATACAGCTAATCCATGTTCAGTGCTCTACAAAAAACTAGCTTAATATTACCCCATTTGGTAAACTCGAGGCTAAAGGACGTGTAATCTAATATAAAGGAGGAAGGCGTGTGTTTACCGCTGGGTTTCGATGTACACCACCTATGGATGTCGCCTGCAACATCAGTGTGTTGGTTATTAAGGTGATGGGACACGATAACAAGGTCTTAAGATCATCGAGGGATGCTATGATAGCTGTATTTAATTCATGTATGAATACGGTTCGTATGTTCACAGTGGTACCTTGATGCACTTCCATCGTTCACTGGGCCTTCCATGAATTGATGCTATCTTATAAGATGGCCCAAGACACAGCTTAAGCAATCGTGCTGACGAATACGACATACCCACGGGCCTACAGGAATAGACTAAATCGGCGGACACACTACCAGCACGTGGACAGGACTATTTTCTGTAATTTGAAGCTGCACGTCACTCTCCGATAAACCGCTCAAGCAAAGTCGCGCTGTCTCATCTAGTTCTGCATCCCCGTGGTTTTATTTATGCCCTGCTTCGCCTTTCCGCTCGTCATCCACAAACCATGCGCCCATTCTCTTTTTGCCAGGAAAAGACGCAGGTCACTCGCCTGGCACTGGACCCTCGCTGTTTTTTCGCCCCTATCGCATTCTTTGATTGGTCCACCAAATTGTTCGTGTCACGGAGAAAACGCTGTTGGGTATAATAACGATCGCACAACACAGCATGACTACCATCATCTATCTTTGACTTGACAGGCTTTTGAATGGCAAATATGTTGGACGTCGGATTTTGCATTCAACACGAGCGATCGGGTTCTATCAATGGGAAGACAGATCAAAATAGAACCATGACGGAAAGAGACCAGACGGGACACGGCGTCCTCTTTCTGTGATGGGAAAAGGCACAAACGAATGCAATACTTTCTCAAAGGTTAAACGATTATTCCCAGTACTATGTAGAAAGGCCAAAACAAATCGATGCGTCAAGTACAGGGTTAGTCTGGACCGAACCCAACCGAAATCTGCACCGCACCCGAATCTTGTGCTCACTATAAACGTAATTCGCGTGCTTTACGCAGGGCGCAGTGTAGATGAATAACCTGTCCTATGCCCAAGATAAGCAAACTGAGGAGCTCAGTCAAAGAAAGAAATGGGAGATAACTTACCCTTCGATTTATGAGGTGGATCGATTTGCTGACCTCAAAGTTCCGATCAACCCACAAGATCGTTTGGGCAATCGCTACCCAATCAATTTCATTAAGTACTCGTCTAACTCTTGCCGTGTATTTCATCCAAATCCAAGGGTTTTGCTGCCCTTAAGTTCGAGCAATTTCATGTGAATTCGAACGAGATTTCAATTTCAGGATTCACGTGCTGCGCACGGACGAGGGTGGTGCATACAGGGCAAAAACGTTTTTTTCAATGCTACAGGCGTCCCATGTCAGGTTGGCGAAGCTAGTAATGGTAAGGCTGAACGGATGTATCGTACTATCTCTGTTTCTCCGGGGTATACTACATAGTACGCTACTTATATTCTAATCCAGAGCAGAACCAAGTTGAACCCTGGTGAAGTATCTATGGTGGATTTTCGGCAGAATATGGTGTATGTGCTGAACGACATCGTGATTATCAGGATCTGCAAAGACGGTTCATTTCAATGCAAGAGACAAGTCACTTAAAGAACGCGGGGGGGGCATAATAATCGGCAAAGGTAACGATACGAAATGGTACAAAGCGTACATACTTAAGGAAAAGGTAGTTTTGGTTACAAACATGATCGAAATAACAGGCAGCTCAAGCCCTTCGTGGAGGGGCTCAAATGTCAAGAAGAGACACACAATGATGGTCAACCGGATATTTATGAAAATTCACGCATTAAGAAACGGTTGAATTAAAGCCACAAGGACCAAAAGTCCTTATGGACTAGAGAACGACACGGCATAAGATCAACCAGCAAGCGACAGCCTAGAGAGACTCGAATGAGGGTCCTGATGAACAACGGTATCTTTAGGATGCAGTCATGGTGCAAGATCCTATTCAATATGTTGTGACCATCAAAGTGATCACCTAGAGCAGTGGGTCACGGTTATAACTGAAGAGTTAGATATCCCAAACGAGAACGACGCTTGCGCAATTATGGTGCCACCATAGGTGCGCTTTTCTTACACAACAGTGAGTCTACGAGACCTAGACCGATTCAAATCGAGACCTAGGGCGATGCAAGGCTTGTCTAATTGTTTGCAAAAACGAACAAGTGCTAGTTGTTGACTATACGCTTACGTTCGCCGCCGTCATGGGGTTAGGGGCGGATAAGTTGATCCTGGTGCCCTCCAGAAGATGGAATGCACCGGCTCGGCATGGCTATGTACCGAAAGCGTAAGCCAAGGACGAAAAAGAGGAACAGCTGGACATCTACATTAAGGTGCCTAAAAATGTGGTTTGGATAGATAAGGAGTCTAAGAGTTTCCGAGTGAAAACTCGAAATAATGTTGTCCATCTGATAAAAAGTCACTCTATGTTCTAGATTAGTCCATTCGGCTGTGAAGTAAATTTCTTGATTACATTCTGCTCCAAATTGGATTTGTGCAGTGCACGACGGACATGTGTATGCATTACAAGTACTAAGGCGAGACATGCACGGAGGTTGGTGTCCATGTTGATGACATGTAGGTCGCAGGCACCGAGTAGAGCGCTGCAGAATTATTTGTGGATATGAATTCGCTGTCAATTGAGGACTTTGAGTTTGTGAAAAATTTCATGGGACTACAAATTGATCTGGAGGACTCAAATGGATATGTTTTGGATCAAGAGGTCATGATCGTTTTTTTGCTGAAGGGGTTCGTAATGGAGTTGCTAATGGGATACGAATCTCTGTTGAAGACGAGTGCAACATGGACGACAAAGGCAATCTGGACTACCTTCCTACAAGAGGTGCAAAAGGTGAGCCAAGTGTGAAGTCATTTCAGTCACGAATGGAAAGCCTACTATTGATTGCATGATGCTCGCGTCCAGAGCTTTGTTTCGCTGTGCATACGGTCACGAGACAGACACTCATGCCGACGAAGAAGGATTGTAATACGGCAAAGCGAATCGTACAGTACTTAAGAATGTCGAAGTATTTACAGTTTCACCTAAACGTTGAGGGAACGATGTCGTAGGACGTCCAGACCGAACGTTGGAGCATTGCAGGTTTCGTTGCTCTATGGTTGTGCAAGAAGCAAACAGGAGTATTGCTGAGTATGGAGAAGGCCGAGTTCATCTCTGCGTCGCAAGCTGGTCGTGGAGTACTGGGCACGAAGGAATGGCATACGAGCTGAAGTTGCGCGTGCGCGAGCCCATGCCGATATGGATCTACAACTAAGCCACCATCAAGCAGCTCAAGTATGAGAAGAGCACCTAGAACGCCAAGCACGTAGACATACGCTTTAAGTTCATCTGCCATCATGTACAAGAAGGGATTGCGGTACCAGGAATCGTGAAGCTACAGGCAATAATGGCCGACATATATTGTCGAAGGCACTGCCGGCCCCATAATGAAAGTATTGTTAAAATGTTCATGTTGAAGGTCACAAAGGATGAGCCGAGGAGGATTGTTAGAAAAGATATTATTTGACAGGCTTTCAGGCTTCAGTGTTTGAGTGCAATAACATGGGACGGTCTCACCAGATTGGCCGGTTGTACGACGATTCGACAGATGCGACTAGGAGAGAGAGCCGACAACTTGACCGGCGGGACGACGAGGCGATACAGTTGCAATGTAGGACCACCGTACTTACATAGTCAAGCTGCAGTGCAATTGAGTACACGTTGTCGTGTTGATATATATATATACATATAAATGTATGTATATATATATGAATATATATATTTATATATTATTTCTAACAACATTTGCACAAGTGCAACAACTTCAAGCATCAACTCTTACACGTGTCCGGACATGAATAGATGCTATCTCACGCGTTAATTAGCATTCAATCGCATCGTCGTACTGATAAACCTTTGGTATATATCTTTACGTAACTAAGACGTGACGTTAGACGCATAACAGTATACATTGGTGGCCCACAACGTGATTCACTATCATTTTTGAATAAGAATGTACCCTGCATCTTTGGAGACTACTACGACAATTAGCCTTCTTAGTACCCATGTTCACTTACGAAAAGATTTTTGTCGACTAAAACGTTAATAACTTTTTCTCCTGAAACTCTTTTTTCAATGTGACTGAATATTTTAGGTGCTCGTCACTGTTATTATATCTAGATCAATCGTTGTTACTGTGAAATTCCCAATTTTTTTCTAAAAGATAATATTTTAAGGGATATTTTAGAGGGCTTACGAAACGTTTCCCGACCTTCAGCATGCTTAGAGGAACTGTGGCCTTTAACGATGACGGTAGTGGACGTTGCTAGACGTACTCATATTATATGCGCGCACCCTTGTCCTATGAGTACATCAGCGTAGACATAGTTGACGAGAACAAGGCAAATTATAACAAAAAGTCGATGTCGTCAAAGGCCGTTTATGGGGTGTTTCATGATATCAAGGCAACAGAGGTAAGGCAAGATCGACATCTAAAGCGTGCCGTACTAGCAGGTGCATTTGCGAGTATACTGCTACGAAAGATGCGTTTTCTCACAGCTACAGCCCTTGACTACTGGAGCGACGAAGCCATCTTCACACCCTGGACCTAGAATGACATTCATATAAAAAACTTGTAGGGTACCACCACCTATGGCTCGATCGCAGCACACACCCAGCTGCTACATGCAGTACAATGTACTACAGTGCATCTCGTTTCAGTGTGCAACATTCGTGTGTTTCTCTCGTTCGACGTGTCCACACGACTCATCATCCAAACATACCAGTACCACACAGGTCACAGTTGTGACAACCGCGCTCAACATCGACCACTATACTAAATCATAGAGGTTATCCAACTTCGCAACCAACCTCCGTCCCAAAGTCTCTCCAGCCTCAAGTACGAAATCCTCGATCGTCTAAGTGATTTCTCACGTGCTTCTCCTCACACAGACCCCTCCATTCCACTGGTTTTCCGCCGTCCTCCACTTTGCATTTTGCCTCACCCACAACAAATCACCCACGTATTTCCGCCCACCCACAGAACCTCTCATCCCACACGTCCCATGTCCGGCACGCGCATCTACGTGGGCAACTTGCCCATGGACGTCCGTACCCGCGAAGTCGAAGACATTTTCTACAAATACGGGCGTATCCGGGACATTGACGTCAAGTTCCCCTCGCGTCCGCCCGCGTTTGCATTCGTCGACTTTGAAGACGCTCGAGACGCTGAAGACGCGATCCGCGGCCGCGATGGCTACGACTACGACGGGGCGCGGCTGCGGGTCGAACCCGCGAACGGCGGGCGGCGCGAGTCGGGTCGAGACCGACCCCTTAATCAGTCATCGACCCGGTACCCGCGCAACATTCGCGGGTCGGGTGACTTTACCGTCACGATCTCGAACCTCCCGCCGCGCGTGTCGTGGCAGGACCTCAAGGATTTTATGCGGAAGGCCGGGGACGTGGTGTTTGCGGAAGTGGACGGACGCGGCGGCGGCATCGTCGAGTACGGCAATAAGCGCGACATGAAGTACGCGGTGGAGAAGCTGGACGACACGGAGTTTCGCGGCCGGAGTGAGAATTCGTACGTGCGCGTGCGCATGAAGAGCAGTCGTGGCGGCCGCAGCCACAGTCGCAGTCGGTCGCGGAGTCGCAGCAAGTCCCCGCGACGCGCGAGCAAGAAACGCAGTCGCAGTCGCAGTTGCAGTAGTGAGGAGAGGAGCCGCGACGGCGGACGATCGACGAAAAACCGACGCAGTCGGTCGATAGATAACAACGACAGGAGCGAGACGCAGCGCCGCGAGGACGACAAAAGCGACGGTGGGGAGGATGATGACAACGACAATGATGGTAAGGAAGGGCAAGGTAGTTTCGAGACTGCTAGTACTTGTGACAAGCAGGAGACAATGATGGAAGCAGTGTCGAAGGCAAAGGATGAGGATGACGAGATGCAGAGCGAAAGTGACGAACGCGCGGCTGAAGCAGAAGCAAAGGAGGAACGAGAGATGGACGAGTAGAGCAGCGTAACGGACGCCCGAATGGAGGAGCGGAAGCGGATGCAGGATGGAAACGATACCCGACCGAGGAACAATACTTTATTCAGGGATTGCAACAGTGGCTGGACTTGGTTTTGTGCGAGCGTGCATGCGTGAGTCTGGTTGCTGCTGCAGTCGGCGGTCTCTTTATCCTGTGCCTTTGTGTAGGCCTCCATTCCCTCTGTTCTGTTTGTTCACTGCTCGAGACCATTTGCATTGTGATTTGATTTTTCTTCATTTTGGTTCGATTGGCGGCGACGGCATTTGAGGCTCGGGCGGACTGGCAGGGACGGCAATAGTGCGAAGGATGGCGGCGACGGCATTTGAGGCTCGGGCGGACTGGCAGGGACGGCAATAGTGCGAAGGATGGCGGCGGCGTTGGTTTTGGACGATGATGACGCGGAAGCAAGCCTGGGAGCTATTCGACTGGAGTGCGAGTTGTCGTGCTGCTAGAGCTTGATGCTCCCGTAGCTGGTTGAGCGGTAAGAAGATCAAATTAAGTTTTCGTGCAAACGCTGCTTCATTTCGTGGCTAACAACGTGTCTCCTTGATCGCACTCTATCTCCTCGAGACCATTTGCGATTGTCAGCGAAAGTAAAATCTCACCGACGACGTCAAGCGTACCGTCTTTGAGAGTTGCACCAGCATCCACCAATTCGTTTTCGTGCAGCTCGGAGACTATTTGACTCGTAGTATCAGGGGAGTATGAGGCATACCCGGCTAGGCATGTTCTTCACGGAACCGAATTCAACTCCAATCGAATGATCTTCTGAGGTGGACCCTCCATCAGGGATTTAACCCCGGCCTCTAGCCCTTCACCGCTGTATGATACCAATGGCGAAATCTCGATGTACCCAGATTTGTCCAACATCTCCTGCACAAACCTATCAGCCTCGGTGGCAGGTAGAGTTGCGGTAGCCGCTGCGAAAATCCATGCTTTTCCTTCATTGTGCATCATTTGACGAGCACTGTCAGGCGAGTCGAGGGGGTTTCCTGGAGGATTCTTGACCGGCGCGAACTCAGTCTCCCGAGGTACTGAAAGAACCGCCATTCGTGATGATAACGGGAAGACATCAAAAATGAAAGATTCCAGCTTGATGCCCGAGTTACTCGTAGGAATATACGTTGCTCCAGTATCGTCAGCCGTAGGAACTTTCTTGTAAGCCACGTGGTACTCAGTATTCGACGCTGGGAGCACCACGCGCACCAAGAAATCACTGCACATACATTCTGATGTTAGGTATTGCAACGATTATACCACGCTTAAAACAAGACACGTACATCGTGTAGAAATGATTGCAAATGTTGGCTGCTCCGAATACCAACTTGCCTGTGTCAGAATCCACACGCTCAGACATTTCACGGTCGATCTCCGAGTACTCAATGACACAGAACCGAGCGTTTCTTTTTGCCAAGACGCCGACGCAGTCATCAGGTCGCGTCTTCCAAACCACCTTGTTACCACAATCTGCTCCCTTATCAATGCAGTACCCAATAAAAGTCGGGTCGGCCACCTTGCACAATGCATTATCCACAGAGAAGACATGCAAGTACTTCACACCGCGCGTTTGCAGTTGAGCAAGCGCTCCACTCGACTTGAGCGCTATGTACACGCCACCATTACCGTCTGACGCTGTTGCCAGCTTATACGCATTCTCCAGAATCAGCTTTCCATCCGTCGTAAAGCACGGCAAAGTACCTTGTGGAAAGAAAAACATCTGCGACTCGTTCAGTCCAAAAAAGTCATGCTCCCGAAAGAACTCGACCGTCGTGTCGTGATTCATCTGGCTGGTCATCACGAGAAATGGAATCTCGATCTCGCTTCGAAGACGTGCCGGGTACTGCTTTGCTGCTAGATGTTCCAGAGCCAAAAGCCTCTCAGCGAACAACTGGAAGAGACTCTTCTTCGACGGTAGTCCGATGTCGTACATGCCTTTCGCACCTGCAAAGCCAAGCCGAGTGCCTTGGCCGCCACTCAGCACCAAAGCACACACTTGTCCTTGACTGATCGCTCCAAAGCCAAGATTTGCCCATAGTTGCTTGTCTTCAGCCGAACATTGTTCCAACAGATCGTAGTCCTCCAGAGGCTCAATGCTTCCCTTGTCAACTGTCTTTGCTTGCATCGAGACTTGGAACATGTGTTGCAGTCGCTCCAAATCGAGCCCTTCAAGCTTCAAAGATCATATTTCGACATGACGTTACTCGATTTAACGTTACACTTGCGCTTTGTATGCTCACAACAACGTACCTCCTTCGACAGCTTCTGCGCCTCGAGAGCCGAAAGTTGGCCAGCGTCATCGAACTATAGATTCAATACAAAAAGCCTCACCTAGCTTAGCACTTGCTAAGTCACAATGGAATGATGCATACCTTGAGAACATGGCCTTGGCCGGCCGCGCGCAGCTTGCGTGCCAATTCCTCCGAAATATGTGGCATGACGATTGTATTGATGTGATAATGCAATTATTAAGTGGGAATTATCTATCGCTTGATATTGATCGGATATTTCGTTTTATCCTATATTGGTCTTTCGTTGTCGCTTAAGGAGAGCCTGCCTTAGCTAATAATAGTGCATATACTTTCAACTTCTCCGAACAGCTTTTATATCCGGTCCTGACATCGGGCCATTTGCAGAACCGAAGGACCGCCGTGATATGTTAGCTGATGATGAGCTTTGTGTCGGGTCTCGCAGCTTTTGTATGCTACTGAGGCCGTCATATGTGCTGCATAGACTGATGTAAAATAGCTCTTAATCACATCGAACGAAGACTGCTAGTCCTGATCTCGACCCTCTTCTGCTGCACGGTTATCATAAGTATGTCCTATGTAGCCTCCTTGCTGTAGCCAAACGTTATTTAGCGCCTAAATCATCCACTGCGTCCTATCAAATGCTAGAGTTGCCAGCTTTCCTATCGGACCTAGATTGAAATGAAGTAACCACGAATCTGGCGGTTTTGTAAAGAGGTGACATCAATCCGCACGTTAAAGCAAAACGCCACACACTACAGCGGTCAAATGAGAGCAGCAAACACAACGTGCTTGTTTGTCTAAGTCAACTGGATGTGGGACATGGACTGATCATGTGCACTGGCGCGGGTCCGTCAACGTAGCTGGCCACTGATTATAATCATAGGAAAAAGCCCAAAACATCGGCTGTCGTCAAGTGGGTTCAACGGCTAGATCTCTGATCAAGCTAATCATAGAAGCTGGGCAACAAATTATTGAAGCACACCACTGTGCGCTTAGTTGTGTATGGAAGACTTTAGCTGCTACGGTGCCTCGAAATTTACATCACCGATGAGTATTGGACCATACACTTGCAAAGTTTCAATATATAAGTTCGTTCGTCGGATCTACCGAGCATTGGAACAGCCGAGCTTTTCCTTCACGTACCGAACAGAAAGTCCGACATAACGACCACATTCGTCTCAACTCGCTACTAACTCTAATGGCTGACACGTCCATCGGACGTGGCTGACAATCGTGCAAGTTGAAACGTCAGTTAGCACCTTACCCGACCTTAACAAGCAAAGGGTCGCTTACCTCATTGTATTCGTCAGCGAATGTGTTTGACAGTGCTCGTGGAATTACAACTCCGATCCAGCAATTCGCAATTTATCACAAGTTGTAGATTCAACGAGCCCAGTCAGATCAGCATTGCCAAAATACTGATCCCAATGAGTACACGTTTGCGTGGCATTAGCTTACTCTTGCACCAATTTCACGAGACGGAGCTTAGTGATTCTGCTCTGCTCCGCTGCAGCCACAGCAAGCTCGTCTTCAGGGCTGTTGTCCTTGCGAGACTCCAGAATACGGAGCATCTCGAGGGCAGTTTTTCCAGTCGCACACACAATGTAGATGTATCTGTGACAACACCGACACCAAGTCAGAATATCCATAGAAAAGGCGCAACCGCTAAAAGACGTACCCGAACTTGTTGTAATACGCATCATTCAGTTCCTCGAAGCGATCGAGCACCACTTCATCCGCATCCTTCGTTGCCTACGTCATTCAAATTCACATGCGTCAACATCACGACAACCACAGTAGTATCAAAATAGTGAAGATTAATATAAGAGGTACAAGATCGAACCTTTTGCTCCTGAGCTTCCCACGCCTTTATAGGCTGTTTCGCTCTCCCAATCTAATATCTCAATATAAAGAGCTAGCGTCAATCCCTTTACGTCATCAGACTCGGCAGGTAAAATAATCGATCATCATCCGAGAAACGAGCCTTTGGGTGTGCTGCAAACGCTTCGAGCCAATCGTCTCGTGTCAACGTAACGTCCGCTGCATCGGCTGCTTGGTAGAGTTCGTCGACACCTCGAATAGGAAATTTCGTAAGCATTTCTGCCACCCATCGCCTAGAGCCACAGCATTGTAATAACTTCTGGCCAAAAGATGACGACTGATGTCCAGCTTCGGAGGCGGCTGCAGCGTCGTTCAGAACAGACAGGTTCATAACGCTGTGTAACAACAGACGAGTGCTTATGATCCGATGGTCGAGCGTATCCGATTCGCCGGGGAAATGCGAATATATTATATTTTATCGATTTTTAAGGCAATACGATAGACCTGTCTCAATAATAGTCCGGGAACATCGATGTTCTATAATTTTATAAACTATATTACGTAAGACAGATATAAAAGACCGCTGATGTTACTGCTTGGATTTCTGTATTGCTCCCACGCCACACCACCGGTTCCTCCACCCCACCTTTCCGACCTTAAGGAATCGCCAGCCATACACAATGCCACTTCAAGGAGCAAACCACACCACAATGACGGATAACATCCGTGTTGCTCTTTGCAAATACCATACAGCAAACCCAAAGCTGACCCAGCTCCAACCACTCAACTGGCTTTAGGAAACGCCCAACGTTAAAGTGAGCAAGGCTACTTACTCTAGCACACTTGAGCAAAAAGCAAAATTGCTCAAGCTTTCCATTGATGCAAACGCAAACAGTAAGCGACATCAGGCAATCAATTATCCTTTGATGGAAGCTGCGCTCGCCGATTGGTTTACAGGTCATCAGGAGCGAGCAAATATGAGCGGTGACCTTGTTTGCGAGGCTACCGGGAAGATTTTGACCGTCATTCTTGCATCCTCTGTGGCAAGAGCTTAGACGACACCTCTGCTAGAAAGTTCAGACGAAAATAATACAATGGTAATATGGTGAGCGCTCAGTGAGATCCTTCGTGACGCAGTTAACTTCTACAAGCGAACAAGGCTCCGTCGGCCCGTTCTTAGACACTGTTGTTCTTTACTATTCCTTCCAGACCAAATACCGCGTCGCCCAATTACGTAAACTGAGTTTGTGCGAAACAAAGAACAAGATGGCCAGCACCGTGCAGAGCGTATCACGATGATGCACGCCAAGGAAAAGATTCCGGCCACCGAAACAACATGCGGTAGATATCACGATCGAATTCTTGGCCTCGAATGAGGTTACCACAAATTCTGTTAACAGAATACACAAGCTTCAAGGTGAGCGCCTACTCGCCCCATTCCCAAATGTACAAAATTGACACGCCACACTTACTGCTGGAAACGAGGAGCTCGAGTTTCGTATCCGCCGCCAATTCTGTGTCAATATGATTATAAGTTTGCGGAAACTCGTCAGTCCGGCCGTGCGCATCCAGGCGAAAGAGTGCTCGTCTTGGACCCGTAATCTGGTGCGCTCATCGTCCATGCCATCTTGTTAACAGTATGTTCCTCGCTATCGTAGATGGAGAGGACGTGGCGGCAGCGGGTGGGGGAGGGGTCTGCTAAAGCAACATCGTGTTGTCTTCGTCCACAAGCTTGCCTAATTTAAAATTTTGGGAGTTGGTCTCAACATCCACTTTCCAGTCCATGTGTGTTTGATCCACATTTTACAAAATTCTCTAGTGCCGTGAATGTTGCATCAATTTTGCAAAATAGGCGAATTTCATAAAGTACGAAGTGGTCGGGACTGGTCTTTTGGATTAATAATTAAATAGTAGAGGCTTATCAAACTATACACGCCCCGAATCGGGAATATTCCAATAAATAAAGTTTTGCAGGTTATAGTTTACGGAGGTTCATTTAGACAGGTCTACGTAATTGAATTAGCAAACGCTGTAGTTTGTTGTGTGCTGCTCGAAACGAAATGATTGTGATGCGATTATAATATCGCGTCTATGCAGTGACAAGAGCCATTTCGTGGATAGGTCTGGGGCGACATGTTCAGTACACGGTTCGCCAAGTCCTGTGATCTTGGTGAACTCACTGAGTTGAAATGATGGGTCGTACCATCATTGCGGCCACCATGATGAAGGTCACCGCGCTGGAAGTCTTGTGTGTATTCCTGCGTGGTACTGCACCCGTGTCACACTCAGTTTGAAGCATTTGCGAACTGTAACTACGTAAGAGGAATCGAGGTGTTACAATCTTTGCTCTGAGACGGCGTGAAAATAAAGTGCGTTCCTTGACGCTAGCAGCATTCCACAAGAAAAGTAGTAATTTGTCGAGTTCCATGTCATGTCTTTTACGACCAATTCTATACTCTGCAGTCGCCTTCAGAACGTCTGAGGGATCTCTGCTAACTAGAACCCGGCACATCCATGTTCCATACATCATATTGGAATCCCTAAAGCATCCCCAATAAGGAACGAGCTTGTAATAGTACAGCCGCAGGGCATGTCCAGTACATATTTCGACATGCACTTCATGCGGAATTTCAAAATGCAGGTATGATATCCTGTCACTTGGCACATCATACATAAAATGTGTTAGCCAGTGTTGAGCTCGCACTTGACGAGGTGGAAAGAAAACTGATATTCAAACTGTGCCGTTATGTCGTAGCTGTTTTGCTCGCTATCTCGCACACTATGTTTCTGTATCTGTCGCTCTTACTAGGTCGACTTCCTGTCGCTGCGCTACCCTTTCGCCACCGATCCGACGACGCGCTTCCTGCCTGTCGTCAACTGCAAGATTCTTCACCTACCTTTTTGCAGCTGCTTCATCTGTCGACTGCCCTCTTATGCATATACCAACAGTCACCGACACCAACTTGATCTGGTATGTCGTGCCGCACATCGCGACTGCTCAATAGCATTCATCCCGATCTTCAACACTCCTCTTCATCGGCGACTTACACTGCGCTTACTTGATGTGAAGCAGTGATCGCAACTTGACCGTCTTGGCTGAATCGAGTGCTTTAGCGAGCACGTCCGCGAGCATAATCTCGCTTGTAGCACAAGTACTTGACTCTCACATCAATGTTCTTTTCTTTTGTAGACGACGCTTCTCCCTCAATTTGTTGTATCGCCGCCTGGTTGTCGATGAGCATTTTCATCGGTAGTGCTGGTGACTTGCCGATCTCACTTAGCGTCTCTCACTCCAAGTAGCTCCCGTCCGGCTTCAGAGGCTGCCACGAAATTCTACTACATTGTCGAGAGTGCCACACTCATTGCTTTTTCGAGCCATAGCCAAATACCATTCTATATAGCTTGATGAAGTTACAGGTCAAGGACTTTCTGTCTGCTTTGTCAGCTGCGTAGTCTGCGTCGCTGTAGCTTACTAGAACAGGTTGTGCATTTCTTCGACTGCTGGCTTCATACTGATCTTTAACACACACGTGTCACACAAATAGCGCACAATGCGCTTAGCCAATTTCCAGTCATTGATCCGTGGTTCGTGTGTTTGCCTAGTAGCCTTGTGAGCCGCAAATGCGATGTCGGGACGTGTGCACCTCGCCACCCAGAGCAACGATCCGACAAAAGACTAAAAAGCACGAACGCTGGGTTGACCTGGAGCCCTCGTGGCTGTAAGTAGACCGCTGGCTGCTCTTTGGACTTCATTAACATTTATTCCAATAGGCGCACAGTTTCAGTTGGCATCATTCATGCTGTGGTCACACAGCAAGTCGAAAAACAGACTCCTCCTGATCAAGGAAATACCTACGATCTCGATTGCGACTCCATTGCTGTCGCCCTTGTAATACAAGCAGAGCTAGCTGATGCAGCGCCTAAATCCGGCTTCTATCAACCGTGTTCTAAGCAATTTGGCTCCACAAGTGCCTTGCTTGCATTAAACTGTAGAGACTTTTCTTCAGTTTAAGCACAACATCTTCAATCCTCGTTGCCCTGGGTTCTTCTAGTGCTTTTGTTTATTCGTCATGCCCTTGGTGCAACGGGGTTACACAAATAGTTGCGATAACCAGGTATATCGGTGTGGTACACACAGAACAAGATCAGTATCACGGATGTGGCATACTTTTGTATTACATACGCTAAGCGATAATACCGTACCCTATCGGTTATGGTTAGAGGATATCTATCGTAATAAGGTCTCCATAGAGGCGACGTAGTTCTGATGTGGTACACAAGAAGAACTACGATGAGGACTATTCGATTAGGTAGCATAGTTTTAAGGTTAAAGATGTAAGTAAGGTTTATTATCGCTATAAATCAGTAAATATATTCAGTTCTCTTTTGATCAGTTTCAGACACGTGTCTTTGTAAGACGTCTCTGGTCGTAAGAGTTAAGTGCCTGAGTAAAGGCTAAGTACTCTTGAGCATTGGTGCCACGTGATTCCTTGGAGTTGTATTCCACTGAACCAGGACTAGAAGCTTAAGAGCTTGTACATACACTTACACTTAAGTCTTACTAAGTCTGTAAGACCTGAGACCCTTTAAGTTAATACCCGCTTAGTTTAATATACTAAGAGAATCTACGAGTCTAGAAGTCTTCCTCTGACAAAGGGGTTAGGGTAGCTCCGCTACACCTGGTAGCACTTGTAGCCAATCTACACCTGAGTCAGTTAAAGACTGTTCTCTTCAAGGATAGAATCAAAGATAACCCTCTCTGTGGCCCAAGGATTAGCGCTGGAGAAAGTCAGAGCGCTAGTCGGGAACGAACAAGTGAATTTTATCCTCGCACAAGGTCCTGACATGATTCGTGCACGTTTTGACGCTTTTATGCAGTTTGAGTCCACTTTGGAGTACACGACCATTTGGCATCGGCTATGCGTACTCGGTATGTTCCCGTACCTGATGAAGAGCCAAGGGCTCGCCCCCTTGTCTTGACTGTAAAGACATTTGAGGGAAAAGAAGGGGAGGATCTCCTCCTGTGGATCAGAGAGGTAAAAATGGCCATGAACTCTGCTATGCTCCGGTCGGAGAAATAGCGAGTTGGGATGGATATCTCGAAACTAGGTGGTCGAACCAGAGAATGGGCTCTCACGTAGAAGACGTCGGTAGACGAAGCTTTCCCAAGGTGGGATTTGCTAAAACAGAAAATATCCCGGGTGTTTGCTCCGCCTAATCAGGCATACCGGGTGTGTTCTCGTTTCCTATCTACCAGTCAGGGCAAGAAAGAACTATCGGACTATGTCCAGGAACTGAGGACTCCAATCGCTGCCATGCAGCTTGATCCCTTACCTGAAATAGTTTTGGTTACCATCTTCATGGAGGGCCTTCGTACGGGCGTGGCTCGAACGGAAGTATTCAGGGTACACTCCACCTCCTTTGAGGCGGCTGTGGATATCGCATTGAACGCTGAGTTCAACTTTAAGGCAGCCCGTTTTGGCACCCATGGGTACAACCCAAACTCGGCAAACTCCTTTGGTTCATTCAATAGGCCGGAGCCTATGGACCTTAGTCTTGCCGAGACGGAAGAAGAAGCAGAGCTTCGAGCTATAGAACAGCATTGAAACATTCGAAGATTTTTCACGTGCGAAATCACAAAGCATCTGAGACCTAATTGCCCTTTACGCAGGGTACGCCAGGCTACTTCAGGCCGAACTCCGCCGCTAACCAGAAGTCTGGTACGATGCGGGAAACCGTAGACTCCCTGTAGGCGCGGGGCACTCTACCGGGGAAGAACTAGATTCTGTTGAGCCTCTAGGAGGTAGTGGCGAGCAAAATTTATCCCCAAGGAGTCCCGTGCACTCTTACACGGGACGCGAATACAAGCTATGCTTGTTGGTCGCAAAGGCGACTATTAAGGGCTTTGACAAACCCTGGTCGATTTTGATCGAACCCGGAGCATCCGGTAATAATGCCAGACGCTATTCCCTTGATGGGAATCGACGTTATGTTGGGGCGCTAGAAGCGCACGGGGTGATACGATCATTGTTCGCTTGGCGACAGGAACTCTAGTCACCGCACCCAAAGTTCCTGTGAACTTGGGTGTGAAGTTTTTCGATTTTGGTAGTATCGAACGCTGTTTAGTCCTTGATTTGGACACGAGATATGATCTCATTCTCGGTATGGCTTGGCTTGCGCTCCATGAGCCATGGATCGACTGGAGGTCGATAATATTAAGCGCCACGCGCACTGCCCCTAGCGGAGATTTGGAGAGTCATGAGCCCACCTCTGCTAGTAATTAGAAGTGTTATTGGCGCGAGCCACTGGCTGAAAATGTCAGTGTGCTGGACATCGGAATGTCAGAGTTAGTTGATTCTGACGATGTTGAAGACATGAGGATAGAGAAAAGCTCGATATGTGATAGTGAAGCGGCGCGTACTCCGCTAAGTGATAGTAGTTGCGAGAGCAACGTACTGAATGCTGAAAGCATTGTTGACCAAGCGTCAAGTCATCGAGGGTTGAACCCATCAGATGAGCGTGGAGTGGCACGTAAGTACCCACTGAGTGACGTTGGCTGTGATAGCGACGCGCTGAATGTCAATATTGGCGTTGTTGGTGAAATACCAAGGCATACTGAGCCCGGCTCAGCGGATGCACGTGAAGTGACACGTAATCTACGTGATGAAAACTTCATGTCAACTGACTTGTCATCGGATGTCGATAGCAACATCAGCTCTTGTCTAGATAAAATTACGTTTGATGATGGTATCGTTCAAAGAGATAAGAATCACATATGCTTGTGATGGTACAATTAGCTTTGAGGTATATCCTCGTTAAGTTCTCTTTTAGAACTCGAAGAGTTGTCGGTCGATGAGTTTTTGATCACTCACTAAATATGGAGACCTTTCAGAGGTGGTGGTCAATCGACCCGACATCATAGAGTTGAACTCTTCTTCACGTTTGGATGAAACCGTTCTGGAGGACATAAAAGCAGCACTAAGTGCGCGTAGTGGGTCATCAATACTGAAAGACCCTCATGATCCCTTTTATCCCTTAGTCAAGGAATTTCAAGATGTGGTCTGCCACTGTGTGTGCACGACCCACCCTCTGTTCTACCTCCGGATAGAGGTGTCCGTCATGAAATTGACTTAGTTCCTAAGACCAAATACTGTGTCACACGACAGTGGCAGTTGCCTAAGTAGCAATGTGATGTCATTGATGACTTCTTCCGTGCCAAGAACGAGGCTGGAATGGTACGTGAGAGTAAATCTCCACATTCGACACCGACATTTTGTGTCAAAAAGCCAACCGTCAAGTGGCGTATTGTGCATGCTTATAACAAGCTTAATGCGGCTACTATTGCCGCACGGACACCCATTCCTCGAAAGGATGTTCTTCAAAACAACATGGTTGGATGTACTATGCATAGCGCACTCGACTTGGTCGATGGATATTATCAATTTCTCATGCGAGCGAGTGATATTCCGCTTACGGCAGTGAACACCCCGAGTGATATGCTATGTGAACGGCTGGTGATGCCCCAAGGGCTGTCTAATGCTCCGGCAACATTTAATCGTCTTGTGACGCAACTTTTCCGCCCACATCGGGATTATGCACAGACGTACTTTGATGACATTTGTGCCCATAGTCGTGCCGAACAAGGTCGATCAGATGTTGAAATTCACATCAGTCATTTGCGAGCCGTGCTCGAGTGCATGCGCACTAACAAATTGTACGCCAACGCGTCTAAATGCATTTTTGGTGCAGCGGATATTCCTTTTCTCGGCTGTTTCATTGGTAAGCGCGGCCTTCGAGCGGATCCCGCTAATATCAAAGCTAGTGGACTAAACGATTCCTAAGAATCAAAAGGACTTGCGTAAGTGGCTTGCCTCGCCAATTACTTACCCAAATATAGTGAATATTACGCTCGTATGGCTCGGCCGTTAACTGATCTTCTTAAGAAGGAAATAGATTGGCTCTGGGACAACACCCATGCCGACGCATTTCGGGCAATAAAGGAGAGTCTTCTCCATGCTCCCATTTCGGCGTTGCTAAATCCTGAGTACCCTTTTAGTGTTGTCTGCGATGCATCCGGCTTTGCCTTAGGCAGCGCCCTGTCACAAACAGATGCTGCAGGCCGCGAGCGAGTAATCGCATTTGAATATCGTCAGTGAAAGCTGCTGAAAAGAACTATCCAGTTCATGACAAAGAGCTACTTGCTATGCAGTATGCGCTCGTCATATTTAGAGTCTATCTGCTTGGCTCCAAGTCATTCGTCGTCTACACGGATCATGCGTCATAACGCACGGCGACACAGTCACCTCACCTCTCTCAGAGGATGGCTCAGTGGCTTTCCTTCTTTGCGGAATATAACTTCGAGGTAAATTATAAGTCATGCAAACAAAATGTGCTGGCAGATGCTCTCTCTCGCCGACCTGATTAGGAGCTTGCTCATGTCACGAATCTGTCGTCTCCTAATGAGGAGTTAATTTGCGTGGCATATCCACGGGACCCTCAGTGTGTGGCATTGTTTTATGTCCTTGGGAGTGAGGAATATAAAGAATCGTACAGTCAGCTATCGGCACACTTGCGGGCCAGCCTACATCAATATTTCATCGATAATGGCCTCTTGTGCTATCGCACAGAAGTAGCGGATACCGCTCGCATTGTCGTGCTTCACAATGAGGATGTAAAATATCGAATCCTCTTTGAGGCTCACGATACTGCCCTCAGTGGTCATTTGGGCCCGGAAAAGACCTATGGCTCTGTGATTCAACACTACTGGTGGCCCAAACTCTACAAATGGGTGAGAAAATACGTGCATACATGTGAAACGTGCCAGCGGGTCAAACCCTCGGCACATTCGGCTGCGCCACTCGCCAGTTTAACTGTGCCCACGGAGTATTGGGAGTTCATCAGTACGGACTTTGTGTTTGGTCTTCCCAAAGACTATGACGGCAATACGGGAATTGTGGTCTTTGTTGACCGTTTAAGCAAAATGGCTCACTAGCGGCAGTGCCGGATTCGATCAATGGCAAAGGTACATCTATGCTGTTTATCGATCGTGTGTTTCGTCAACACGGGTTGACGCTGGCAATCATCTCTGATCGCGACCCTCGGTTCACCGGCAAATTTTGGACTTCCATCTTCAAGGTGCTTGGCACGCAATTGGACATGTCCACAGCGGATCATCCGCAGACCGATGGTCAAACTGAACGAGCTAATCGCGTCATCGGCGATGTTCTTCGCAGTGTTTGTTCTGAGTCGCCACGGAGTTGGGCTCAATGCTCCCTGTCATTGAATTTGCGTTGAACAACGCTGTTCATGCCTCAACCGGCTTTACTCCCTTCTATGTGAATAGCCTCAAGCACCCCCGCGTTACGCTCACGTTACCACTACGTGGTTCTGGGCTTGGTTGGGGAGAGTCTGCTGACAAGCTTGTTGAAATCAGCCCTACCACGATGCAGAAACAAGTGAGCGAGTTTCTCGCGACGCGTGCGTGATGCAATAGCTGATAGCCAGGACAAACAAAAACAACAAGCTGGTGCTAAAGGCAGAGGATGTATTGATTCTTATGAAGTTAGAGACCAAGTCTTACTAAATGCTAAAACTTTACCTACAAATGTAGTGTCTGCCGTCTTCAAGACAAAGTTTCGCCCACGCTTCATCGGGCCGTTCACGGTCATAGAGAAGAAGAGCATTGCCTACACACTCAATCTTCCGCGCAAGTTGCGCACACACCCACTGTTTTACGTTGGCTTGCTTAAGCCATATCAAGATCCTTCTCTCGTGTCCCGGAAGGCGCTTGCGCCTGAGAGAGGGACGTCGTTCCCGTTAAATGCATCTTCGTCAAGAGTTCCATCTTGCTATTAAGTCGAGGCATGTTGTACTCCACCTTCTGCAGTTATTTTTTGACCGAGTCGATCGAGCCGAGACTGTTCATCTGCTCACGCAACTGATCCAACTCAGTCGATGACGGTTCATGAGAGCGTTGTACTTGGTCAAGGTTCTCCCGAAGTTGCTTCCTCTCAGTCACAGACTGATCCAGTGCGGTCTGCACGCGAGCGAAAGACTCGCGAAGTTGCTTCACCTCTGACACCAAGGTTTCATGAGCCTGGGCCGACGCATCGACCCCCTCCTGCGTTTCTTGACGAGGAAGGGAACTTACAGTTCCATGTGGAGAGACTTCTGGAGCGGCGTCGTCACAAAGGTCAATATCAGTATCTGGTGAAGTAACGCGGATACCCTGAGTCTGAGAACTCATGGGAATATTGCCCGTACGCCGTTGACATTTTTTAGCGTCGCGCTGAGGATCAGCTTGCACCCCAACGCGCTTCTTACGAATAGGTGTGGGGGTGTACGGCTCGCTCACCAACACCGAGTGACCCGCGACTGTCTGCACAGTCGAAACAGTGGTGGTTGGACCAGCAACTGGTTTTGCGTACTGCGTGCGATACAGCGAACTTAGCTGGCCTTTGGCCTTTAGCATAGCAAGCTCATAGCGCAGCTTGATCTCTAGCGAGCGTCGGTCTTGGAGGCACTAGATCGAAGGGCACTCATGCTGGTCAACTGACGTGCCCTATGTGCCCAACGAGTGAACGTGCGGCCTCACTCTCACCTGGGTACAGAACAACCGGGACCGTTCTCTGCGTCGGTACAGAGGCACCACGTGCTTGTTCCGTTAACTTGATTTGATGATCGGAGATCGTCGTCGCTTCGGGCGTCAGGTATCTCTCTGAGAACATCTCGTTCGGCAATGTCGTCAGACGTCGTAGCCTCGCGCCCTGTGGGTCAAGTAGTCAAGGGCTGCCCTACGAACTTTCGCTACAACTCATCAACGCTCAAAGGCTTGAAGCGATAGTCTGAATGCGCCTCGGCAATAGCTTGTATCTGAGACAGACATCTAGCTATCTCATTATCCTCAATATAGCGTTGCTGTTGCTCATCAAGCTCGTTGGTGATGATAGGCTCATCAAGAGTGGTTGAAGCGCGCAACGCTGTTAGCGCTTCAGCCGTGCTACGTTCCGGAAATGGGTTTGGCGCTATACAAGAAGGTTCGCACGACGCTGACGTGGCAGATTCGGGGGTTCCACTCTCATCCATGACAGTGTCACTGTCATAATCAACGATGTTCTCTCCTCGTATGATGTCTTCCAACGACTCGGAGGAATGCGAAGACTTTGCCATTGATGTACAAGGTGTAGTGAACACAACCGTGAGGTTATCTATTCTCTCGGAGCTATCTCAATGAGAAAGGTGAAGAACGTCGATTCGAGGTATCGACTGTTTGGTGGGGGAGGGTGTACCGGGGTTACACAAATAGTTGCGATAACCAGGTACATCGGTGTGGTACACACAGAACAAGATCAGTATCACGGATGTGGCATACTTTTGTATCACACACGCTAAGCGATAATACCGATCTATCGTAATAAGGTCTCCATAGAGGCGACGTAGTTCTGGTGTGGTACACAAGAAGAACTACGATGAGGACTATTCGATTAGGTAGCATAGTTTTAAGGTTAAAGATGTAAGTAAGGTTTATTATCGTTATAAATCAGTAAATATATTCAGTTCTCTTTTGATCAGTTTCAGACACGTGTCTTTGTAAGACGTCTCTGGTCGTAAGAGTTAAGTGCCTGAGTAAAGGCTAAGTACTCTTGGGCATTAGTGCCACGTGATTCCTTGGAGTTGTATTCCACTGAACCAGGACTAGAAGCTTAAGAGCTTGTACATACACTTACACTTAAGTCTTACTAAGTTTGTAAGACCTGAGACCCTTTAAGTTAATACCCGCTTAGTTTAATATACTAAGAGAATCTACGAGTCTAGAAGTCTTCCTCTGACAAAGGGGTTAGGGTAGCTCCGCTACACTGGGAACATGCATCAGAACCTCGAGATTCGGTTCCTTCTCTACTTTAAGATAAGAATTTGGGACGTCTCCGTGCTTATCCGGGACACTTTATATAGTAGCTAGCGCCAAGCTACTATATAAAGTGTCCATGACGGCAGCGCAGGTTAGCGCGTAGTACACGCCGGAAACTTGTTCATTTCCGCAGGCACGAGGCGCGCTTTATGCCGTTCCAGATCTTCATCGGCAGTCGTCTTGGTCTTAAGGACCAACTTGCTATGGAGAACGTTGCTGTCGCTTGATCGCAGCATCAAGCGCCACGCTTTGTTGATTTTAAAAGCGTCCAGCTCCTCACGCATTGATATTTGCTATTCATTTCTCTTCTTGCTCTTTAGTGCAGCTTCGCCATAGCTGCGGATCTCTTTCGAAACGTGATTGGTGACATCAGCACTGACAGCTTCTTCTTGGCTTGCAGCTGCTTTTTTGGCCGTACCTCTTGTAACGTGTGGCTGGCGTGTCCAATGTTACTTCTCTTGGGATTCTTGCCCGTAGCACCAATACTGCTCTGTGGTGCTGGTGTCTTAGCGTCTTTATCTGCATCTTCCCGTTCATAGTCATCAAAGGCCGGTTGCAGCTGCCTGTTCTGAGCTGCAGAATACATTTTAATATTCTTGACATGCTGCGTTGTGATGACATTGTTTTCCTTCCTGATGAATACTCTGAAACCCTTTGTTTCGTCACTGCATCCCACGATCTTGACCACTTGAGCACGACGCGCGAACGAGTTCTTGCTTGTGTCACGATAGACGGTACAGTGGGAGCCAAACACCACGATGTTGCGCAAACACGGCGATTTATTCGTCAGAACTTTAGGCGGCAACGCTCTCTTAAGATTTTAATTCGTAAGGCTCCTGTTCATAAGTATGTGGAGTATTTAGCTGCATCACCCCAGAACGTAATGGGCAAGCCAGATACGAAGATCATCGCTCGTGTCATGTTTAGAATGGTTTTCTTAATCTACTTTAATTGAGGCGGACCTACGGCCGAGATTGAAAATCGTAAAGTAAATTGTATTTAGTTGGTTCCACAAATCTAAACTAATGGATATTAGAAGCAGATGACTCTCATCCACCAAATTGCTGTCATTTCTTTTATGCAACGTGTCCTATATTGGGTAATCATGGCTCGTAATTACCATCAGTAAAAGCTCCACTATAGCCAATGCAGAATTAAAAATAATTGCGTGGTGTGTATCGTAGTCGGGGGGATCAAGAAGGCTATGGGTGAACCCCAAACACCAGGTCGCGGTAGATCAACGCAATTAACTTGACCACTGCGGGGATCGAACCCGCGCTCAACCGATCGGTATCCCCCTTACGGAAGGACTGCACCAAACTTTTTCACTTGGCTCGGTCGTGCAATGCAAACTTATATATCTGCGCCAATATACATATTTGCATGCAATATATACCTATCACACGTAACCGCATCATCACTTTTCAACAAATCCCTCGCATGTCACATGCTGCAAATAAAGCATCATGTGAATTTAATGATTCGGTTAGTGGTAAATCAATCCATGTATGGAGTAGTATCATGCCGCCGAGTCGTGCAACACGACTGAGCTGAATGTATGCTAGATAGGCCATGACGTCACAAGTCTGACGTCACAAGTCTGATGTCACTAAATGACGTCACTAGGAACATTCTAGAAGGACCTAAAAGGACAGGCTTAGATAAGCACAGGGTAGCGAACTAAGGACCTATATTAATTCAGTTTTCAATTTAGCTAGTGAACCACAAGTATTTACATCTGGTAGCACTTGTTGGACCTCGCCGTCCCCGCCGCCGTCTCCGCCGCCGTCTCTGCTGCCATCCCCGTCGTGCTCTCCGTCTTCAGCACCGCCTTCCCCGCCGTTCTTGCCGTCCCTGCAGCATCGTCGTCACTGATCCAGAGCAGTGATCAGGAGAGCATATTCGTAAGTCCCAATCTTTTATAGGGAAGGGACTCCTTTTCATTGGCTGTAAATCCTACCGGGCCAATATTACTGCAGCTGTTATCGATATTGAAGTCTTAATTGGCTATAAATCGTCTCGTTTCGGTAATAAGTAGGTTTGGTTAACGTAAGGTCAGTTCTTCGGTTTATGACCCGTCGCTCGCGGAAACAACCCACGAAACTTGACATCAACGACTCGCTGGCCCAGCTGTATGTAAGGAAACCTGACGCAGCCGATAAGTACTGCGCGGATCTGCTGTAATCGATCCGCCGCACCGGCCGCATTGTTTGCCGCTTCGGGAAACACCTGGACGCGTCTCACCGCTCCGAATCGCGCAAAAATATCATGACTCGCTTACTCTCGCACGCCAGTGACTTGCTCAGCTTCGAGAGCACTGTGGTTCTGCGCATCTCACGCAAAATCGCTAAGCACCAGATAAAAACCGTCCGAGTCCCTTATTCTGGGCCTCCAGGGTAAAAAGTTGTACCTGCCGTCAACAACCGACTGCAAAGTCAAAAATTCCTTGAAACCCGGACCAAAGGTTGTCAAGAGAAGCACCCAAAAAGGACCCCAGATCAACCCCTTAGATTTAACTAATCGTTAATATCAGTTAAGAATTGTATTAGTTCAACAATGCCCACCCCTATGACTTCCGATCAGCATGCACAGTTGCTGCACTCTATGGTTGCAACTATGGAGAAACAAGCGCAATTGCTCGAGCAATTTCGAAAGTCGAAACAGCTTTTGGAAATCAAGCGAGAGGGTGTGACACTTCCGACGTATGTGGGTAGGTTGGATGAATTATTTTAATTCTACAAGGAGCAAGTGGAACAATATTTCTTTGCAAGAGGAGTGGAATGGAAGAATCAGGAACTTTCTCAAAAAATAATTGCTGTCTTAGGTGGGACACTGAAGCAAGGAGCCGATGAGTGGTATGTGATACAAAGACAGTATGTCATAAACGTGGACGACTTCTTCAGCAAAGTCGAACGTGAATTTGTTCCTGCGGATTTGCAAGAGCGTCTGCGCAAAGATATGAACAATATGAGAGAGCGCGATTGCGTAGATCTTCCTGTTTAGGTGTGCAAGTTTAGCTACGTAGTCACTCAAGTTCGAGAGATGAGCGAGTTGGACCGAATCATGTACTTGTACGTGGACTTACAAAGTCGTACTCGTGAAGGAGTTGAGTACCTTCGCTGTACAACGCTATTCAAAGCTATTAAGGTTGCGTTGGACTTTGACCGCTCTCATCCGCAGAGACATTCTAGAGGAATCTCGCACGATAGACCGCGGTACAGGTCATACGAAACCAGTCGTCAATATCGATCAAACAATGGTCCAGAGCCAATGGACATCAGCAACGCGCAAATATCATCTCGTGACGAATGTCGCCACCGCAATTTGTGTTTTAAGTGCCGAAGTCCGACTCATCGCTCCACACAGTGTAGACATCGCCAGCCATGTAATGATCGAGGTAACAATCTTTCAGGACGGAATTATCAGCAGCATGTAAATCTTCAGCATGTCAACAATGTGGAAAGCCATGAGGACGAACAAGAACTCATCGTTTACGATCGGTTCACGATCAATGCCATGGAGATCCTAAACACGACAGAAGTAGAAGCTATTGAATTCAAATCAAGCAGCTTTGGATAGGACATGCCAATACAGGGTCGACTACTAGTGCGTGATGGCGTCATTGGAAACAAATCCATCAGGATTTTGGTTGACTCTGGTGCGTCCACAAAAACGATCAAATTTGGTCTGGCATCAAAAATCCGCACAGATGGTACAAGCGCGTCGTTTTGACGGAACGTGGACATCGAGTCAGCCCACGAAGAGAGTGGAAGATACCATCCGCATGGACGGTATGGAATTCCCGAGGATACAGTTCACTGAATGGGACCCACCAGATACATATGACTTAATATTTGGTCAACCATGATTTACCAAGATCAACTCACGGATAGATTGGTGAACGCAAGAAATTGAAGTTGAAGCTCACATAAAGTTCGAAGACGTGAATGGTCCAACCATGGAGCCTATCAGGAGATATATCAGCTGAAGGTTACCAACGTAGAACCATCAGAAATATCGCAAAAGTTAAAACCAGTTCTTTACAAGTACAAGGACGTATTTCCAGAACGACTTCCGAATGAAACGCCTCCAACGCGATCAGTGAACTTCGATCTGTAAATAAAGCCTGATGCGGTGCCGAGCGACCGTGCTCCCTTTCGTCTTTCGGAGGTTGAGCAAGACGCACTGCAGCAATTTGTTGAAGATATAAGAAAATAATGTATAGAAGTATTCAACTCGCCATGGGTCTCCAATATTTTTAAAATTCCAAAGAAAGGACCCCGCAACCGGAAGGTTTCCAAAACGCGCCGAATGGCTTTGAAGCGGAAATTCGAAGACTCCCATTAGATAAGTAACTAACTACCGCTATGTTAATAGCATGTCAGTCGTGGCAAAAATTCCTTGCCGTTAATCGAAGAACTATTCGACCGCATGGTTGGATGCAAGTATTTTACGCTTCTCGATCTTGTTCAAGGGTACCATCAAACGGTAGTGTTACCATCTAGTCGACCCTATACGGCGTTCAGAACCCACAAGGAAGAGTACCAATGGTGTGTAGCACCAATATGGTTATCAGGAATGCCTGGGGTTTGGTCACGTCTTATGTGAACGTTGTTCGATAAGCTAGGAAACTTCGTTGTCGTGTATCTGGACGACATATGTATCTTCTCCCATACAATGAAGGACCACGTCGGCCACGTTCGTGCATTGTGCGAATTGATGCGCAAGGAGAAGCTTTACCCTCGACTCTCCAAATGTGCATTCCAGACATGCGCTCGATGGAAGTCAAATAGCCAGCGAAAGAAAGGATTAATGATACCTATTCCAATTCCGGTAGAATGCTGGGAAGTAGTGTCAATGGAATTTATTACTGGACTACCCGTGACGGAAGGGTACGATGCTATTTTGCGTTATTGTAGACAAGTTATCAAGGAGACCAATATATGCGCCAACGTATACGAATGCAGATTTTTAAAGAAACCGCAAATTTATTTTCGATGCCGTAATCCGACATCATGGACTGCCGAAGGTCATCATTAGCGATCGGGATCCGAAGTTCACGGCAAAATTTTGGAAATCTCTAATGAACATAATGAGTGTCAAGTTAAGCATGACGACCGCTTATAGGGCGCAAGCGGATGGATAAACAAAACGCCAAAACTTGGCGTTAGAAGATGTTTACGCTGCCTGGTATCGTTCGGTGAAGAAAATTGGGTAACGTATTTGGTACGGTAGAGTACGCGCACGCCACTTCAGTAAACGCATCTACTAAGCTCACCTCGTTTGAGATTGATACCGGAAGAAAAGTATCCAATCTGATTGCTCACGAATACAAATACTACGATGGTATGGACTTACAACCCATCTCAGAGTTCACCTCAAAGTTCGCCAAGGATCGCCAAGACCTAGAGCGTAAGGCACGTGGAAATCTAGTACAAGCCCAGGAAAGGCAGAAGAAGTACTACGACTCTAAAAGAACAAGCCTAACCTTTAATGTCGGTGACTTAGTTCCGCTGGATACTAAAGACCTACCACTCAGGACATTCAACGCTCACATTGACTTAAAGAAAGCGAAGCTCACGGCAAAGAAATTTGGACCGTTTGAGATAATTTTGATGATCAACCCAAATGTAGCTAAGTTGAAACTACCGCAAAATATTACGAGACTGAGCTTATCGTTTCAACGTCGAGTACTCTATCCATATAATCGAATACCTCGGAGTTCGCTGGATGACCGATTCCGAAAGCATCACCAATCATCCTAAAGGTCAGATACCGGAGAGTAACATCACATAGTGGAAAGGTTGCTTCGTCATCGTCAGCGCAGCCGCCGAATATAATGGCTAGTACAAAGGTACGGCCTCCCGGAGTGTGAATGTACCTGTGATAGCGAGAAAGCTATCCGCCACGTTTCACATTATCAGCGACTAGTACAGACCTTTCGAGACCGCCAACGCGAAGTAAGTCCGGGGAGATGTCATGCCACCGAGTCGTGCAACACGACTGAGCTGAATGTATGTTAGATAGGCCATTACGTCACTACGAAAATTCTAGAAGGATCTAGAATGATAGGCTTAGAGGTAGCACAGGGTAGCGAACTAAGGACCTATATTAATTCAGTTTTCAGTTCACCTAGTGAACACAAGTCTTCACACGGACCCTTTTACATGAATGAAGAAGGAGATAACAAAGACCAAGCACCTGTCGAGAAACAAGAATTTATTTAAGTAGCTCTGCAAGTCCAAGACCAAGTGTGCGTCAACCTGACTTCTTGATTATTGAACATTCCAATTTTTAAGCCTAACATAAAACACTCTGGAAAAAATATTAAAAAATGGCGCGCAATTACGGTGTGGAACGAAGCGCAAGGCCTTCAAGATTTTCGTGCCAAAAACCGTTTATTTCATTGGGAAATCGACATGACGACTTGGTTCGCATTCTAGTCGTGATAAAAAAGGGTGAGATAAAGCGCACATACCATGCAGGGAGTCCACTATAAATCGAGGTGCTCACGTAAATATTTTTGTATCCATGATTATACTCTGATCTACCACTTTCACATTACATGTCGACCGATTAAAAGTTTTGTTGGATTGCAGCAAGTAAACTTACCCGTTAGCATATATAACACAACCCTTGCTGCAAGAAAAGCTTGGTGGACGATTTTTAGCAGATATTACAAGGGCGCACCATTCGCATGCGCATGCGGTTTTTGCTGGAGGTGCAAACGGAACTCAACTCAATTTATAAGCAAACCGAGCGAAGTCTTGATCGTGCTGTATTTTTTAGTCGCAGACAGCACGACAAAAAAAGGAAGAGCGGGGAGGTGACAGAAAAAACGCAGTGAGATCATAGATTTGACCCAATTTACTGGAGCTACTTCAGGCTGTTGTTGAACCCGTGTAACATAAGCTTGGCAACTAGTGTCCGCGACCACACGTCGCGATAACATTTAGTGCATCAAGTTGATAATATTGTATAATTTACGAAGATTCTGATCACCCAGATAGTCGTGCTCATAATTATGGTCCTTCACATATTATTTTAAAGCTGAGCTGTCTGTGAAAATGCCAAATGATACACTCCGTAGGAAGTGTCGCCAACGGTGAAAGAGTGCAAAAAACAAACAAACCTTTCGATTGAACTGGAGCGGTCAGATGGATACACCATGAAGATGAAAACACGCCACTGATGCAAGCGTTTATAGACTACACACATTTTACTGAAGTCTTCCGATGAATAAGAAGTTGTGTGCGGAAGCTTGGGCGTAATGGCGTTTAATATTATTTCGTTGCGGGACCTCCTATGTATAATATGACATACTTTTACGACTCAGGTTGCCGTATACTAATGGAAACAGCACCTGTGATACCTGACAAAACTTATTATTTATCGGAAGTCAAGAACTTCCGATATATATTTTTTCACCCAAACGTCAACACGCAAGCCGGCGGCATATTCAGAAATGTAACATAATCTTGGCTTTAGTCACTCTCCGGACAAGCATATGGTGCAATGACAAATATAATTTTGCAAAACTCGAATTAATGCTCGACATGCTCGAGCATAGACATAAGATGGTACAAATATCATTCGGGTAGGCGACGAGCGATGGCCAGCCTATCAACTTGCGCATTGGGCACGTTAGGATGTTTCCGACATACTCGTCTGTTGATAGGAAATGTTTCATCGATTTGTCCATTGTTATTCAAAATGAAGTGAACCTTTAAAGTGTTATTCATGCGCATTTTATATACCCACTGGAAAAGTCGAGTAAATTAGACAGAATTGCTCCTCGCATGCAATAAATATATATTTAGTATACATTAATGATATCTTGACAATCATGGAGGCTGCACTGAATAATTAGGTAGTCCATGAACCGTTTAATAGCCATATGTTAAACGTTAAAGGGGATCATGCTGCATTGAATATAGCTGTTGTCGATAAACAGTTTAAAGTCATGTGTGGAACGCTAAATGTGATGTATTAGAATCATTATAAATACTTTTCAGGCACTCCAGATATATTGGAGATCAAAGGTAAATTTGACACTACAACCTAATCTTATCTTATAATTCTGCAATGTATTAATATAAGGCACCTCGATCAACTTTGTAGAAAGTAAAAGGCACACAGCCGATCAGCTGTTCATTCTGTTATAATACGACTCTGTGCTTAATCTCGCGTGCTGGTGTAGACAGAAGGAAACTCCGGTGAATAATTTTCGCGCACGTTTCAAGCTTACCCGTGTACTGATAGGGAACCGTCTTAGTGCTAAACGTTTTTTAACTTTATCTCTTTGACCTCCACAAACGCATAATTTTCTTTGCAGATGCCAGCATCTATTACTTTTGACCGGTGTGCGTTTCCATCGTACCATCATCTTTATACAGTTTCATTGCAGGTTCTTGGGATTCATCTGGTCCTTCTTTGACGGTGGCCCAAAAAGGTTTATTAGAGCTTGTAATCATCACAACCAATCTCGCGGATACCATTTTGGTTGAATTTTTCATTTTACCCCAATACTATTTAGCCTTTGTATCACTGATTATGCAAGCAGACTATAATATGTGACGTAAAATTACTATCATCGTCGCTGACTACTATTTTACGAAACTTACAACAAAAAGCCGAGCAAATTGTATGACTGCGAACACGCCCTCACCAAATACCTTGAAGACGAAAAATTTATCTTGTCGGTGAGTAGAGTGACCCTTGGTGCGCTGCATGCAATGATAATAACACCCTCGAGATATTTCTGAATTTATGTCTTGCAGGTGGATTTTCACAAGCCATTGGCACTTAAATAAAAGCAGCATTGAATACTGCTTATCAGGCGTACCAAAGTCATTTTTTGGAACCGTACGACTAAATTCTCGCGCCGTATAGGACGCAAGTGACAGAAATAAACTCGCTCCAAGGTTTCTCAGCTGTCAGAATCCCACGAGCCATCGAAACTCAAATAAATAATACATCGGAACTTTTCTTTTCAGGCGCATTATAGTTCATTTATACTAGTAGATTTCTCATTATATTGGACGCAAGTGACATAAATTAGTTCGTGCCACGTGCGCTCTCCAAGTTGTAGCGAAACGTTTCTTCTTGTGATGATTATAGGTGCAAGCTGCAGTAAATGCGGGCATCAAAGGTAAGTCACTCTTTTACGCTAAAAGTCGCCCTACAGCTCTGGGTATAGCCCCTGCATTTAGACTTGTCTGTGGCGTTGTCGCTCCTTTTGAAGATTTTCGCAATGTATGCATTTATCCGTTGGTACTTCGTGACGACAGCTTGTGAAATTTACGTGGTGCGCCGAGATTCGTGATTCTTATCTTCCGCCACGATGCCGCCTTCTTGAAAATGGCGTTGCGTGCCGCCATGTTAAAGGTGTGAAAAACCTTTCGACTGCTCTAGCAAGGGTGTCCTTGTCCCATCCTCCCTTATTCGCCTTGTCAGGAAGACAACAATACACCCTGACGCGCTATGCAAAAGTACTTATAAAATGCATGGGTGTTATCTTCGCGAGATCAAGTCTCGGTCTATCATGATCTGGCTGATGGGGGTTGCCTAAAGTGAGGCGTGTCGGTCTTCGATGTTGCTGGATAAAGGAAATAGATGCCTCTCACTAAAGCGTCCACTATGAGTGATATAAAAATAGAATGTGCGGATGTTATGCGTCGTGCAGCATAGGAAATAAATAGTTGAAGCAAAGCCCTCCTCGTCCAACCGTGCTCAAAACCCATCGCACAGGGATGTTGTGGTTCGTTTTGAAACATCGTTTACTATTGGTTGCTCACCTATCGTTTTATTGTGTGGTGACCAGTAATTTCCAGAGTACAGAATATGGTAATTAGTGTAATTTTGTTTTACAAAACGATTTTAATAAAAGGTATAGATTGATTTGAAAAACCTCCAATTTCATCACCGACACTGTATTTTTGATTTATCCCTTTTGTCCATTAAATTTGGTGTTGTGAACACAAACTCCATGGGAGTGAATCGCACGAAGGCTGATTTGAACTATGGAGAGTGAAAGTATACTTAAAATATTAATTAACACTTCTGTCCTGCTAATCGATGTCAAGGCATATTGAATAGGGATATTGATCACACAGCTACTGAATAGAAATGGAATATTTTTGACATCACGGTAAATAATCTCATACTAAATATGTGAGACTTCTTTTACGTATAAGATTGGTCATCAACATGTTTAATTTTTAGCTATCACTGTAGTCGGACAAATTAATAAAAATTAAGATTTACCAACAGGTAATTAATAAGAAACATTTTGTGATCCGATTTCTTGAATCGTGCAATAGGGGTATTTACCAGAGAACATCAATTTTGAAAGATTAGCACCTTCTCAAAGCGTCGAGCTGTGTGTGTGTCGCCATTTTGATACTGCCGAACGCTCTGAGTTTACATTAACAGAGGAGGCAAAAATCAGATCAAAGGTCGACCGCACTATGTTCTTCTCAGCACAACTATCAAGCAGAGTACGCACTTCTTGAGACTTCTATATTCGTATAAAGCGCAAAATCTCGTACCTAGTTTTGTCTCAGGACATCATGTTAACTACAAGCTATCTAGACATTCCACCTCACTGTCACACTTATATTTATTGCTCGCATATTCTCTTTTCTCATCCTCATTATCATGGTCTTGATCCACGTTCCGGCGAAACGAGCTTTGATGAGAGCGAAACAAGTTAATACCTTGTAAAGAACGTGATGCATTTCTTATGTTGCTGCAACTCTGCCACGTATAATACATTTTTGATGTCCTGCTACTTACAGTGTAAGCAAAAGTTACGGCGAATACAATATTTTCTTATAACAGACTTAACATTGTCTATATTCTTTGTAGATATGTAAAATCCTATATTTTTCTCATCTCCGACGACTATTCACAATAATAAGGCTTTTATGTATCTTTTATTGAGGCTTAAAGTGGATATTAAACGGCCGCCTTCCGTGTATATCTATCTGGTTTAATGACACAAAGTCTCCCTGTCGTCGCTGATAATTATAATATTCATCATTTATTGTAAAAATTTGTCTCAACCTCACTCCTTGTTTGGTGACAATCGCACGTGCCTTATAAAACGAATAAGCGTCATTTCTGACGAAGCTATGGAATTTTAAATGGCGCCGCTAAACCTCGGACTCTAATACTACGGCCACTAACACATAAACTACGTACACAGACATGTATACCCGGCCAATGACACCATCTAAAACTGTATCTTAGGTAACTTAAAATTGATAATTATTGGTTGATATAAATTCTCAATGAAGAATTACATGCTTCATCGTGTGTATGTCTTAAGGAAGCAACTTTCTTATTGGTTCAGGTCGCATACCTTTGCATTTATATCGAAAAATTGGCTGTACAGCCAGTTTGTTATTTTTGACCTCCTATAGATCGGTAGCCGTGGGGATCTCCCTAATAGTGATCATAATCAGTTAGCAAAAACATTAATGTAAATTGCACAAGAACCAAAAGTCCTTGTATACAAGTAAAATGTAATTTTGTCGACCATAATGCACAGTAACAATCACTTATCTCATTTCAGACTGTGTAATAATAGTTTCATGACATAATTGCGACCGTGGTGAAAGTTGTTTGTGAAAGTATTGTATCTTACGCTTTTCTAGAGACCTGATTGTACATACAACAACAGCAGAAAGCACAAAAACATATTAACACAGATTAGAGTACAAGATGCAGCAACGATAAGCAATTATGTATATAATTACGTTTCATCATGACTGATGAAACTATCAATCATCGTATGAATAGCTTGGTTTTACGATAGCTTGTAATATCGTAGCACCTGCTGCTTAAGTGTGTAATAGTCTACCTGCATCTTTCTGGATTGCACTGGCTTTATTCACCAAAATGTTCAGTAATTCATACGTAATGGTAACCCTCTATCTACTTCACGAGACTTTTTGCAGCTTATCCGCTTCCCTATAGACTACGACCGGTGCGTCTGCCCGGTACCATCAAGCACGACGTTGAAGTCGTTCTTCTTTTTTGTGTTATCTATCTATATGTATATGCAATTTTTTTTCATAGCTATTCTTAGCTGAGTATTAATGTCTGGTGACGTGTCTTTAGTGTCTGTTGTTTTATAAGCACTCTACCTAACAAGGTTTTGATGTAGTCTCCATGTAGTCTGGAGCAGACGTTAAAACCGGTCGCGGCAATTTATCTGGATCATCCACCACGATAAAGTCTCTATCTAGCAGCTATTACACTGATTACTAGACACCACGTAGTTACCAATTTGAGCGAAAAATTTCAGTGCTATACCGCAGCAGGTCCTTTAAAGTTAGAAAGTGGATTAAAATGAAGTTGTACCTGAGCCTCTATCAATGTATACTTGGTGTGTGTCATATTGAATGTGACTCGCGCAGAGCATGTAGTCTACAAACACACATCTGTATAGGTGGGCGCTTATAGCTGCCACGCACTAAATTTACACAAACTTTCAGGTACCTGCGAGGAAGCGGTTTTACCGTCTTCTCTCGCGCGCAGCGACGTTAGGGTGGGCGTCAACGTCCTTAGAATGTATCACCGATCGACTAACTCTTGCTTGTTGTTAGCACCGAAGCGGTTTCCGTCCTCGGGCATATAGGTATAGACTAGGCTGTAAATATAAGACCGATCCTATATAATTGTTAAATAAATCTGATTAGCTACTGGCTAAAAGACAAAAGAGTTGACGCGCGCTCCGATGAGGCACAGTCTTTACAGCGTGCTTCAACTTAATATAAGCGCTTTGACGACGCGCTTTTATGACGCACTTCAATGACGCCTCGAGTAGTGACGCCATCCGATGAAGTCAAGTAGTAAAGTCATCCGTGTGTATGACACACACTTTGCGGTAGGTACGCCGTTGTTGTACCTCAACCATATGATAGGTCGCAGTGCATACCACAACTAGGATCTTTCATAGACTTTTCGTGTTGTTATACGGAACTTCTGGTGTAACGGTTTGACCCCGTAAAACTCACTGACACGCTCACAGAAAGACGGATAGTGAGAAGGAATACTAGTGCTATCAAGATTATGTAGTGCTTCAAGCCACCATGCACAAAATTTATACACATCTTCAGGCACCTGCGAGGAAGCGGTTTTACCGTCTTCTCTCGCGTGCAGCGAAGTTCTAGTGGGCTTCTTACGACTGCCCCACCTATAGATTAACGTTTCTTTCTTGGTGTGGCTCGGAAGCGGTTTCCCGTTCTCCAGCACAAACGTTACAAGTAGGTTGCAACTAAAAACTAATTTGTAGTTAATTAACTAAAGACTAAATCTGAATGGCTATTGGCTAAAAGACAAAAGATTAGACGCGCGCTCCGATGAGACGTGGTATCTTCAGCACGCTTAAACTTATTTAAGCGCTTTCATGACGTACTCTAATAGCATCATCTAATGACTCCAAATAATGACGTCATCTGTGTGTGTGACACACACTTTGTGGTAGGTACGCTATTGTCGTACCTCAACCACATGAAAGGCCAAAGTGTGTACCGCACTTAGAACCTTTCTCAGACTTTTCCGTGAATTTACACGGAAAGTCTCGTGTAACGGTTTCACCCCTTACATAATGACACTTTTTCGTACATAAGTATTGTGATACATCATAGACACAACACCTAGTTCTGCAGAATCCTGCGCCAACTACGTGCGATTTCGAGTGCATTGTAAACACGTACACCCTGGTATCGAGTTACCTCGCCCGTCACGATGCACGCGTATGTGACGTTAGACTGCATGCTCTAATTCCAATATATGTACTGGTGCTTATGCGGCAAATTTGGTGGACCTTTCAGAGAATTTGCTGACCTCTTGGACGCAGGCAAAGTAATTCCCCGTTTGTCTACTTCATCGGAAATACGATCAATTCTTATTAACAAATTTTCACCTCTGTTGCGATGGTAGAAAGTGTGGTACACACACAATGGGTCGCCATGGACCTGGACCAATGACACTTGGTCGGAGCCCTACGTACTAGTACTGAATAAATACCCTGGCATTGTTACTAGGAAATCTTATGAAAGTTCTGCCCGATCAAGCATTCTGTATCCAGACCGAAGAAATTGTCCGCGTCCTTCACGACAGCGTCTATATCCTTGTCAATTTGCTAACCGCCCCTTCCGCGGCTATTTGCGATACCATATTCAAACGCAATGCGACTGGGAAGTCACCGATATGGAGTTGCCGTTAGTACAGTCAGGCCATAAATATACGGCAACCCGTTTTTTGTTTACTCATAATTCTATAACTAGTACTATTTGGGCGCTGTTATTTGAGTATGTTATGCACAAAGCTTAGTTACATACCCCTCATCTGTTAACGTCCCCATTTTTTGGGTTGGTGACATAGCTCACATACAAAAAACCGCTTTTGGCACCCATTCAAAAGTATACAGCCACACCAAGCACCCAAAATTCAAGCATAAAAGAATGTTTGTTGAATTCTCATGGTTATCATATATCCTTTTGTACTTAAAATTTGTAAGGAGCGCGAAGAAAGGCGAAGTGAACGAAGTATGCCCGGCATGTAACGGGGCACCGGTCGCTTGTACTGTCACAGTACAAGCTACTTACACTCAGCACTGAGTAAGGTGGTGCTTCGAGACTTCACATACACGCGTCGTGCAGAGGAAGGTTTCAACACGAGAAAAGGGTAAAAGTAGAACTGTATTTAGCATAGTTAATCCCCTGTCAATAAATCCTATTTAGTCTTTATTTGACTATATCTAAATACAAACATGTATTGTAACTATCTTCTCACCACGCATTGCGTTCTTCTGTCGTGGCTCGGCTTTATTGGTTGATATCGTTAATCTATGTCAATCAATGAGCAGTGTATTAATTCTGCAACACAATATTACCTACTTAGCCAATATTGTGAGAATATTCTGTTTGTCCTAACAGAATATTCGTACTTGATATTTACCTTGTGTAAACTATCATGTAACGGAGGCACCCCGTTACATCCCCCTTAATAATGAGTCATATTAGTGACTGATTGATGAAAAGTGCCTCCTATGAGAATTCTGGGAAAGGGAAGCACTTGTTGATCAATTCCAACCATTCCTTCGTTCCTCCGCATGGCTAACAAGTCCATGTGGTGTGCAGCCAAAGCTGCTGGAAACGCAGCGATGAGACTACGACCCGCTGCGGCGGATGAGGCAAAGGCCGTGAACGCAGCAGGCGACAATTTGCCTGCTGCTTCTTCTAGTGCAGAATCACGAGGTGATGCACCGCGTGGCTTCGAAGATTACGACCTCGAGCTGATATACTCTGGCAAGTCGGATGGCGACACCGAAACGACGAAGACTGCCGCGAAGCGCCATGAGCCTCGCTGAGCGTCGTGACATCTTCGGATCGTCCGACTCGTCGGACGATCCGTCTCCAAGGCGGAGTCGTTCTCTTGAGAGCAATCAAGGCGGTGGCAAGAGCCAGTCGAACTATGATGACGGTGACGCAGTAATGCGTCACAATCAAGACGACCGTGCTGGACGTGGTGTCGGTACTTCTATTGACACCATGCAGGAAGCCACAGATCGCAACGTACTGCGTGTTGCTTCAGGGAAGAAGGCGTGGTTGCCTCCTCAGAGAGTGTTGGATCGCTTGCCCGACACGGTAAGCGATCGTTATCGAATATGGCTTTTCAATTCAGCGAGGCTTCATGGCCTTGACTCTAGTGCGAGTGACTTTCGCACTGAGCATGATTTCTACATCGATGTGTTCTTCAAACATCGATGGTATAGCGGAAACCATAAACGTGATGGTGCCTCGCTGATCCAGGCATAAACCGCATTCATCCACAACGTTGGGAAGACTAGGAGCGATGTCTGGCTTGACAACCTGACTCTATCTCGTAATAGATTCGAGAAGCGGGCTTCTAGCGGTGAGCATTATAAACTGCATCGCTTATCGAGATAGGCCGGGTTACCATGTCCCTCATAGGGTGATGCGTGCCAATTTTGTGTGAACAACTTGACACGAGCTCCGAAAGAAGCTTATTCAATGACCGATCCCTGGTGAGGGCTCACGTCTCGTCGGAGATGTACGAGGGAGTAGCTAATTTTCAATCCCACTACAAACGCGCTGGGCGTTTTTTCTCCTACGGACCTTCTTCGTCATCGAATGTGCCTTGTCATACTGCTCGATAAGGCCCAACACGTCCACCATCAGTTGCGAGCGAAGTTCCCAACTATCCACCGAGGGCGGATAGCCGCGCCACCGGACGAGGTAACTCGTCTGACTTCCTCTCATATCGCGGTGGTTCAACAGTCGTTCCACGAAGAAGCGTTGACCACCGCGAGTATCAACCAATGGATGAGGTAATGGAGGAAACATATCGTCCGATGGATTCACGGGTCCAATCTGAAGCTGTGAGTCAGCTCGACCGCGTAACGTGTGAGTTGCGCGAGGACCTCGAACACGAGAGAGGCAGGCGTCTGGATTTGCTTGGCAATGTGAACCGTCTGAGCTCAGATCAGGAGAAGGACAGGGAAAAGTATGCCTTTTCCCAGCTGGCGAATGAGCGGGAACAGCGTTCTCTCCGCGACGAGATGATGGAAGCTCGTCAGGATATCGCTCGGCTTCGCGGGGAGATATCCAAACTTCAGATGCGGGCTGAGAGCCCGCATCGTGAGCACAAGTATCCGTTGGAGATGCTTGAGCGCAAGGACTTTCTTCACCGGAAGAAGCCCCGTACTGACAGTACGGCCTAAGGCGACCGACGTAGCACGTAGGATACGTCCGCATCTTACGTGGCAGTTCAATCGTATATGCGTTTCCTAGGCGGCGCAGCACATGACTAGGACCGATTAACTTGGGTAGTAACTTGTAACTACTCACGTTATTCACTATGTGTCAAGGTAGGTTTCTTATAGATAGTAGGACTAAGTCGCCTTTATTGAATAAAAGAACATTTGTCTTTCCATTCTTGTCAGCATTTCGTTTTTGTCGATCTACCGCCTCTGCGATAGAGTCTTGTACGAAGCGGACAACCGTTTCGCGAGCCATTATGAATTCACCTGCTGACTCGCTACCTTTAGGTGCAGTACTTTTAGAGTGTACTGTAGCAAGATCACTTGTCTCCTCTGTGAGTGTGTCTTTGGACGCACTAGGCATGATACTGATTTGATCAGTATCGTGGCCAGTAAGAGCATCTTCGCTCTTACTTTCGTCTTCTTCACCAAAGCCGATGTGATCGACATCGGCGTCGAACGTGGTGACAGCATTGTCAGCACGTGATGAGTGAGAGCCGGATTGACGGTCGCTCGAATGAGCCCCCCCTTAAACGAGAGTCACACTCTAAAAGGGTGGGAAGACGCGGATGGCGTAAGTCACTCACGAAGAACGACGTGTGCGTCGTCGACGCATGGACTGAATTGTTGATGGCGAACTCCACCATCGGTATTCGCTCCACTTCGTAAAGGAATGGACGTATCCTCGAAGAATCTTCTCGAGGACACGATTGGCGCGTTCGGTCTGACCATCAGTTTCAGGATGGTCAGATGTGGACATCTCTGAGCGCGTTCCGAGTTTTTTGAGCACGGAACGCCAGAACTCAGCTTTGAACCGCGGGTCCCGATCGGAAACGAGTTCAAGAGGCAACCCATGAAGGCGAAAGACCGTGTCGATAAAGACACGGGCACAAGCCGATACGTTGATTGATTCGGGTACAGCAACCAGATTTACCATCTTGCTGAACCTGTCAACGAACACAAGAATACCAGTATTCTTGTAAGAGGCTGCGGGAAATCCAAAGACAAAGTCCATTGAGGCGGATTCTCAGCGCTCAATCGGGACGGGCAGAGGCTGCAACGGCACGAATTGAATCTGACGGGGTCAGTAAAAGTCGCGGCTCACTGTGAGATATGTTTTCTCGCAACCATGATGTCCACCAACAGGTGCGTCGTGATACTCATACATGATACGAAATCGCAGATCACCATGATCTGGTACGACAACACGAGGTGTGTCGCCGGCAACAGCCGAATATTGGAGTAAGCCGTTGCAAGCTCCATATATATCCGTAGAGGATCGATATAATGACGACAACTGTTTGAGGATCTTTCCAGATGGGTGCGAGAGCTGATGCATCAAACGCACCATTCCTGGATCATACGCCTTTCGTATGTCTTCCAATAAGGTTGACGAAGGGACAATCGAAGTCAATACCGCGAAAGTGGTCGGACCAGTGTCGGGTGGCGCAGCCGGCTCGAAATCGGGCCAGCGCGAGAGTGCGTCAGCGATGACGTTAAATCGTCCTGGATTATACTCGACATAGGAGTTATACTCCGCAAAGAATGACAGCTACCTAGCCATCCGCTGCAAGAGGGGTGGACTGGTTACGGCCGTGCGTAAAGACGCATGGTCCGTAAGAACGATGAAGGGTCTATCACCTAGCAGATAGACTCTGAACTTAGCCAGCGCGTACTTCATGGCAAGGAGTTCCTTGTCATGGACGGGGTCGTTGCGTTTAGCTGGTTGCAGCTGGCGTAACTGGTAACAGACGACACGCTCCGCATCGCCTTCTTCGTACTGTATTAATGAAAAGTCGATTGCAAAGTCGCTGGCATCACAGACGACGTGAAATGGCACGTCTTGGTCTGCAATTGCCAAAACTGGCGATCGTATCAAGCTTTGCTTTACCTTCAAAAGAGTGCTGGTAGTCGGCACTCCATTCTCACTTCTCGTTCTTTTTAATAAGTGAGAGAGATGAACAGTCATTTCAGCGTAATTACGTGAATATTTATGCAAATACGCCGCTAGGCCAAGGGAATTTTGAAGTCCTTTGACATCTGTAGGCACTGGCCAGTCGGTGATCGCCTTGATCTTTTCGGGATCGGGCCAGACGCCATGCTTGCCCACGATGCAACCAAGAAGTGGTATTTAGCTAGCAGAAAATACACAACTCTTGAGGTTTTCGTACAACTTATGCTCGCGCATTAGTGTAAGAACTTTCAGGACGTAGAGTCGGTGCACTTCCACATCCGCCTGTCCATCTATAGCCCGGCTATGGACGAACACATCATCGAAGTAATTGGGCGCAAACTCTCTTACGGGTCTTAATAGATTCGTTACACATCTGTTGAATGTGGCAGGGGCATTACTTATCTCTTGTGGCATTACTAACCACTCCCAAAGCATACCGCTTGGGGTGCTCACTGTAGTATAGGGAATGTCCCTTTCGCGCATAAAGATCTGATAGAACCCATCTATCAGATTCATAGATGAAAAGATGGTGCTCTTAGCCATACCATCTATGATGACATCTTTTCTTGGTATTGGTATTTGAGCCGGTACAGTGGCAGCATTCAACTTATTGAAGACGTGTACTATCCGCCACCCTCCTGTGGCCTTTCGCACACAGAAGGTCGGAGAGCTATGTGGAGAGGTGGAATCCCTCACATGACCGGCTGCTAAGCGATCTTCAAAGAACTTGTCGATTGCTAGTACTTGTTCACTAGGCAGTGGCCATTGCTTCATGACACAGTACTTCGAAACCGGTTTCAGGTCGATTTCGTGACGAGTACCTTTGTCCTTAGGTAACTCGCACGGGACTGCCTCTGAGAATACAGCCTGAATTCATCGTACTGAGCGATTCCCACGATTGGGATGTATATCGCTCAAGTCGAGTCTTCTCACCAAGGCCACTCTCGTCCATTGATGAGCTATTGAGAACTCGTTCATCTTCGGCAAAGACCGTTGCCGATCGGATATCACTGACGCACTCATCCTCCGCGACGGGTACGCAGATCTGCTTGATTTTGACACTACGCGGATCACGCAAGAACCTCTTTTGGTTCAGCGGGGGTGACAGAGTGATCTCCGAAGTTAATTTCGGAGGTGCGATCAGATCAAGCATATGGCTACCTATTCTTGATACGTCGTTAACTAGGACATTCAATGTCTCTGTCATCTCATGGGAACTTACTTCCACTGTTTGTTGGGGATCAATCTACAACTCTAGCCTCTTGGGCTATTCCATCTTCGTATTGACCATCATTGGCAATCGTTTGGTCATGATCTAGGTGTTGTCGATTAAGGAGGCAACCATGCCCCGTTCTGCTCGACTTATTTGGGTGGTGGGCCTTCGGCGCTTCCTACATTGTTATGCGTTCGTCGGAATCTCTCTCCGCAATATGATGGTTAGTCATATTTTGATCTTGTGCAGTCGTACAAACGACCGAACCACGTGAGGCCATCGCGCTCACTCGTAATACATCCACATGGTGGTGGACGCTCCATACGTTTATCAGATGGGCGTCTGGTGAACAAGCGGCGGGCATATCGACACTTCGTCAATGCCAGCTAACTTGTGGCTTGTACCTTCTGAGCCACGTTATACCAAGGATAACATCGAATTTGTCATCCAAGTCCAATACGATGAAGTCATCATTATAGGACTTCTTTCAGTGTATTGGAAATTCCTACTACACGTTTCATTAATGTTACGGATGCGCCTGTAGCGAGGCGTACCGTCATCGTCGTTGGAGGGATATCTCGCTCGATGTATTTGAGCTTGCTATTGTCTAGCGATTGGCGTTATAAAAAGTTGTTTGACGCCCCACAATCGACTAGGGCTCGTAGTGACATGTCCTTTGCCACTTCGAGCTCCAAGGCAATGAGGGAAAACTCATTACCAGATGCAGTAACACACAATGATTGCGTGTTGGGATAAATTCTCGTCAAGAGGCCTACAAATTTACTTGACGTTGTTGAATCAGCAGGTGAGGAGCACTCTGCTGACCCTGACCGTTTTTTGACTGTCATTTACGATGTTGCGTTTTCGCAAAAGCGTCGGACCCACGCCTCGGACCCTTCTTGGTAGCTAAACGGTAACTGTTTCTGCGGTACGTGGTACCGCGTTCGGGGCACTGCACTCGTATGCATAATGCCCTGGCTTTTGACACCTATTGCATGTCTGCAATTTCTTATAATTGATAACACGAGAGCTTTCACTCTCAGCGTAACAGAGCTCCATCGGTTCTGGGCCTCCGCTTTCTTGTCTCCTCGGGGGACGATGGGAGTTTGAACTCATGTGAGATCATTTCACGCTGAAATCTTCTTGTTCCGTAACTCGGATTGCCTCTTCCAGGGTATCAAATTCCAACCGAAAGAGAATAGGTCCCGACTGGACCGTCTGTGAGACCCTGCATGAACAACGTGATCAACGTTTGTTCATTCGGCGGATTGAACGTGTGCCACTCGTAAGATGACGTGTGTACTGAATGTACGAGTGTACATCACGTTTGCCTTGATTGCATTTTAGGATTTTAGAGCGAGCCCTGAACTCAGTTCGCGGCGGCTCGAATGTTTTCCTAAGTAGGGACTTGAAGACTTCTAACGACCCAAAGACATATGGGTTGTGTAGCTTGAGGACCAAGCCCCAAGTCTTCGCACGCCCTGCCAAGTTCGACTGAGCAAATGCGACCTGCATTTGCTCATCGACGATGTGACGAGCCCTTATGGCGTCATCTAGCTCAATAAAACATCTCAGCAGAGAATCTCCTTCAGCTGCTTTGTATTTGGAGATGTCAATCTTCAGTGATTCGGGTAGACGTGGGTGTGTCGACCCGGTGGCAGCAGCCTGCTGCTGTCTCAACAACTCGAGCTGTTGAGAACTCTTTTATCTCAACAGCTCTGTCTGTTGAGCCCCTTGTTGGTGAAGCAAGGCTACCTGTCCTCGTTCAGCGTCAAGTTCATTCGGAATGAACTTGGCGACGGTGGCGTGTTGCCCGTCTGGACACAGAGCGAACATCATTGCGCCTACGGCTTCTTGCCGTATCGTCGAACTCAAGCGTTCGACAGCATCCCATTCGATTTGAATTAAATGGGAGTAGCTCTCGTGCGTTGTATGCAAGTTTTCCGCTTCATCATCCAACATGTTCATAGTCGTTGGACGGACTACAAAGTGCTACCAGGTCTAACGGGGCACCGATCGCTTGTACTGTCACAGTACAAGCTACTTACACTGAGCACTGAGTAAGGTGGTGCCTCGAGACTTCATATACACGCGTCGTGCAGAGGAAGGTTTCAACACGAGAAAAGGGTAAAAGTAGAACTGTATTTAGTATAGTTAATCCCCTGTCAATAAATCCTATTTAGTCTTTATTTGACTATATCTAAATACAAACATGTATTGTAACTATCTTCTCCACCACGCATTGCGTTCTTCTGTCGTGGCTCGGCTTTATTGGTTGATATCGTTAATCTATGTCAACCAATGAGCAGTGTATTAATTCTGCAACACAATATTACCTACTTAGCCAATATTGTGAGAATATTCTGTTTGTCCTAACAGAATATTCGTACTTGATATTTACCTTGTGTAAACTATCATGTAACGGAGGCACCCCGTTACACGGCATTTTTAATGCCATTGACTAAGAAAAAGTGTGCTATGGCAACGAGAGTAGTTGTATCATGGCAGCACATAACGTACGTGTTCGTGCTTGCGCCATCAAGCGCGCGAAAATACGCTCCCGTGACGATGCTTAACGTGTTTGGAAAGGAAACGAACGCGACCTTTTCAAGTCGATCGGATGTCTGATAGTGCCATCAACCTGCTCAATCAATCCGTAGCGAGCTCTATTATTCAGTTATTTGGCTGTAGATGTGGACCGAGTAAGCACTACTGTCTGCCAAGTGCATATTTTAACACCATCGGCGCTTGTGGAATGATCGCGTTCGTTTCCTTTCCAAACACGTTAAGCATCGTCACGGGAGCGTATTTTCGCGCGCTTGATGGCGCAAGCACGAACACGTACGTTATGCGCTGCCATGATGCAGCTACTCTCGTTGCCATAGCACACTTTTTCTTAGTCAATTGCGTCGAAAATGCCGGGCATACTCCGTTCACTTCGACTTACTTCGCGCTCCTTACAAATTTTAAGTACAAAAGAATATATGATGACCATGAGAATTCAACAAACATTCTTTTATACTTGAATTTTGGGTGCTTGGTGTGGCCGTATACTTTTGAATGGGTGCCAAAAGCGGTTTTTTGTATGTGAGCTATGTCACCAACCCAAAAAATGGGGACGTTAACAGATGAGGGGTATGTAACTAAGCTTTGCGCATAACATACTCAAATAACAGCGCCCAACTAATACTACACTGTTTACGGTAGTTAGTGTGGCCCAAACTAATTCTGAATCTCGAGATACTGAGGGAAAATATAAATTACGTGGGCTACATTAAATGTGTGGGAACTCTAATTGGTGTAAGCACGCATAATAATGTGGACCGACCGAAAATCTTGTTCATTTTATATTGAGTGGCTACGGCATCATGCCAACCCGGCAAGTGAACTGTATCTAAGAGCTCTTCCGCGTGCAAGCCCTTCGACAAACAGCGTCGACTGAACCCTCCATCGGCATTTTGGTTTCATCTGCCGAAAGCGATGACGACGATGACGACAACACTGTCCTGCAAGTTTCACCAGGTGCTGAGTTGACTCTAAACGATGAGTCAGAGTTGACTGGAAAGCGGCGTCTACAGCAAGTCAGTACTCTGTCTGACCGACACCGCATCGTTCAATGGATGATTGCCGACGCAGAACAGAAAGGGGGGCAAGATTGCGTCGCCGATCCGCCATTTCCCAGATCATTTCGAGGTGAAAAAAAGGTGAACTTAATGAAGGCATCTCGTTGGTGAAAGGATAGAGACACGATCACTGCTACTTTGTCGAATAAGCGTCGCAAAAGTGGTACAACCAAGGCAATTAACAGCGTGTGTGGTCGGGGTCATAAACGCCAGCCTTGGGTCACCTGGCTTTATGCGGAATTGGTGGTCGAGTTTGACCGACTTCGCAAAGCTGGGTTGAAGTTTAGTCCAATGGTGTTGCGAATCGTGGCCAAAACAATTCTGAGGACGTAACAAGGTGAATTTCATTCAGCCTTTCGGGATCTGTTTAATGGGAATACGCTCGACTAGCGCATCACACCATATGGATTCAGTCTTTTCAAGAGTATAACAACATCTTCATTCGCACCCAGACTAGCAAACTTATGACAAGCCCAGCCACTCAGCTCCAAGTTGAAAAAAGAGTCTTCTACCATCTTGGCCAAGTAGCACGTGATTTTAAAAGTGGAAAAATGGACGAATCTTTTGTTAAAAGTCTCGACGAAACTCTCATTATCGTCAATGTCGACAATGGTAAGACTCTGGGTTTTCGGGGCGACGAAAACGTGAAATATGCTGATGTTGCCTCAGGTGGTGTTGGAATGACTATGGTGGTTCGAGTCCACGGCGGGAAATTTGCAAGACTTGAGCCAGCGTTTATGATTTTTCAAAACGAATCTCGAAATCATCCGATTCGTGGCATACCAGACGATGTCCCAGGCGTGGCCTATCGGACCGGACCCAAAGGATGGGCAAGCAAGTTATGGTCCAGTATCTCAAAGAGTGTCGAGTAATCTACCCAGATAGCGGTGGTCATTAGCGGGTGCTATTCATGGACAACTGTGGTGTCCACAACGAGATTCCAGAACAACAACCTGTGTTACAACAGCTCAGCGCAGTGATTCGGGAGCTCCCAAGAATTTAACACATTTGTGCCAGCCTTGTGTGCCATGGATCATACAAAAGATTAAGCAGGTGTGGACAGAGAAGTGGGAGTTGGAAAAACTTCATTTGATTGAGCTCGGTGCTTGGCGGTCTGGTCCGAGATCGTCCGGCAAGTTGTCCAACCCTGGCAAGATCTTTTTTTGAAAGTGGCTGCTGAATCCGTGTGTGCCGTGAATTCAATAAAGGACAAGAATGGCGTGTCGTATGCACGCAAGGCAATGATTCGATGCGGTCTTGGACTTGATGGCGAGTGGCAAGAGTCTCAATTGTTCCCTGAGCTGCAGATGGCTATCAACAACCATCAGGCACACTTTGACGGGACACCAGTCCCAGAAGAAGCAGAAGTGGTAGAAGAAATTGTTCAAGATAGCTCGTGATTCAGGTTACTTCAAATTTTAGGTTAGCCAAGGCTGAGATACAAAATGCATGAATATATTTATATTTTGTTCTTGTGTACTTGAAGGTGTTTGCTTGTACTAAGGAATGTCTAAACCACATCGTGCCTAATTATGGAATTATCCATGTACCTAACCTCAAATCTGGCACCACTTACTGCACGATTTTTAGGCGTGTCTAACGGTGTGGGCGCGCGGAGCGGATTTTGGCGGACGTATGAGTGACAACGCAACTTAGTTGCTCTTACGTGAAGACCTTCCTTTTGATTTAAGCCTATTTAAATTATTGAATTCTAAATGTTTTATTATTTTGCATGCTATCGATATCGGAGCCGGGACCGTTCGTATCTCGACCGATTGTTTCTCGACTGAGCCAAATTGCGGCATTGTAAAATCACACTAATTAAGATATTTGCTCCATATAGTGTTACCAGAAATACGGCAATTATTAGCGCACAATACATACTGTGGCCCACACTATTCAACGAGTAATACTATTCAGTTGCACACACTAATTACTGTAACCAGTGTAGAAATAGAATTATGAGTAAAAATATGGGTGGCCGTATATTTTTGGCGCGGACTGTACCTTTACACGATGATGATGGTGCCATGGTAATTTGGGATACAGATTTGTTTGAAGAACGAAGGCGTTGCGTCAGGATTGATCCGCAGAGATAGCTGGGTGTTTACTCGGCTGAGCGTGTCGTGGATGGCAGTTAATATACAGTGGGCATGTGTTGCAGAATCCGAACCTAAAATCTGAGTACTGTATTGCTACAAAGGGAAAGTCGAAGCGTAGACCAAACAGAAAGACCTCAACCTTCATGAAGGGAGGCAGCTATTCGGTTAACTACCGTTCTGGCACATTTTAAACTGGTAGCAGCACTAAATTTTTATTGAGGTCGCTTCCAATCGAACGTGTTCCAGCAGGATAGCTCGACGAAACATCAGCCGTAGTGTCTGGTACAGTTCCCGGTCTGTGACGAATACATTTGGTGCAGAGCCATTATCCCACACTGTTGACAGTTGAAACATCGCCCATGAATGAACCCGCCGTGAGCGTCTCATCGGTCATCCCGATGATGTGAAGCAGGGGTGTCGATATCGGCTGGTTCTATATGGACAGTCTCGTGCTCAAGCTTGATACACAAAAAGTAGTAGCACGTAGGGATCAACCACAAATGGTCACTGTGGACGCGCGCGCGATGTAACCTAGCTTTCCATATACATACATGTTGTGTATGCATCCATACATGGTGACGTACACTTACGAAGCGTCGCGCTTGTAAAGGCAGGGTATGCATAGTAGACCCAGAAGCACCTGCAACGCGAAATTCCAAAGTGCAGAATGTCGATTTCCAGCGAGCCACAGTCGCTACGGAAGTTCAAAAGACAACAATTCACCGTCAGACGCACCCCGAGACGTGCAAAATGGCCCCTGATCGATTGATCGCCTGACTGAGACGTACCGAAATGATGCTAACTGCCGCTGAAAATACTGACAGCGATCCGCAAAAGGAGCTTACGAACTTGAGTGCAAGAAGGTTGTTCGTCACGCCTATCGGCGAGTTCCGGCTAAGCTGGTATGTAAACCCTGCCAGGAACGATGCTAACAAGTTGCAGCAAAGACAACCCCAATCGATAAACGGTCCGCCGTTTCGGGATGTGGCAACTTGCAACTGCACAGATTGTTGCGGGAAAAACCCACATATGTAGTTCGACAGCAAAATCGCACTACACGACATCAATATCCCAAGCACCAATTCTTCACCGTCTGCTACATGCAGTGACCCGATAAATTGCGGGTCCTTCGGATCACTGTCAGAAGTCAAACCATCACGTCAGCCAGCCTCTTCTGATTTTTTTTAAACATTTTCTTTGACGTACCGAACGAATCCATGCGGCCCCAGCGCGGCTCGCAAAGTCGTCACTCCGACCAAAGTGACTAAACTCGTCATTAACGACGACCTGTTTAGCATCGCACCAGCTACTCGGGTCACCGAAGCCGGTATCGGATGCGTCCACGCAGCTCCGACCGTCAGTTTGCCCAAGTAGAAACACCCACAGCCTCCACCTAATGACGCGCAGATGTACAGCGGCCCAACTACAAAGTTTCCACTGCTCAAATCCCCTGCATGGTCTACCATGAACGAGTACGACGTAAATACGCTAGAAAATAACACACAAAGCGACACCACCTCGTACAGCCGTCAGAGCTCGAAAAATCATATCGAATATAACACAAGACGAATTGCCACTCTCGTACCCTAAAAACGCCGAGCGAAATTGCGTACAGACGAGCGAGATCTCTACACCTTTCATTCGGTCTTCGTATCCATAGGATAACCCATCTAGATAAGGCCCAATCCAATTCAACAGCGTGCCCCCGACGTTCAGCTGGAACCTGTGTAGAGTGTACCCCGGCAGGTAGCACGTGGTTACGCACTCGGACACAGCTGCTAGCAGCAATAACCAGAGAAATTCGTCGTTTGTTTGACGCAGTAGCAGCAGATCATGCTCAATCTCTTCCTCGTGCTCTTTTAAAGGCGATGCCAGCACGCTGACAGCAGCATCGTCTTCTACCTCGTGCACGCCTTCGTTTCGATTTATCTGAGCTCGTAACATGTGTCAAAACGAAGTACATTTAAAAATTACACCTCTATAGTAACCTATTTCTACGCAACATTCAATAAACGTTAGAAAGGTATAATCATTCGCGACCATTTTAACAATACCCACAAACGCAAAACAGAGGCATGGGTACATTATCGAGAGGGTACCCACCGTCCCCACTTCGTACCCTTCGTTGTCTTACATTCGCACCACCTCGACGTTTACCTGTAAAAGAAGACGCGGACGTGTGAGACGGCTTCGTGAGCACTCCCTCGTCCAGCATGGCTCACGACCCGACGACTCCCCACCACAGCGAAGAGAGCGAGGACCAAGATGAACATGTCGCAGATGCATCAGACTTAACAGACAACAGCAGCGCTCTCGATGCTCGACCCACACGAGTCGCGAGCGCGGGTTCTGCTGGCCCGCCACTCGTAGAGCAGTCACTTAATGAGCACACGAGCACGTACCAGACTGCCGCGACGCCACAAATTGAGGAAAGCGAAGTGTATTTCCTTATTGCCGACTTCTTGAAGCGTCGGTCAGTGTGCCACAAGGCAGCGGACGCTTTGATCCAAGAACTGGCAGAGCACGAGCTGCTTAAGAGCAGCGTGGACTGGAGCGGCAAGAGCCGGGCAGCCACGTATGAAGACTATCGATTACGTCATCGGGATCTCTCAGCTGGTCATTTAGTGGAGCTTTTGCAGAGCACAGCAGCAGGGACGTCGTGTACGAGACTTGACAGACCGGAGGAAAAGACAAAGCAAGAGGAAAATGTTTGTGTGGTGCAGCCGAAGAGTTCGAGTTTGCTGGTACAAAGAAGGAGAAAGAGACTGGTGAAGTTGTCCCTCGACGAGAGAACGAAACTGGTCAAGGATATTGTGCGCCAGCTGTTCGTGCGGAGGCGAGTGACGAGGACACTGAAGGTTGTCGAAAAAGTAATCCAGAAGGACGAGCGGTACCGGAAGTATACGACGACCGCGACGCGCGTGGACGAGCTGCCAACGCAAGTACAGTTGATGTTGTTGAGTGGAGATGCAGCCGAGAAGACTGCTGTGGACAAAGCGAAGACGGTGGCAGCTGATGTGCGTGCATTTAAACAGCTCTTCCAGCTGCGACAGGAGCACGCAGCAGTAGAGAAAGAGTTTGACATGTTGATAGACCGCGCAAAGCACTTTGGATTGCTTGAGACGACGGCACGTACTGGCTGCAATCAAGTGTCACTCGTCAGACGGCGGGAGGTTAGCTCGCAACAAGATACACAGCTCCCGCCAGTGCATTTGTACAGTCGGATACGGAGGCTGAAAACACTGAGTGGACATTTGCAGATTCAAGCCTACTGTCTTGCTTATGATAAATCGAGCAAGGTCGTGATCACTGGATCGGATGATAGGTACCACTTGCTTGTCTCGTAACATATTTCTAGTGACGGGACAGTAGGTAACTTATGTTTTTGTGATATGTTAACAGACTTGTGAAAATCTGGTCGTTGAACACAGGGGATTTGTTGTTTACGCTCCGAGGCCATGTCGGGAACATAACAGATCTGGCAGTAAACCACTCGGATACGCTGGTGGCCTCATCGTCCGACGACAAGACTGTGCGAGTGTGGGAAATTGGTACAGGCGCTCCCGTTGCAGTCTTGGTGGGACATTCCAGTGTCGTAAATGCAGTTCGGTTTCATCCGAGCAACAATATAATCGTCACGGCCTCGGATGACGGGCGATGCTTTTGCTACAAGGTGCCGGAGGTCCCGTTGGTGGTCCAGCCAGAAACAAAGATCGAGACCGCACGGCGATTGTATTCGCTTAATGCGTACATGCTGAGTTTGCATCCCATCTACGCGATGAAGCATGCTCGTCGAGAAGGCGTCCGTTCGTGCAAAGTGCACTGCGTAACCTTCAGTCGGTGTGGGGACTATGTAGTCTCAGGCGGTCACGATGGTATTGCGCGTGTATGGGACTTATCGGTAGCTTTGGCACCCGATGCGCCTGCCGTAGTGCCACGATTCCAGCCTACAGATGAACCACAGGAAGCACAAGTGCAGGAGCAGCAGCGCAGCGGATCCGAACCGGGAAGCGGTCAAGTACCCCCGGTGTTTGTCGGAGCATCTGGAAACCAACCTTTGAATGTGGAACCCGAGGACTTTTTGACCTCATCCATACAACAGGCGGCAAGCCAGGACAGCGACACCTCTGCACCTGCAGGTCCAGCTGATCCATTTCGCGTTATGACATCCCCTAGAGCGCACCTAGCTCTTGAACAGCCCCAGCTTCAGTCCCAACCTCAATTGCAATCTCGAGTACCGATGCAACTTCAAGCTGGCGTAGCGATGCCACTCATAAACGATGTCGAAATTTTGCAGCGTGAGACGACGCCTCGTCAACCACAGCCAGCCCAGGTACAAAGTGACTTGCCTTCTTTATCGCTTTCCGACGACGCCGTTCCAAGTATCGAGCCAATTGCATTGCTGCAGGGCCTTAAAGGCCCAGTTTCGAGTATTGTCTACAGTCACCAGGGCGACTGTATTGTAACTGCATCGATTAAAGACAACGCGGCGTGGATTTGGAGGTGGAAACGAAAGTACGAAAGCACGCATGGAGCTGTCCTTCTGGCAAAAGAGTCGTCATCTGAGCATGATGACATCTCAGCTGTCTGCAGGGTTCGTGGCCGCAGAAAGGCGACTCCGGTTGTCGACATGGTCGCATGGACACACAACGATAAACGGCTCATTACTCTTCATAGTGTCAAACTTAACTTGGAGTCAGCAGACCCGATTTGGGAGCAAAGGATTCGTGTTTGGGATCCGGAGAGTGGAAAGTTATTGATGACGTTGGGTGCGGTTGATGAAAAGAAGGAGAACGGACATGTGAATGCAGCATTTGCACTAAGCGCGCATCCAACAGATTGGCGCATTTTAGTTACAGCAGGGTACGACGGACGTGTGTTTTTGTGGGACATTTCCACGGGCCGGATGCTGAAGTCTTTTACTAATCTGTCCCCGGACTCGAAACCACTTTCCAATCTAGATGGTGGTTTTACACCAAACGGTAACGGTTTTTGCTTCACAGACCAGATTGGACGATTGCTTATATTTGGTACAGGAAGCGGCGAGCAGTACGCGGCAACGCCAGTGCAGCAGTATTTCCTACATGACTACGTTATGCTCGTAACCGATGGACATTATAACGTGCGAGACAGAGAAACTCGCGAGTTGCCGAGCTTGATGGATTCTGGGCCACTGATGGATGCCTCGCTGGTTCAGTATCCACACCAGCCACCCCATTTGCTGCCCTATAAGCTGACTTCTTCAGAGCAACACGAAGAGAATCGAAGACGGCGAATTCAGCAGAGCATAGAATCGGAAATTTCATGCGGAGTGCGCCATCAGCTTGAACTAGAGAAAGATATTCACTCATTTCCGTCAGCGGTTGTTAAGTGCGAGGAAATTGATTTAATTCAGAGACAGGAAGCATTTGCTGCTGCTGCGACGGCACTCGGCACCTCCTCCTACCGACTAAGCGGTGCTCCAGTAACGTTGGCAGAGCTGCGGCGTCGTGGATCTCGAAGGAATGTAGACCAACGGCGCCGACGTGAGATACCTGCTGAAGAGCGTGACACATCAGTGCTAGAGATCGAGATATCTAGTGAGGATGATCGAAGTGACGAAGACTTTCAGGTGCCAACACCTCGACATGCGGCTGCCGAAGGGGAAGATGACGAAGACGATGAAGATGAGGATGAGTCCGATCTGGACGACGACGATTTACTAAGCGAAAATGAAAGAGCAGTCATATCTCCGATGAGTTCGAGACGGGGACGGCTTCGCAGCGCCCGACAGCGCGAATTACCTCGTGCACGGTTTTCGTTTCGGAGTGGTCGGAGATTGCAGTCAAGTAATGACGAGGAACATCGGGATGACACCCCTAGGCAGTTGCGAGCCCGAAGAAATGCATTGAGATCTCGTTCCAGGTCAGTTGGCTATAGCGACATAGAAGGAGATGATGACGTGTCTGCGGATCAGCGCGTGAGTGCTCTTGGCTCTGGAAGAGACTTAAGCAATCGTGGCGACCAGGATGAGGTTGTCGTCGAGTCAACTGATGGCATGGTTTTGGGTGACAATCAGCTAGATCGATTCGATTTGAGCATCACGTACAGTCAAATGCTTGAAGCGAAAAGGGCACAGCTTGGCGCAGTGCCGGTGCCACCAGAGAATGGAGATGCTGCACTGTTACCATGTGCATTTTGTGGTGTGGGAGATGATGACGCGATGCTCAAGCTTCCTGGAGACGGCATGGGTGTGTACCCGTTGATGTACGGAGCTCAAAGGGTGTTCGTACATGATCAATGCGCTATCGCCTCTCCTCTTTGTTTCAACCGAGACGGCAACTGGTATAATGTGGTCAAAGAGATTCGTCGTGGACGCTCACTGGTCTGTGTTGCATGCAACAAGCGCGGTGCGACGATTGGTTGTACAATCGCCGCATGTCGTAACTCTTACCATTGGAAATGTGCAATCAGCTTTGGTTGGTCGGTGGACCAAATGCAGTTCTTCTGTCCAGCCCACCAACCCAGGCGCACGGAACAAGAGGAAAACAATCAACCCGCTATAGAAGATGGTGGGGCCGTCATTGAACCTGCCTCCAAACGATTTGGTCTGAGGTTCTATCGTGAGTGGTTGCAACTGACCAGTCTTCGATCAATCCATCAGTACATTCCACAAGTTGGCGATTACGTGGTATACCTGCCAGAAGGACATCCTGGATACTTACATTACGGAGGAATGCCACACCCGAGATATTATGCGCAATTATCCAGGTTCTATGCTGTTAAGTGTCGTGTCATTGATGTAAAGTATGTTTTCCCAACTGTAGAAGAGCATACAAGGTGCAACACTATTAAGTGTGAGCTCTCGCTCGCAGTGCTTGCTGTGCCAACATCAGCTGCTCGGCCTGCCGGACATCACGAAGAGCAGAAACAGGAAGAAGCAACTACAGAAGCCGAGGTTTCCGACACAAGGGATATGTTTCATCCGGAGTCATCCCTGTTTGCAGAATTTACGAGTGTTGACGAACAGCTGTCTCCTATTGCGAACGAGCCATCGACACGCTTTACTTTCAAGATGCTGTATCACTCAAACGACGTGGCAAATTTTCTTGTGCTGGATCATATTTACGAAAGCGGAGTGTGCGGCGATTGGCACATCGGTGATCGAGTTCAGATGCCATTCGTACAGCTAGATGAACACGGTCTTGAGATCGAGGCAAAAATGTCGTACGGGACCATTAAAAATATCCTTAGGAAGCCTTTTTCGTCGAGCAACTCGGCCGAGGTTTCGCCATGGGACTGCGTTATGGTTGAGTGGGATGACCCAGACGATGATACTTGTGCTGTCTGTCCGTGGGAACTTGAGTCGGCGCTACCTGAGGAGCGGCGTGAGAAGCGTGAACTTTCTCTTCGCAGGCGCTCAATGCGGCTTTTCTTTTCGAGAAACATTATTGGTGATAAGTGTGAGACACTCTTACAGGAAGTGGATCAGGTGTTGGCGCTGTCCATTTCGCGTGACTTCATGTATCCTGTCGACGAAGAAACTTTCATGGACTATCCGATATCTGTTGCCAATCCTATTGATTTGACCAAGATCCAGCAGCGACTTCGACAAGGTTATTACCGTCAAGTGGAGGCATACTTGGCGGATGTGAAGCTAGTGAGTATCAACTGCGAGACGTACAACATTCCGTCGAGCCCAATCTCTCAGAACTCACGAAACTTGTACTTCGCTGTGTTGACGCAAGCACAACGTCATTTTCCGCATCTGTCGCGCGGTGCTAACAATATCAATCGTCAAGAGGCTGTCGGAGAGGCGGTAAACACCATGTATGCGTATCCGCCTGACGATTTTGTGACAAACTTTACTGAGGAATCAGAAGAAACGCGGTTGGAGCTATTGGAGGTCGGCTTGTTGACCCCGGTGCCCGAGGACAATCCGTCAGCTCCTGTTGCTACTCTCCCCGCGTCTCGATCTAGCAGGTCAACGTCTGTCGAGAGCAATCGAGTTGAAGGTTCTCCTGATGTAGCTACTGCTGCTGTAGCTGATCTCGCTGCCCGATATGTTTCACCGGAAACAAGACCTCTATGTGGCACGCACGGTGTTGAGGAGACGGAAGAATGTGACGACGTTGAGGAAACGGTGGATCACGTAATGCAGCAAGATGGCGAAACAATTGTTGACAATGTGTCTGACGAAGGTTTAACTGAGACGCCAAATGCGGCAGATGGTGCCGCTGCAGGTTTCAACAGCCCGAGACCGCTCCGGAATCGTGAGGTAATTGAACCGCAACTCCTGTCACCTCGAGTTCGCCGCCCGACTCGAATGGTCACAAGTTCATTGAGTGGCACGCTTGGTGGTGGGGGAAATGCACGAAAGCGACAACGCAAAACTCCGGTCAAAGTGCTTTTGACCCACGCAGCCCTCCTGGATCATTACTCGAGCTCAGAGCGTGAAGCTATAAAACGGGCATGTGACGAGGATCTGAGAGCTGTGCTGCAAGTGTTTCACGAAGCCCTCACTGAAGCTGATAAGACCGACATATTTGCCTCGCCCGTGACTGACGACGTAGCCCCGCATTACTCGGAGACAATCACGCGTCCAATGGACTTCGGAACGATTCAGAACAAACTGCATAAGTACAGAAGCTTTCGCGACTACTTCGTAAGTGCTGCGTGGTCTGCACATGATATCTATTCTACGCGTACTCACTGACATGCGGATTTGCTCTCCAGGCCCAGGTGGAACTAGTATTTTCCAACGCGATCAAGTACAATGGCTGGGACTGCTTTATTGGTGGTCTTGTGGAGGACATGCAACATTACTGCACCAAGTTTCTGCTGGATGCTGTGGGCTTGAATCTCCAAGGGCACTCAGCTTCTGCAACGAAGAAAAGTAGGAGATCAACGGACCCCGCTTTTCACGCGAGCAACAAGTCGTCGTCTGCTGAAGCCGGTAAACAGCGAGCCCGTCGAAAACCTTCCGCTGCTAGTTCAGAAGACGAAGAAGACAGCTGGCATAGCAGTGTATCAGAAAGTGAAGAGGACGAGGACGATGACGACGAGATCGACGAAGATGATGATGACGATGACGAGGATTTCAGTGATGGGTCTGACTATGGCGGTACAGGAAGGAAGCGACAGCTTCGGCGGCGTGCACCAGGCCCAAAAAGCAAGAAAAGGAAGACCAGGCGGCGCTACTAACGTGCCATGCGGGCAGCGACCATTGCGGTAACAGAAGGAGGTGCGGCGGTAAGGAACTTGTATGCATAACTGCGATACTGTCGGTCTCTAGCGACACCTTTTTATGCGAGTGGTTCTACCGGCCGGCATGTAAGTGTGAGCAACAAGGCATGGGATATTTAACCACACTTCTATGTAAACGAGATAGATGCATGCAACGCTGGACAACGTTACAACAGTTTCACCCCGTCCGTAATCTTCTCAGTCGCTTCGGTGTTCTGCGCATCCATCTTGTCCATCGTGCGCGATGCAATGAGCTGCAGTGCCCGCAGGTCCGAGCCCTTGACTTTCTTCCGTGCCTTCTTGTCCGCCATGCATAAAGCGCCTACAACTACTCCCGAATCCTTCGCAATCATCGGCACGCCCAGAAAAAACTGCACTTGCATCGATAGCGCCAACGGGTTTTTGGCAAAACGAAGATCCTTTCGACAATCCAGCACAACCAGAGGTTCATGTGACATTAGAGCGTGGGCATCCACGCCAATGTCACGCGGTACCTGGTCGCCCACAAGACCGACCGTGGTCACGAACAAACTCGTTGACTTCGTTACCACCGAAAGAGCAGCCACTGGACAGTTGACAGTCGTGCGCGCCAAGTCCAACAGGTCACGGAGAACAGCATTGGCAAAGTCCTGCGACAGATTCAGCCGTTGAATGATCTGGACGCGCTCATCTTCCGTTGATGTCAATGGAGCATCGGGCCACACATTGCCCTTTGTGAACGTCAACTCGTAGTCATACGGTGAGTTCGCGAACACATCACCATCATCCTTGCCACCTTGACTGAGACCACTGCTGGACGTGCTGCTCGGACTCGTAGGCAGGTTTGCTGCGAGCGTGGGCTCAATCGAGAATCCAGCACAAGCTTCCTCTACTGTAACGTGTGCCGAGCTGCCAAAGCACTCACTATCACTCCCACGACTCGACGCTCCTTCACTAGCACTTGGTCGACTGGCACCGCTGCGAGTATCGTAGGTGGCGCTCGATGCGCCATTCGGTCCGTTCTGGTCGCCATTCAAACACGCCATACACACACGCGTACTGCCTGCGAACTTCGAGCGCTGTGCGTCTTTCCGAATCGCGGAGCATTTCGAACAGACCGCCGAGCCACAGATGCGACAGTGGTGCGCGCGACGTGTAAACATGGAGAATCCACCGGCACAGACCGAGCACGTGTCTCGGAAATGCCAGCTCCGTCGGTCCCGTAGCTGATTGCGGCGGATCCGACGATTCACCAGTGCACTGGGCACGAGCCGCACGCATCCGGCGAGCCGCAATAGCCACGCACGATCTTGTTCAAGTGACGGAGCACTATACGGTGCCGTCACGAAGAACGACACGCGAGTGGTCGTCGAGCTCTTGTCCTCCGATGCCTCAACGACGAATCCGCACTTGTGCAGTGGATGACGCTGCATGTGCGTCTGGGAAAAGATAGGTCCACATCGCGGCAGCTCGAGCGACTCCATCACCGAGACGCCGTACGACGCTCCACCGCCTAAAGGATTGTTCCCGCCACTGCCGGTGCAAAACGTTTGATTGAACCGCATGAAGAAAAACTCCCGCAGTGGCGCTTGCGGGTGCACGTCATTGAGCGCGAGCCACTGGACCATGAGCGACGACGTGGTCGGTCTCGTCCCACGTGGACTCTGCAACGCCGTCGTGGGCGTCGGGACCTCCGGCGGCTCGGGTGCATTCCCTGCATCGATGTCCACTTCCGTATAATGGAGGGCCTGTCCTGCCGCGTACTGGGCACCCAGCAGGTCCTGCAAGAACGCATCCACTTCCACAGCCGTGCGGCCCGAGAGCAGCGCCAGGACCTCGTCACACGTCGTGTTCTGGAGCCGTACGACGCCCTTCATCACGAGCAGCTCGTCGCGGTCGTCGTGCATCTCGTAGACGGTAAAGTTCTCCTTCTGCTGCCGCAGCACGGCGCTCGCGGCCACGGACCCTTCAACGCCCTGGTCGTCGTCCGTGACCCATCGAATGAGCTCGTTGATGCGACGCTCGCCGAGGACCGCGAACTCCTTGACGCGCTCTTTTGTCATGGCGCGAGGCACTTCGTATTGACGCGAGACTTGCTCGGCATAGACGCGTGAGCCCGAGGCGCTTGAGGACGACGCGCTCATGCTCTTGGTGCCGCCAATGGAGCTTTTGTTCCTGCGAAACATGGACGGGTGGATAGATGGACGTGTACGCTAGAGAGAGGAGAAGAGCGCGATTGGGCTCGGCCGGACGAAAGTGCAAGACTGTCAGTTTGCAGAAGTGCGGGATGTGAATACTGTGAGAACGCATGGCGCTGAAGCAGGACGAAAGTATTCGATGTGCGAGGGAGCTGAATCTTGCGAGGGATGATGAGACAGACTGTCGAGTTGACGGTGGTGGCAAGGGGTATGCGATTATAGAGAGAGCGAGAGTGAGAGGTGGAGGGATGGCGGATATTGAGTTTCACGGGCGGCTGCGACCGCGTCCCGTTTGCAGTCGACGTGACGGCGACAAGTCGCCAGCTGCCACTTCCCAATCGGCAGCCAGCTGCAACAACGGACAGAGACGAGACCCTCCGGGGAGCTAGGGAACTGGCCCCTTTTCCTTGGGCGGGAAGTCCCCCATAGTGGGGCCAAGGTAAAAGGGGGGGAGGGTTTCTCCTCGCTGTGTGCGCTACGGGAGGCAGCGCAGCGTGTGACTCGAGAGAGAAGCGGTCCGCAGGATATCCTAGTGCAGGGCACGTCGACGATGGATCGAATCACCCTGCAAAACGAAGAAGTTCCTACTTTTCGCGGTCTGCCTACAACTCGCCGACACGTTCGCTGAGCACGAGCCCGGTCCCACGAAGAGAACTCCCCCAGACCGTGACGATCCCCGTTGAGATCCAGTAGTGGTTGTTTATGTGCAGTAGCACCGAGCCAGATACTCTTCGTCCAGTGGTACGTCTGGGCACATTTGAGCACGTTGTGAGCCCGGGCCGACCTGCAGAGCAAGAAGTCGACTACGAGGTGATGGCCAGGGATTACGTCAAGATGGCTCGCTGGGACTACCGCAGTGGTAACAGGACTCCTAGTTAAGCGTCCTCTGTCCCTGAATTAAATTGCTCCGAGCGCGAGAGCAGCCCCGCCATCCGGTAGAGTACACACAAGGATCTAACCCCGGACTTGATCAACGGACGGTTTCACAGGACCTTTTGGGAGTGCCCCGCCGTGACGCCCGACGTCTTGAGCCAGCAGAATGAGAAAGCTAGGAGTAGTAAGACTGTGTCATGGTAGATGACACGAGGTGGTTACCACAAAACCAGACATCTTATTAGTGATAAGTAGCTACAATAGACAGTCTGAGCCTCTCTCATAAGTTGCCAGCTGCTGGCGACTATTCGTGCTGAGCGTATCTTTTGCCACTGTCAGAAAGTGCAGTGGATTCACTTGACATTTCGCAGGTCGCGGCAAAGGCGAGGTTTGACATACGTGTGCTTTTACCAGCGATAAGTCAATGGCAGAAATGCGGATGCGAGTCACACACGGGGTTTCATTATGACGAACTTTTGAAAATGACGACGCGCGCTATTCGCTGGCAACTAGCCCCCCCCGTTTCTGCTCTGTGCTTAGTTGTACAGTACACGCATAAGAAAAACTGAGATGGCTACAGTGACCATGTGTCGCGCGGAGAGCTCCTTGAACACTGCCATTGGCCACTACCTGAACAGCAGTTCTGGCTTGCTGCTATCTGTCTTAACACTGCATGTACTCTCGGGAACGTTGTTCAGATTCAATATTTGACAGTCATTGCGAGCTTGGGGCATCAAAGTGCCTGAAGAGCAGTAACTTGCGGACGTGGACCGCACTGAGCGCTGTATGAACCAGCAGTAGAGCGACGCGAAGGACGATCCGCTATCAATGGGTGTGGAAACAATAAGGAACCTGCACGTCGATACAACAATGAGGCAAACTGAGCCTGATGGCATATACGTCATCCACAATACCGACGAGCGCATGGGCCAGCGGCAGAGTGCACTCACACGACGTGCCTTTTCACCGTAAAGTCGCTCGATTCACCATCGTTGAGGAGCAATCAAGAAAGACCAGTTGGAGTCGCAGAAACCTGAGCTGAGTACGCAGCTAGTCAGTGCCCCTTGCAGCTTAACACGTGTGTGTGGGAGGGGGTGAACACGACGAAGTATCCTCGCGCATGCGTTATCCCGTTCAATGTGTAGAGATGCCATCTGGCTCTCGTCCACATGGTAGTCTTTGTACGTGGTGACCGTTGCGTTGTCCAGACAGTTGCCAAGGTGGCAGTGCCAACTGCGCTGCTGGCCTTAACGTTCGTCTAAAGAGATAGCGTAGCCACCATGGCTAAGATTGAGGCTGAAAAAAAAGATGACGAGTTGACTGCAACCACGATGAAAAAAACACATCTATCCTGCACGTAAGTATCTATACATGTACATAGCTATATCTGAGCTAGGGTGACAGTGCCATTCCACTCTCTCGCAGTGTTCGTTCGTTCGGCTGTCTGTGTGTCGTCAATCCAGCCCAATTGTTGAGCGTACCCGCTACACAAAACGTCGTTCTGTTGTGGTGGTATTTTTTTGTAGCTCTTTTTTCGCACGACATTCCAACGACACACAAATTCAAAACTGACCTGCACAATCACATACCGAAGTCCATCAAGTTTCACAAGGTATTATCTTCCACCACTTTCACGAGTGATGGTCTCACAATAGTCCCTTGCTCGTAAAAAAAGTGTTTTGTGCGGCTCCAAAAGAAGCCACACATTTACATTCATTCTTAAGAGCAATCGCGAGTTAAAACCCCAGGAAACACATGGCTCTGCGTGTAGCGGTCGAGAAGGCCGCGGCTGCGTCCAGCCCGGCCGTGACGCTGTATCGGTACATTACGAAGCAGGTCCCACGTGTGCTTACGCTTTATGATATCCCCATGGAGCCATCAGAGGCGCGACTGGCGGTACAGGCACTCTTCCGTCAACACGCGGACGTGAAAGACCCGCGCGTGGTGGATATGCTCATTACGAAGGCCAATATGGAGCTGGAGGAGACGCTCATGCAGTGGAAACAGAAGGTGCATCTCATGACGTTGCTGGAGCATGGAAAGGCGCTGCGCACGCCGGCGCCGGCTGTGGATTCGGCCGAGCAGGCGCTCGAGAAGTTTTTAGCGGGCGTGGACGACGACGAGGACGAGCTTTGAGTGGAGAGACGGTCCGGGAGAGAGAGAGAGGAAGAGTCAGAGGGAAGGAGATAATAGCAGGACGCAGCTCCTGTGTGTGCGTCGTTCTCTTTGCTTGGTTTGTCGGAGAGAGAGAGAGAGGGAGAGAGAGAGGGTCATGTGTAGACAGTGGAATACGTGAACGCTTTTTCTCTTTTTTTCTTTCTTCTTGACTGATGACTGGAACATGAGGAAGAGTCGCTACTAATGAGGATACGTGGACACAGGGTTGATGAGTGGATTGAAGCAGCTTTGGTTTTGTGTTGTACTGGTGATACTGGTTGTGGTGGTTGATGTTGAATGGAGCAGACAGACATGCAGGACTCGGGTGGAAGCACTGGCTTTCGCAGTCGATAACTTAGGAGAACAGCACACATATCAGTGGGCAGAACCACTGCAGGCTCACTCGGGTAGCGGGTTGACGTGCATACGGACCTGGCACTTTGTCGTGTAGGCGGATCGCAACAACTCCTGCATAGTGAGTTCCTCTGCGCCGACAGCGCCTGTTTCCGGAGGCAACGGGGCTTGGATCGTGGGCTTCAACATGTGCACATTGCCACCATCTCTCTGCACTGCGAGGCTCATCAGTGTGTTCTGCTCCACGCCACGGACAGCGACGTCCGCCAAATTGCGGAGGAAGAGATACTTGTCTCCTGGCAAGAGTGCACGTGCAAACGGGTCGGCTACACTAAACGAGCCAACGACATGCCCGTCCGTTGTGATCATGGGAAATCCCGCAAAGAACCGCACACGACCATCCGTTACTAGCGGGTTATTCGTGAAACGAAGGTCTTCAGTCGCGTCTAGGATCACCGTGGGCTCTGCCGACATGATAGTGTGAGCGTCAAGGAGGATGTTGCGCGCCATCTCCCGCTTCTTTAGCCCGATCTTTGCCATTAGGAATCCGCTCTTGTCCCCAATGAAGCTAATCGTTGCGATCTGGCAACCCAACTCGGCAGCAGCGTACTCACACATCTCTTGGAACTGCTTGCTTGGGTCAGCCAAGTGCAGCTCACGTACCTTTTTCAGCCGACCAGCCTCATTTGTTGGAACTGGTGCCTCTGGCCACTCCTGTGAGTCGCTGTAGTTTAGTGCATAGTTGAACGGCGTGTTTGCGCGCACAGTGAGCTTCTTCTCAAGCAGAGCAAGTTCATGAACACTTAGTCGCGTAAGTCCGTCCATCCAGTGGAACTCGCTGGATTCGGAAAACTCAGACGTCATGTTGGACTCGTCCTCGACGGGATGACTGGATCCACTTTGGTTCACCTTGTTGACAGGATCAAGCACACGGGGGCGCTGGCGGCGAAAGGATCCGTTCCTCTTCAGCGGGTGCGTCTTCGGACGAACGGTCTCACTTATGGACTCGGTCACGTTTGTTGTACTACCCGAAACTGACGCGTTACTAGCGTCGAGGTTACAGCTTTCAAGAGAGCTCGAAAAACTCGGCAAGCTTCGAGCACTGCCCTCAACACGTGCGAAGAGCACCGGATTCGAGCTCCTGTTCGACGCCAAGTTCGGCGCTGTACTCGTTGTGTGGCATCGGCTACACAGACGGACCTCTTTATTCCGGCTGGACCGACACAGCGTCGTCATCTCCGAGCACGCCCTGCACACAATGTCACCGCACACTCGGCAGTGGTGTTTGCGTCGGAAGACAGTGAACGCCTTTCGACACAAGTAGCAGTTCGGTCCGTTTGTACGGAAGTCGCGCTTCGTCAGCAAGCTGTGCGAACTCAACGCACGCGTCAAGAGCGCGTTTGGGATCTGGGACACACAGCTCACAACCTTGGTCATCCAGGAGCGTGTGAGCGAGGACACCATGTCACGACCGGGATGGCCTTCGGACAGAAACAGCGACACGTTGAGCGCTCCGTCACGTCCCGTTTCCTCGACAACAATCCCCGATCGACGCAGTCGCAGTCTCACTACGTTCTGCGAAGGTGGCAAGGGTTCACAGCCGTCAAGCTCGATGGACTCCCAAATGGAGGCGCCAATGTGAAGCCCCGATCCGTTGCTCTGGTACACGCCGCCATGCTCCAAGTCCTTTTCAAACATGTCGTTGTACCGCAAGAAGACGTAGTCCCGGTGTTGCAGGTTGGGCTTCGACGCCTGCAGTGCGGTCCAGCTCACCGACATGCTCTCATTCGGTCGTGTGGTTGACTCGGGCTGCGTGTACAGTACGACGCCGTCTAGGAACAACGGGCCAAAGATGTTGCCCATGGAGTCACGGAGCCGAGACGTCGAGTCCATCCGGAGCATGTGCATGACTTCCTGGATCGGCGCGTGAACGGTCGTCACGGCTTTCATGGTGTAGAACTCCTTCTCGCACAACTCGTAGAGCTTGAGACCGCTCTTGTCCTTGAGCAACTTCATGGCGAAAGGAAACGTCAGGGCGTCGATGCGGGACTGCCCCAAGAAGCGCAAGTTGCGCTCAATGGTGTCCGTGATGTTGACACGATAGGATTTCTCCACCATGGGGAACATGGACGACAGTCGCTTGGTAGAAGGGCTCCACTGCTCACTCGCTCGGTCAGACACGCTCTCTTTAGTCCCACGAGAGCCGATCGATCGTGACGTCTAGAGGCGAGGGATGTGGGATTGTGCGAGGGTCATGGATTACGTGCGTGGATTTGCCGCTTCTCTGGGTGAAAAGTGTCGACTACAAGAGCTTGCGGCTAGTAGTGGATCAGCTGGAACGTCGTGCCATTGGACGACGGGCTGGATGGGCACTAGAGACATGCGAGTGACTTGCACTTGTCATTGATTAGGGGACGTGTGTGTTTCTGAAGCCAAGTGACGCTTCGACTGCAAAGGGCGCATGTGACTCGGTACTTTATTCGCGACATCGGCCGGCTGAAAGAAGGCAGGGGCTTTTGGTCTCAATTAATGGGGTCGGTATCAATGGGCTAAACTAGAGGATGCAGCTAGACTGTTGACAAAATCAGCACAACGTCTCTTGCTAGGCGAGCAACACGATAGCTTGCATCGGTACGTGGATGACACAGGACGCAGGGTCTTTTCTCCGCCACGATGGTCAGTTGCGATTGAGAGTGCTGTTGTTGTCGTCTCTCTTCTCTCCAGCAGGAGGTGGCAGGAAGGTCTCATGCTCAGGTGGTTGTCAATGATAGGAAACTGCGCCATTGACCAAGTCGACACCACGTCGGAAAAACTGCGCGACTAGCTGTACGGACTTCTCCGCGTATCACACAACAAACAGTGTGAGAAGCTACCGCATTGAACATGACACGAACAAGCCAGCTCACCTCTTGCAAGAGCCCAAACACGTCAGTATCTTGATTCGGGTGCACGAATTTGAGCTGCTCCAGGATGAATCGTGTCGCTTTCTCGCACTCAAGTCGAGCCACTTGGAGCTGCCGCGAGTGAGCAGAAGCGGTTCAGAAGATACCAGGGACCGGAGCGGGATTCTGGTAGTGCAGGCGTACCGCATGTTTGCGCTCTGCAATCCGGTTGACATGTCCTCTCTGCTGCTCCAGAGTCACCTGCCATCACAACCTTGTGTCAGCAGTGTGCAGACGTGCATGATCAAAAGCATTGCGCTTACCATTCGCTCAGCGTATTCAACGTCAACGACCAGCTTTGCGCGTTCCGTGATGAGCGAGTGGACGCGCTCGAGCTCGGTGATTCGATGGTCGATCTTTGCAAGAACGGACTTCTCGACTTGATCCTGTTTGCACGAACGGTACGCATCAATCGCTTTACAGGTGGATCAGAGAAACAACGTACACTGAAGACGAGCGAGCATTCGAGGATGTTGCTTCCTTCCACCGCCACGTTGGCTAGTGCGTCTTGTGAGCCATCTCGAAGACGTGCTGAGTTGCCGGCGAAGCAACAAATAGCGGTCGACAAGCCTGGCAGAGGCATCCCCGACCGACAACATGGACATGAGATGACAACCAGCGGGCAGACGGTATTCACACTTACTGACGATGCTCTCCGAGTACGCAAAGACGCTGTTGCGAATCGTTGTGAGTTTCTCGATGGCTACCTTGTTGCTTGAGAGCTCCTGCTTGAACATCAGATCTCTGGATGGATCAATAAGATGACACGCCACGAGTACGTGCTGAACGAAGCGATTCTTGCGACTCCGAATCCGCTGTGCTAGGCTTCGTTTTGTACTGCTGAGAGCACCATTGTCGATACGCCGCACGTCCCGAATTTGATGAGACCGGACATCAGTAGTAGCTGGTGATTCTTCCTCGCCCAGGAGCGGGCACGAGTCATTTCCATCTCGTTGGATATGCTCCATCTGCTCCTCGGTAATTGATTCATTTTCCCGTCGCCGGGGCGTGGAGGACACCATGTTGATGTAGACGCTGGAAGAAATGTCGCTGGTCGATCGAGATCGATACGAAGAGCGAACGATTTTGCATTCGTCGCCAGCACTGAGAAAGTCGGTGAAGATGTTGATCGCTGCACTTGCTTCTTATTCATCGGTGGACACTGGACGACCATTAATCATAGCGTTTGCTGAAGCTGACTCGGTCGAATGAATTCAGCGTCTCTGGTTGATCACCTCGAGGTCGCTGACTCGCCCGATGGAACAAACATGAGCAAATCCATTTGACACGTTGTGCGGCGCGTTGAATCGTTTGCACTTGTCCATACTAGCGTTTGATACCAGAACACATACCATGGAACTTCAGGAAAGCTCTTCTCGGTATCGGCGATCAGCTGGAAAATGCTCAAGTTTCTATGTGTGATTCGCACAGATTCTCCAAGCTGATCACAGAGACCCATAGACTCCGCGATTTTGCTAGACCAGGAGAAGCACGCAGTGCTGAGTCATCTGTGCAATGTGGCGTCTCGTCACTGCAGTAACATCAGCAGCAGTAGCATTCCGAGGCAATTCGTTAACCTTCCATTCTTCACTCGTGGATGCACTTCTGTCGACGCTCGTCGAGAGCGTGTTTAGCAGCAGCAAACAAGCGTGATCGAAGACGACAAGGTTGAAGTCTGGATCGACCACCGAATACGCGACCACCGCATTTGACCGCGATATGAACACACATTATCCACCATCAGCCCTGTGCTTCCATGATAGTACCATGCAATGGCAACAATGCTGTTGCCGGTGTTTACTCTATGTCAGCGGTTCTGGGTGCGCTTTTGCACCTTTTCCCAACCAGTACAGCCAGTAGCATCAAAAT
>JH597776.1:847198-915053 GCA_000173235.2 Hyaloperonospora arabidopsidis Emoy2
CCGGACTCGGTGCGTGCCAGTGCTTCGTCCATCTGCATTGGCGCCAATTGGCTGTGTAACCTCGTGGTGGGCATCGGGTACCCGTACTTGGCGGACGGTCTCGGCGACTGGAGCTACGCGCCATTCACGGTCGTGCTCGCTGTCTTCTACCTCTTGTCGCTCAAGCTCGTGCCGGAGACGGCAGGCAAGACGAACGAGGAGATCCAGGCCGAGTATGCCGAGCGTCGTCGCCGTTAGATTGGCTCGAATTTGTACAACATCGAGTGAGAATAAAAGATCCTTTCATTTTTTCTGTAAAACCGGCTGTCCGTTTTAAATAATTGACTGGGATCGCTGAATCGTCGAAGTGTATAATTTATCCATGATGTTCCATCTTGTGACTCACGCTGGACACGGCAAGACAGGCGAAATCACTCTTCTTTAGTAGAATGTCAAGAAAATGCTCGGAATATCACTGATTAGAATAGGCTTTTGACAAGACGATGAGGCTATTGTGAAGGGGTTGCCAAAATTACGACTCTGGCGACCTAAATCTGATCATACGCGCATGCATCGACTAAAAAACACTGTAGTCCTAGAGAAATCCCACGTTGCATTATAGCTGAACGCCTTCGACTACGTGGTGATCAGTATACCATAGTCAGATATGTCCGTGGTTATAAAAGCTCTGTCACCACACGACTGTTTGCATGTGTACCTGGTTATAAAGCTCTGTCACCACACGACTGTTTTGCATGTGTACCTACCTGTATACACGTACGCGACGGTCCTCGCAAATGTCTCATGATGCAAGTAAAGCTGACTTAGCCCGTCCAATCCATCATTCATCTCGACAAGCAGATGATGCAAGTATTAAGGCGCTGACACCATTTTTGTGTCATAAACTTAAGCGCACGTTGGAGGTCACGCTAGCGATAACTTGAGACGTATGGCCACAAACAAAAGTGTAAGCAGGAACCAGCTGACACATGACTTCTCTGCATAAGCACTATGGCAAGTGGATGTGGTGGCTAATGTTTACGAGATCAAATATGTGATCGTTTTCCGGACGGGTGCTGTTCATGAGGGTACAGTGTTGGGTCATTGAGAAACTCCGATCCTGGATCGAACGGTCGCTAAGTCATCCCTTTAGCACAATTGTGTCGCACAGGAAACAGACTCTGTAAACCTTTATAATGGAGATAATGGCCGTGAATGGCTGGATCGCACAGGATCTTGTCATCGTTATCATCTCCTACTTTGGCATGCTGGTGTGTGCTCGAATATAAGTCTAGCTCTGACTTCAGATCTTTTTCAAAGACCTGTCTAGCGCTCACGATTCTTTCACGTCCCCATGTATACTCTTTGGCATGAAAACCTGGGAGAGGTAGAGGAGAACAACCGACACGTCTCAAAGTAGTACAGCTAATATTTGTATCATGCAGGCGACAAAACATATCGAAGTCAAGTGTAAGAGCAAACTTGCGATGCTAATTATAGTACTTGGCGTTTAGTCAATTATAAATTAAGGAAAGCTTGTCACTGATAGAGGTTGTGCTGCACAATTTGTACGGAGATGGTTGAGACTTCCATGACTAGCGAATTAATGACATGATACCAGCGAATTACCAGCATCCAAAGTAATTGAGCCCTAATAAGTGTCTAAACGGAAATAAAATAATGAAGCTGGTCAGCGACAAACGAGTCGTTAGTGGCACAGTGATACGCGCGTATCCGTTGCAGTCGCTGCGTGGTGATACATCTCTAAGCAGTACAGGATCAGGCACATTCGGCCCTGGCGTCGGTCCATGCGGACAGGATGCGGCGTCACAAATGATGGCAGTCGTTGTGGAGAACCATATCCTTTTCATATTGATCATGGCTATTGCTGCCCTTATATAAGTGTACCTAGCTCTATCGGTTATTTACGTGCTTGAAAGTTTTCCTTAACTTGTTTATTTATTAATAACAAACACGCACGACGTTCAAGACGTGTCTTGTATTTTTCTATGATAAATGGGCGACCAAGATGCAGTTCCTCAAGCATCATGCAAGTGTTCACATGACATTCCATTGGCAATTGGACTATGACTTGTTGGATCGTATCCTAAGTCATTTAATTATTTTGTTTCTATTGTTCCTCACGTGTGCAGTACAAAGTTCGACTTCGTGGACGTGGACTTGTGGCACTGGAGTGGGAGGCTGGTGTGGAGACGGAAGAGCGTGTACAATGCCTCGTGGTTGCTGAAAAGAGTGTGTTGAAAAAGACGCTGGATCAACGACCGCAGCTGTTTACACTTCCACAAATACTGGACGTTGAAGTGACATACGAAGAGCCTCAACGTCTGCCAAATTCGGATCAGCTGCGTTATCTTTTGCCCAAAACGATAGCCACTCGAGACTTGCACACGGGTTCGTAAATTGAGACATTCAACAGGCATGTCGGATCATGAAATCAAGTTGAAGTAGCTGACGCGATGCGGTTGTGATACAGGAACATCCACGGAACAGATGCTGACTCCAAGCCAGGCGCTACCGAAGAAGGTATGTGCAGTCGAGGGCAGTCTCAGCTTTTCAGTGATTGATTCACGAGATCACGTATGTCGTGTACAATGAATAGACGCACAACCGTGGAAAACGTACGCTTGATGAAGCTAAAGCAACATCACCAGCGTACCGGTACTCGTCGTTGGCCGACTTGGTATCTGGGTACGCTGACATTTACGGCGTCGTCGCAAACGTAACACTTCCCAAGAAAAGTGGTGGGCGCGATTTTGTCGTGAGTAGCTCTGTTTGGCTATAGGTGGCAACGTTGCCAAGTTGATGTCATGTGTATTGAGGCATCACCGCTAACGCTGGATTCATCCACAACGCAGATGACTGTGAGTGTGATAGACGAGGGCTGTCCTACACGCGCTGAAGCTATGCAGATAAATGTCTTCTGGCCAACAATTGCTCAGATGCCTAAAATCAAGGTACGGCAACATCGTGAATGCGTCATGGTCGTTGTAGATGACAAAGCCAGTTGTATATGCTCTTGCCGTAGTACGTCGGGGACATCATCCGTTTCCACAAGGTCAAAATTCAAGAGTACCAAGGCCGTAAACAAGGTCTCAGTGTGTGAGTATATCATTCTTGTGAACAGTTGTAGCAAAGCTCGCCTGCAACAATGCACCCACGCTGCATTTGACTCTGCAGACCACGCGTGACACGGTACCTTGTTCTTCGAGAGACCGCTGATCGAAAACTTGAGCAGCTGACTTGCTCGGAGACATGGACGTTTGAGCCTTCTGACGAAGTTCGTACCCGCCAGCTGATGTAAGTTTCGTCTTGAGGCTGTCTTGCATTCTTCAGAATACGATAGAATTGGTTCATCTTTGATATTGAACTCGAAGAAAATGGGCGAGGAAGAGTTTAGGTGAGGACACGACTTTACCTCCAGGATGCCCAGAGGCGCCGAAGCTGCTATCCGACCTAAAACATGCGAAAGACTTTATTGACCTGGTTGTGCGCGTGTTGCACGTGGATGACACGACGGATCCGACTCGACTTATTGTGTGGGACGGTTCAGGCGACGTGGCCGAATCGGTTCCGACTCTCGTTCGTGCATTGCGGGACAACGGCACTGCTGTACCAGCCAACGGAACCTTGAAGGAAGTGATTATGTCGTCTTGCTGGTCTGTCCTGCGTGATATCGGGTTTGACGACGGAATGCTCACGCACTGGTGTCGCTTCCGCAATCTAGCAGTCGGAACCGATGAACCCATTCCCAGGGCTGCCACCACGATAGGGAGAACGGAATTGCTGCGGTTTCGAGAGGTGACATCTTTTGTGCTGCTACCTGAGTTCGTGCCTGACATCCAATACCGCCTGTCGTTAACAAACAAGCCCGACACAGGTGCAAAAGCTCGCGGTTGCCAATCTCATGTGCTTGCTCCTGGTGAGCAACGTCTCCCGAGTGAACGCCAAAGCTTTGCCGTGGATAGTCCAGCCAAAGTTACTACGGTAATCCCTGACTATATTCAGAAAAGCGTTCCGGCAACTCCAGTGCGAAAGATCATCTGCTCACCACAAACCCCGCGCAAGTTTCATTGCTGTGCTCATGCTCGCGGCATTTGGCCATCCGACATCGAAAAGATCTGCAAACCCAAGCCTGGCAAAGATGGCGAGTTCATTTATTCGTTCGCTCTGACGATCCAAGATGGAGATGATTCCTTGAACGTAATTGTGTATGGCACAGATGCAGTAAGTAAACGCCTCCATTCAATTAGCGAAGCAGAACCTACATAGCTAATCCTTTTCGTCTCGCAGGAACACTTCCTGCACGGCATCCCCCCATGTGATCTCAACCAAAGCACCGGCTCCAAGACATTGTTAACAAAGCGGCTGGCTGCGCTCTTGCAGGCTCCCCAAGCCTTCCACTGGTGCATCAAGTCATATTCAGTATCGTTGCCACCTGACACGAAACACTCTCTCGGCCCAACAACTGCAGTCCGATATCGCTTGTTCAACACAATGCTTCAATGCTTGTAATTCACATATAGCTGACAGCGGCCAGTGTTGCTAACATAATTGTTCCAATGTCTGTCAAGAAAAAAGTGTTTCCTGCCTGCGTGGCATGATTGGTATCCATTATCGTAATGCAAAACAAACGAACATGAGGTTGTCACCTCTATCACGGGGATCCAACGCTTGAAGCGGAAATGCTATCAGCAGAGTAACCCTTCATACCCTCCAGATCCAACTCGCCGATCCGACCTTGCTGATGGAGCTACAAACAAAGACGTGAGAATACTGGTCGAGTAACAAACAAAGCATCAACACAAAAACGGTCTACCTTTTCTAGCCAGTAAAACTCGTTGTCCTGAGGCATGTAGCCGGACATAGGTCCGCCACCCATTGCGTTGTGAATTGCTTGAGACTGCATAAGCTGCTGCGACATTGACAGCGTGGGGCTACTATACATCATCGTGTCACCCATCCGCATCGACTTCTCCATTTCTTCCTCCTTCAACTTGCCCAAGCGATGCATGAGCGCCTCACCTTCGCGATCGCCAACCCACTTCGGGTGGTTCTGCTTGAAATTGATGAACGAACTTTCCATCTTAGCATCATTGCCATATTCTTTGAAGTCAAATTCTGCGAACCGGCACACAGCTCGGGTACTAGGGTGTACTATAGAGTGCGATCGCAAGAAAAGCAGGATCTCCCGAGCGAGCCGCGGCAGCGACACACACAAGATGTACGGAGCCAAGAAGACGGAAACAACCTCTTCAGCAAAGAGCACAGCCTTGAAAGGAAACAGCACAGTGAACGCGTCTCGCACCTCGAACGAGTGACACTGGCCTCTCCACTCCTTTGCAAAGTAGTGTGTCTCCGCGGAAACTTGCATCATTGCTTCCTCGCAGTCACCGTTCACCAGAAAGGGAGAAGCTGAAGACGTGAACGATCGTGATAACGCAAAGACGCCTGCTGAAACCGTCAGGTACCACAAAAGTTCGTGGCCAAACAGTGTTGTTTGCAGCAGCACGGATTCTTCCAAAAGACTCACAAGAACGAGAACAGCCATAATTGAGCTTGCACAAAAAGAGATGCCTCCAGCAACTATAGCTAACGAGCCAGCCGGGAACATACCCAAGTAACGGTCCGCCAGCGCATACGAACGTGCCATCCGAGCATCAAGGACATGTGGGAGTTCATTATACTCTCGAAACCGCCAGATAGCATACGCCGACCAGCGACGGGTGCCAAAGTAGTACACACGGTTTGTCTGCCACTCTTGAGCCGTCAAGAAGAAAAAACGCGAAAGGCGGTACAACAAGATGAACGGCGCCAACACGAAGTTGAGCACTCCTGCAATCACAAAGCGTTTCTTGAGCATCTCCACATTGTGGATCACTGATGGAGCCAAGTTCAGCTCCGCGTCAAACATTTGATCGAGCAGACATATGTTCAAATTGGCCTCCATGTTTCTCGAGCACATGATGTGAGACGTCGAAAGAAACTGCAGCGACGTTGGCAGTAACTTCTTGCGTTCAAAAAGCGAGTGATTCATGATCGCAATAAGGTAGTTGTCCCGCCGCATAATCCGTCTCGCAAAGTCGTGTGCTGACGACAGCAGCGCCGGGTCAATCTGCAGCTTGTACGACGAGAGCTGTCGCATGTTCACAGGGTCATTTGCTCCCTGGACCAGATGCAGGACTCTCGTTACCACCTCGTCCCACGCAACAGTCTGCACTTGTCTCTCATGAATACCCAGTCGCTCTTTGTAAAACGTCTCCATCTCTTTCGTATCTCGCAACGTTCCAACGAGCTGGAAAAGTCGCGACACCCAGTACAAAAGGAACATGGCAAAGTAAAAGGCCCCAATGAGCCCAACCAGACCGTTCGTGTCAGCTCGACACGAAACGTAATGCTCCATGTCCTGAGCACAACCTCGTCGCTCCGGGTGTCGATGGCATTCCAGCAACGGTTTCCACTGCACACAACTGAGCAAAAAACTCGAGAGCACGACACTCAAGAGGCCTGTCGTCAGACTCACTAGTTCCACCACCACAATGCTCCAAAAGCCTTTGTGGTAGTAGTAATTGTACAACGTGATGAGAAACGCGTCGAGATTCGGCACACGACCGTAGCGATCAGGCACGGGCGACACTCGCCCAGCAGTAGCAGCAGCAGCTTCTCTTTGTCCAGTAGCTTGACGTTGTGCACCTGGCAGCACGCCCTTGAGAGTGTCCAGGACGTCACGGAAGAGCGTCGAGATGGCAGGAAGGTGCACGTTTACACGCAGTGACGGCAGCGGTGCGACCCCTGGAGACGAGCCACTTGCACGAGCACTTGATACAGGAACTTGGTGACTGGATCCAATGAACGAGGGCGCGCGGTCGTCGTCTTTGAGCTCATTCCAGAGCAATTCATCTTCCTCTTCGGCGTTCCGGGTACAACGGTCCTCGTTATCAGCCAGTAGCGATTCGTCCATGGCGAGCGAGAGGACGATATGGGTCTAGATGGAAAGAGAAAGAGCTGGAGCACAAGTGGCACAGGTTAGTGGGGGGAGGAGGACTGCAGGAACGCGGCAGAAAGGCGTTGAGAGAGGACAGATCGCGACGATGGGCCGACGACGTTGTGCGTTTTGTTTCTCTCGCGCTCGGAGTATGAGTCGATGAGGCGATGCGAACTTAGCTGAAGGGGTCGTGCGTACTTGACGTTATGTTCACTGGCATGGGAGCAATTATTGTAGATCGTTTTAGATGTTTTTTACACGGATCCACGGCTTGCGGATAAATATACTTACTTTTTGCTACCATGTCATTTATGGCACAATACTTTTGTTCCTTATTCTGTCAGGAATGACAAATCTAGCACGGGTCCGGACGTTATTCAACCGCAACTAAATGTTTGCATCGGGGAAACGTACCAATGGAAGTAGACTGGCCTCAATTGCTGTAGGACAGACCCTTCCTTATTACCAGATCACGTGCATACCATAAACACTCGCTCTCGCTTCGATGACTTCCCTCGTAATCGTCACTTTCCACTCGACGGTCTTTCACTTTTTCCTCATCATTTCAGCGTCCGACCTTAAGCGCTTTTCGGAGAGCGTCACTTCAGCCAGCAATCTTTGAACAACGATCCTCCGTACACGGCGCTTCGGCTACCCTAGCACTGGGCGGCCAACAACGCATTCTTCGATGCTAACAGACTCACGTAATCATCCCATGGGTCGGGCGACGCTCCCCGCACTAGACGAAAATCTAATCCTCGCGGCCGTGTTTCCTCGCTGCAGCATCCAGAGGTTCTGACCAGAGGTGAAGCACAAGGCCAAGTACCCGGCTATGACCTTGGCAGTGTCCAGTTCGTTTGCTGAGTTGGCAGAAACGTCGACGATACTACTCAAGTTCGCCAAATGATTACCATCGTTTGGCATGCACACACCGATGAGGACAAGGCTGGACTATGCTGCGTCATTCTTGGAATCATCAAGCATCGACTCTTCCGGTTCTGGCTTCGTCACTTCATCGAGCAAGTCAGTCAGCTGCTGCTCCAGCATCTTCTGTCGAAACTGTTTCGAATACCAAATGGCTTTCTCGACGTACGTCTTCACTGCGACAGGTCCACCCTTCATGGAGCGCAGACCACTCACAATAAACTCCTTCTCCTATACAAACGAGACGAAGGCACTGGATTAGGTAAAGCAGCGTGAAGAGTTGCTTGCAACAAATAATCGTACCTGTTGCGTGGTCGAGCGAGCCTTGATGAGACGGATGACGGTACTCCATGACTCCCAATTCTCTGCCAAGACGCCATAGACCAGCCGAACAAAGCTGCTGCTTCTCTCGTCCTCCACAAAGTCGCCGTCGTGGAGAGGGATGCCCAGCATCTGGGCCGCCTCGGCCTTCACAGAGTAGTTTGATCCCACAGAGCTGTCAGTCATCACTGAGTCACTGCCGTCACTCCGACCCGGCGACGAAACAGTCGATGAAGTGCTCGAAACAGGAGAACTTGGTGAGTGAGAAGGCGAGCCCGGCGACGAATTAAAGGATGGCGAACCATGCATGCGGTGGGAGCGTTTCGAGTGCTTTTTGTCCCGTTTCAGCTGAGATGACCGCTTGCGCGTACGCTGACGCTTCGACGAATGGCCTCCGAGTGTCGCTGCTTCGTCCGCAGCTTCATTTTGGTACACGTTGCTTGCCTTGGACGAACTCTTTTTGTATGGGTTCCCAAGATTGAAAGACAACTGGCGCCGGCGCAGCCCACTTGGGGTATCCTCGTCCGGTTCAGCTTCCGCGAGTGGATTGCGAAGTGCTTCTTTTTTGATCAAGCGCGCTTCATAGTCACTCATAACATCAATGGGCTGGCGATGCTTTTCATCCTCCTCTGCAGCACGCCAGCCGGGCGCTAGCTTCAATGGCACCTTTGTATCCGTTGCGCGTGGCAGAGCTATCTGAAAGTGTCGCTTCGAAGACTTCTCAAAGAAAAGTGCTTTGCTTTTCTGATAAGCAGCACGCACATCTTGAAGCGACATGCTCGCAATAGCATCCAAATTCGTACCAACCTGGCTTGTCGCACCCAAATCTCTGCAAGCAACGGGCGACGCAGATTGAGACGATTCGGGGATGCCACTACTTCGCGAACCTGACGCAGAGCTGGCAAGATCGCTCCGACTTGCCCGCGAAAACAATTTGTTGTTGCTGTCACTCTCTGCAATTGCTTGCTCTCGCAGGCGATTCAGAAAGTTCGAGATCTGGTAGCTTCGTCCTGAATCCTGGACCTCTGGCACCATGTCATGCAAGTTGTACTTGCGCAATGCTTTTTTCAGCGGGGCGTAGTAGTAGATCGGGCATCCATTCAAGTATGACGAGAACGATTCGCGCCACGACGATGGCATGGCCTTGGCTTGAAACATCCACATACTCGACGCTGAATTGATGTTCTGGCCGCTCGCTTGATACACTCGAGCAACTTCCACAAGCAGTGAGAAGAGTTTGGGGAAGTTGTACGGCAGCAGCACGAGCACCGCATTCGAAGACGGAGTCCCAGGACTCGAGCCAGGTGCACGAAGTATGCCAATAGGGTCTCCAAGTCGTCCATCTCCTTTGCTGCCTTGAACGTAAACCAGCCATCGCTGTCCGCGACCCGGGGTCGGACTAATCGACGTCTCGAGCATGTAGCTGTCCGCCGGGAACTTGAGTGTATCGAGCAACATATGACTCGTCGCTGCCTCGATTGCAGTCTCCACTGTTCTAGAATACATTAGCGTCGGATGTGCATCTCTTGTTGGCAACGCGGCCGTGTTGCGATCCAGCCAAAAAGCTTCCGCGATTGGCCAGCAGAACTCCTTGGCACTTGGAATCGGTGCAATGATATTCTTCATCATGGGGAACTCTGTTTCCCCGTCCATGTTCTCACACTTGAATTTCACCATAGCGCCCGCTTTCAGCTTCAGAATGATCTGGTCAATGCTCTGCTCGACTGCGGATTTCGACGTCGGCAGATACAGCATGCCACCAGTCGCTTCACTCAGTGCCATCAAGTCGACGGGCACTGTAGGTTGCCCTTTCATCGTGGCCGAGAGCTTCAGAGCGACTGTAAACAGCCGCTGATCCCATCGAAACGGCTCAAACGTGAGCTCTGCGCCCACCGCGTGAGACGGCGCAATCACCAGCGCGTCTTGCACAAGTCCGTCAGCATCCGACAGCATCGTCGCGTCTGTAAGGAGCACACACACAGACACGTTAGTGTTCCACGGCATGCGGCCGAGCGCGTAGCTGTCCCAATTAAACTGCAGTCGGATCTGGTTCATGAGCTCGAACGCCTGCTTCAGAGCTGCGCCCACGTCGCTCAAGTCAATGGCCCGCAAGTTCTTGAGTTCCCGTAGAAAAACTTCCTTGTTCGTGGATTGGTCCCAGCCCACGCGCACGCGGCCGCTATAGTCGGATTTTATCTTGCTTTTTGTATACCGACTATCACGTCCGCATGTCGAGAGCAGCATAAAGTGGTGCTGGTAGCGTCGACTAGGATCCCGCACGCGCTTCACAAAGCGCTCGACGGCCGACTTGGCGTAGTCCAGTAACGTCATGCCGGAGCTCGTGCTCTGGTTCATGGACGCGCTCGTGTCGACGACGAACGTCACGAGCATCTTCTGGCCACGGCTGAAGCGCTCACGTATACAAAATACAGGGATGCACGGGGCGTGATGATGGATTATGTGACTTTATCCGGACAGAAAAAACATCGAGATGTTTTAAGAAGGAGAGATAAAGACGGCTCACATGGAAGGAAGTAATTTAGTTTTTTGTAGCCAAAACAAGGTGTTTCGGTTATGTTTTGTTGTTGTTGTTACAAACGAAACTTGCGCCTCTTGAGTGAACGCGCAATGACGGCCGGAGCGGTGATGGTCTCGGCGTTGCGTCCTTTCCACTGCACAAAATCCTTAGCATCTCGACTACCAGCATCGAACAGCTTCTTTTCTTCCTGCGTGAGTTTCCTCGTGAACTCGGTCGTATCCTCGTTGAGCGAGCTCATGGCGTTATTGAGGATGGCGCAGTAGCGCTCGCCACCAAAACAGAGCCGCAGGATCTCGTCGATCTCTGCTTGCTCTTCTTCGCTAACACATGGCATGAGAGAGCTTCCCACTTCGAGTAGATAGGTAGAAAACTCGCGTAAATTCACGGACGAAGGACCGGCCTGGAGCATGCGTCGGAAGCGTTTGGTCAGAAAATGGGGCGGCTCGACGGTCACGTCACCGCGTCTGGCGAGCGTCGTGACGAGCCATAGTGGCAGCTCTACTGAAGCGCCCTTTGGTAAGTCAGTGCTGTTGCAACTAGGGTCCAAGTATCCGCAGTCCAGTACATCCGTCTCGAACGAGCATTTGATGCGCTCGTCACCGGCCAAAATATCGTCAATGTCCAGGTACCCGCTGCTCATGTTGATCCAAAGTGCCACTTTTGATTGGAAGACGGGATAATCTGGGTCTCATAAAAACGCTGCTTATATTACTGCACTTCTAAAAAGCAGAATAAGAACTTGCAATCTGTCCTAGATCGGCTTTTATTTAGTCCGTCTTCGGTTTAGACGGCAGTCTACAGCAATTTTTCTGCTTTCTATCCTACACTTTTTGTAGGAGTAAATTTGTTTTAGGTAGACGGTAACGATGAGCTGCCGCGGTGTATTGACATTCCAACACGTTCATGCTTTGCAAGACTGTGGTGATCGCTTACTTACAGCTCACGGAAGCACCTCACGGAGCTCAAGGGATCAACAGTAAATCGATCGAGTCACTCCGAGTCTGTGTCGATATCGTCGTCGTCAATCTTGACAACTACTGGTACTGTCTCGACCTTGAGGTTTATCTTGTCACCGGCTGTCGTGACTACCACCTTCTCTCCCGTTTTCGTCACACGCATCACCTTTGAAGTCGGTTGTGCGGCTTTATCGTTATCATCGCTCGAGTTTAGAGCTTCGATAATGCTCCTTATCTTTTCCCACCGAAGACGAGCGTTCTCTGCCGTTATCATCGCTTCCGCACCATCTGGATCACCGTCCTCAATGTCTTCTTTTCTCATGCTTTCTTCGTCAGAGGAACTGCCAATCACAACGATGTCAACTGAGGCGGGGTGCCTAGAACGGCTCTGTAAAGTCTCGCTTGCAAATGCAACCGCACGTCTTGCTTGTGCTCGTGGACGCGCATTTGTCTCGACTATTGGCAGTGGTGAAGCAGCTGTCAGTGTTTGTGCTGCTGGTGGCTCAGTGGACGCCGGCAGAAGGGCACGTCCACGAGAGCCTCGGTTGGGCATGACGTGAACTGCTCGACAAATCACGTCCTTGCGCTCGTTCGTCACGTAAAAGCGCACTTCACCAGGCTCTGCAACAACATTTTCTCCAAGCAAGCGCAAATTGTTCAACACGAACTCAAGCTTGCACTGGAGAGCAGTTTGCTTGTTGCCTTTTGCAGCTTTCCGAGCGTCATCTGCGCTCGTCCGGTGTCGCTTACGCTTTTTATTTGGAGCAACGAACATTGTCCCTGCTCCGGTGTTTGACTTTTTCGGTGATCCCCATAGCGAGTCGTTCCCGCGTACTCGTGGTCGATTCGGAGAAGCTAGAGCTTCTGAATTGGCCTCTTTCAAGTCGGTCTCACTGGCCTCTGTTTCACAAGATCGTAAGGTTAGGCTCTCTACGCTACCTCGCATCCACAACTGTTCCACCACGACGGCTTGACTCGCACCCATTCGATGAGCCCGGCTTATAACCTGTTGCTCCAGTGATTTATCCCAGATCTCGTCCATCAGAAAAATGTGCGTGACGAAGGAAAGGTCCAAACCATGCGAGCCAACCTCTGTCAGTAGAAGGACATTCACATCGGGATCCTCGCGAAAGCGGAGGAGATGCGCCATTCGCAGTTCTGGGCTCCGTCCTGCGATAAAGTCAGCCGTAGGCACGCCCTGCTGAGCAAATGCAACCTTAGTATGCCAAATATGCTCCTTGAACTGGGAAAAGATAATTGCCTTGAGATGACGCGCTTGACGTCGCGAAAAATGCCCATTTGGAGCTACGGCGCCGAGGAGAAGCTCCTTCTTTAGCTCCTTGATTCTGGTTGCAGCATAAAATGCTTTGCTGGCGTCGATGAAATGAATGTCACGAATATAATCGATTGCACGCCGAGGCTCTCGTGGACCATTTGGGCCATTCACCTCCTGACCGCGCCGGGTTCGACCATGCCTCCGAGATCTTTGTCCTTCCCTATTGAGCAGCTGATCTTGATTTACAAGCTGCTGGACCTGATTGACGTGCCCTCCATGACGATTATTTTGAGTTGAGTTGGAGTTGATATTTACTAACGCCACATCTTCCACCATTTCAAATTCAAAGCCAGGCTGAAGACGTTGGAAAGCTTCCCGATCGAACACGGCATTGCAGCGAAAACATCTGGGACCGACTCGTCGCATCCGATCTTCGACGCAGTCTGCACAGCACAAATGCCCACATGGGATAATCATAAGCAGCTGCAACTTGCGTCTGCAACATTCACACTCCGTGACTACCCCTTGTAGTTGCACTCTGCGAAGGTACTCCAGTACAATTGCCACATTGTCACCGTCAACTTCAAGTGCACTAAGCATGTTGATCGTGTCCAATCGAGAAGCCTCAGCCAGCGAAACTTTGACAGCAGACCCACCACAACATGCCGACCGAAGATTAGAGACGACACGCAACGCCTCTTTTCGATTAACTGGGTTCAAAAGGCTATCCGGATGCTGACAACCAGGAGTCTTGGGATCCATATTCGTGATGACCAAGTTAGCACGGACAGCTGCGGCAACTCCGTTATACTGCGCGTACTCGGTTGGCGTAGGGTCTATAAACACAGTGTGTCGAATCGGTTCCGGCAATATCTGACGAATCGACTCTTTTGTGTGCCGCATCATGATTCGACTGAGAAGGTGCTGCAAGCGATAAAACCCGATGAGCTCATTGCGTTCAAACGGACGAGCAATCGCCTTCGCCCACGCCTGTCCGTCTGGACTCCCATAAGGCAGGTTGCGTAGGAACACTAACAGTCCATGCATATAGCGGAGGTCCGCTGATTGGAGGGTGTTTGGCGTCGGCGTTCCGGTCATCACCCAACGTCTTTCGGCACATAGCAAACGGGCTAGCTGCATCAAATCCGATGGAGTCTGGCCACCAAGTTTGTGCCCTTCGTCAACAATTACTCGCACCCAGTGAACCGTCAAAAGAGATGACACCTTTCCACGAAAGGTTCCGTCGGCATATCTTTGCGGGCCTTCAAAGCCGTAACGTTCGGGCATACGCTCCTCCAAAGCAGAAGTTGGTCGGTGAAGTCTCCATTCCCGCGCCAATCTAGTGAACGACGTGATCACAGCATCATACTGAACGAGGTCCATATTGAGAGGTAGCTGACAATCGACACCAGGGTCAACGAATACGCGCAAAGCGCCCGGCGCAACGTGAGTTTCGACTTGATACTTCCAGTGTTCCACCAGCGGATCTGGCACAACAAGTAGCGAAGTTCTAGAACTTACCAGATCCTTGACATTCACCGAGCGACCGCGAGACCTGGACGAACGCAGTCCTGGACGAGCCGTGTCGTCGCCAGGGCCATGTGGGTTGACTAGCGTGCTATTTGTAGTTTGTCCCTTTGTTCGCAGGATCAGTGCCAGCATTGTAATAGTCTTACCAAGACCCGGTTCATCGCAGAACATACCTCCGCAACCGTCACTTACCATCACGCGCGGATTCGAGATAACTTTGTCTTCGACCAGGTCAATAGCCGAGTCTGTTTCGAATTCAGACGACAGAATGAACGGATGTAGCTGAGGACTGCACGTCAGTGACGGTGTCTCGCGGTGCAGCATCCACTTCAAACCTCTCCGCTGGTGCTCATACAGTACAAGGTTCAGACCGGGCACCACTTCGTACGCCATGTGCTGAAACAACGAGCACACGCAGCTCAGCGACGCAAGGTCTCGTGCGTTCATCAAACAAATGATGCGCTGCAGCACGTTCGCAGGCAAGTCAGTCAGGAACATCTCCTTCTTATCGTGTGTCATTCGAGCCACGTACGTGGCATCGTCACGGACCTCCATCTGATCCACGCCTATCTGACTCGTCAAGCTGTCAAACACATCCGGCAAATTGAGCTTTGGCTTGGACTGAGTCATAGATGAAAGAGACTTCCCACGGTGCAATCTGCAGCCAACAACATGACACGAGCTCGTCTTGGCGTCTTCCAACGCCGCGACAACATCTTTTTCCCTTGTTTCCTGGTTGTGCGGCACAACTGACAGCATACTGGCTTGCAGATGACACAGCACAAAACCAAAGTCCTTGAGCGACGTGCCACACTCGGCATCGTAATGCACGCGCACGTGCAATTGAAGCGTCGCGACCTGTGACAAGCCAGCAGCATTTCGAGGCGCTACAACGTACGTGGCGTCCACACGCACAACACGCCGCTCCATGAGCACCAGCAGCGACCACAGGAAGCGCACAAAGTTGCAGCGGCAGTTGCTGCCACTGTTTATGCACGCCACGTCCTTGCGCACGTTAGAGAACGGGAACACGAGCTGCAGCCAACCGTCTGCTGTGCGCTGGATCGATACGTATGTAGTCGTCGCTGTGACGCCGTCAGCAGAGCGACTGCATACCTCTTCATACACGGGCATGAGCAGCTCGATCGTCCTTCCTGGGCGTTCTGCAGCGCTGGACGTGGGGGTGGCCATGTCGGGATGAGTCAAGGTGAGACCAGGTTGTGTCGTTTGAAACTGCGTGTGGAAACGATCCGTTTAGCTGTTGTTACATTACGATAAAACCAGCGAAATGAAACTCTTACAAAAACGGGTCGTTGCCGCGCGTGACGATTGTAACGCTTCACGTGGTTGTTGACGGACTCGATGCATGCGATGGCGATTGTCCACCTGCTTTCTGTCTGTCTTTTAACCCCTGCTGCTAGCTCGGATGCGTGTGGGCTCACGCCGCCATAAGTCCATCCGCGATGCATAAATGATCGAAATGGATTTCATCGATCGATTTCGACGCTTTTAAATCGGCAGTATGTTGTTGCGCGATGGGTGTGATATCAGCAAGAGAGCTGCTACGACGGACCAAGGCATGGTGATGCCATTGTATTACAGGAAGCTATAGACCTCGTGATGTTTTGTAGTTTACCAGGAAGCTCTAGACCTGATACGTTTACGTCGAGCACGACGATGCGACGTGGACTTGGCTGTTATGCTTGTCAATAATAGCATTAGTAACGGATGACACGTGGTAGTTCGAGAGATACTATGATCGCTGATCGGCAGCGAGGAACCCAAACCGCTCAAAATTCAATCCGCCACCCAAGCCCCACCCAGTCCGAACCAAACGTGAAAATCGCATGGCGAACGTGACTAAATTCAAAGTGGGTATGACGTGCGAAGGCTGCTCCAGTGCCTGCACACGCATTCTCAACAAGATCGAAGGTGCGTTCCCCGGAGCAGATACAGCGAAGTGTAGTGGTGTCACATTATAGGTCCTCATATTTTTCTAATGTGGCAGGCGTGACGGACGTCAAGTGCGACATGGACAAGAAGGAGATCCATGTCGAGGGCGACGCTGATACCAACGAGATGCTGCAGGCGCTACTTAAGTGGTCAAAGGCCAGTGGCAAGAGTGTGGAGCTGCTATCGTAGGAAGCGCTTCTGGCCCTCTTCCCGTCTACCTGTACCAACCGAGCTTTATACCCCCCCCTCTCGTTGTTGTCAAGCACCACAGCGATTGAGAGGAACTGAGTGAGAAGAAGAGAACTAAGCCAATTCCGAATATTCTTGTGGTAACGAATGCCCCTATGTTCCCATCTGAGCTTGCTTCTGTTAAGCTGTACGCTACTTGCTCTTCGGACGTCCGAGCCAGCACTTTATCGTGGCTCGCGTGTGATGCCGTCGCTACTTCCAGACAGCCACGATAGATACCAAGCTACCCTTCCTACAATCACATTCTGCTACTCATCTCAAGGACTTATCTACTACAACTCGATCGCATGGGCTACATTGGCAACTACGCACAAGTTTCTGCCATTGTGCGCGGAGTTCAATGATGCATGGAGTCCCAAAGTTACAAAATCTTTGCTTCTGCTCTGGGGAGCAAAAATAATGAAAGCAAATTTTAGTCCGTCGAGACAACTACTGGAAAAGGGTAGCACGACCCAAAACATTTTCTAAATCCTAGTTGTCACATTCCCAAACTATGTACCCAAATCCTCGTCAACACATGACACAAACTGTGTACCCAAATCTTCGTTGACGCATGACCCAGTGTACCCAAATCCTAGTTGACGCTTGCGCATGTCGCAAGGTTTACATGAGCAGTACAATGGCTTTGACAAGTGTAACAAGACCTAGGATAGAAAGTAACCTGATAGAGTCTATCGCAACCAGACGTGTGCTTTAGCGATCCCAAAGCTTGCGGTCCAACTCAAGCCAGTCCTCGCCTCTGCCCCATAAGTGGAGTAAGACCGCCGTCACTATGGTGACGACCTTTTGTTCTGGGCTGTTGCATGGACAAGTGGTAGGTAGACCGCAACCTTTTGCGGTCGCGGTAGCGTTAACAGCCGCGGAGAACTACAATCTGCCGAGGGCTGCAGGAGACACTGGGACGCATCTCCTGGATATGTCCGTAGTGCTATACTGTTGCAAAATCCAAGTTCAGGAGAACGATGGGAGCTCGGACATCACCAACGATGTTCAGTAGTCAGTGCATGCAGACAAGCACCAGGGCTATTCAAGGTTGTCACGGGACAGCAGAGCGAAGGCCGTTCTGGCAAAGCGAACGCATACGCGATATCGGGCGCGACTTTGGCGTCCGAAGCAGCATTTGTAAGATTTTCGTATACGTGCAACGAAACCAGTGACGTTGCGACAGACGGAAGTGGGCTACGAAGGAAAGATACAAATTCTTGGAAACCGGCATGAGGCAACTACAAGCTGTAGCGAAGCGAGAATCACGACAAGTCGCAACAAATATGCAAGGTGCACGAGTAGTACTATGGCCAAAGCAAATTTGCCAGACAATCTTGAGCGCTGTCACTGAAAGTGGTTGGCCTCGTACAACTCCCTGACTTGACCGAGGGACCGATGCTGCTAACCAGGCTTAGGAATTACCAGACGTCCTGCAACCACCAAACGTGAAATCAATACTTTTGCCTCACTGTAAATAAACAAACGAAGACAGTCTGCAGCCTAATGTCGTATCGTCGACTCTTTGCGACTTGAGTGTGAATGTCATCACGTGTCCAATGCAGATACCAGCCATTTCGCTGAAGTTCAAACTCAAGTTACAATATGTCTGGATTAAGGAAGGGATGCGACAATAGTCGTGGTTCAAAGGGGGGAAGATAGCCACAATAGTCGTGAGGGTGTTCGCGGCTCAAACCTTGGCCATCTGGCCTTACCACTATCGGCAAGAGCGTCTATTTCGATCTAGCAATTCTGCAGCCTTCTCTCGTGTACTCGCACCAAGCTGGCACAAATATTGCCCACATTTCCCCATTGTAACGGTGACAGTAGTTGCCGGGACTTAGTATCACAAATCAATCCGAACGGTCACGTCTCATTCCTCATCGACTAGCACTGATCGTAAACATCTTTCGATCTCTCTCTCTCGCCACTCACAGGTCAAAACTCCCACCCACCTTGTCCTACAGTGTAATTTATTCCCGACCCGACCCGACCCAACACCTTTAGAACTCCTAGTCGTCAACTTGAGCTCCAGTGCGAAAGCTGCCTCATTTATTCCACACACACACACATAGACCAAACGAGGCCAGAAACGACCCAAGAAGCATAGACACGGGCGTCAGCCACGCCAATGCAAGGAGCACTAGCAGCCATTGCATGGTCGATCTTGACGTACTACGACTTGCCGCAGCGTGTACACGACCTCGTGGGTAGTCTCTTCCTCGTTCTAATGCTAATGGACAGATGGAACCTGCGGTCGTGGCCGAGCGAAAAGTCTCGACGCTTTTTTGATCTATGCACGTGGATTGCAAGTGTCCTGTCGCTCTATATGATGTGCCACTCTGTGTGGATTACTATTGGCGGGGGAGCAGCTGCAGCGCTTGTCGTGGCGTGTGCGAGTGAGTTGGCAGCGTCGGTGCCTCTGCCGGAGAAACAGCGGCTGAATTTCTATCTGACGAGCAGTACTCGAAGCATGATGTGGCTGAAATATCTGCTGTTGTATGGCTGCTTGGGCTGCGTGATCGTGGGGACAGGGACGACACTGCGTGACTATGTCATGGATGATATGAATAGTGATAGGGAACACGAGACGCCGCGTCGATCGATTGATCGAGTAGTAGACAACTACTGGATCAGTGTGCTAGTTGGTGCGTCGCTCATCCTTGCTAATGAGCTCCTGCTTTTGTGCCCTTTTCCTCGTCGAGTTAGCCCGCCTAATCTACAGGCAGAAGAAGTGGAAATACCTACTGGGTACTGGGTGAAGCTCATTCCGCTGGTCTGGATGCTGGTCTACGTTTTCTTCCAAGTTCATGCTGCGATCAGGTGTGCCACTAACGTACCACCAACTTTACTAGCGCTCATGTTGGCGTTAGTTATTGTAGGCACTATCACGCTTACTTTTTTGACACCGTCAAGCCAAAAACCTCCTTGGACGGAGCTGCTTCGATGCGGACGGCAGTCGGCGGCTAAAATGTGCGTTGGCGGTGTCACGCTCATTGCACCTATGGTCTCTCATGGACCACCAGGAGTGATATTTTCCTGTGGTCTATCTGCTTTCTGCATCGCTTTTTCAAGGGAATGCTGGGACGATATCGAATCGAACGGAGGAGGTCAAGCAAGAGAAACGAGACTTACTGTACTCGATTTGCCGCTGGCTGCTGGTACCTGCGATTCACCTTTGACAAACGATGTGGGGTGTTCTAGCGGTGTGCCACAGTCATGGTCTGCTCGTGCCCTGGGTGCCGTAAAAGAACGATACCCTCGTTTTTATGAACGGGTAAAATGGACGTTCGCGGGTATCACGGTGGTGTCAACATTTGACCTATGCTCAACGTTTCTCGCTGTGACTAATAACAACGAGACCTTGCTTTCTCTTTCGCAGTATTCCGCGATCAACGTCGTCGTTTCAGCGTCAGTGGGGTATCTAACCAGTCCAGCTCCGTACAAACTGCATCCTGCTGTGTTAATCCATACAGGAGTGAAGCAGTTTAAGAACAAGTGGGCCGTATTTCCACTCCACATGTTTGTCGAGACACTGATCTCCGCTGGAGTGTTCGTTGGCACATTTACTGCTTCGTCCACAGCGTTCAGCTCGCTCACTCTGGCCGCACTTTCAGGTATTGTGGTATCCGTCGGCGGCCACTCAGTATGCTCGCGCCTTCACTTGACGATTGGCACTCACGTGCGTATGCAGCTAACTGCTACGTGTGCGCTGCTCTTTTGTTCGTTCTTAATAACGTACGCTTCGATGGTGTCACTGCTGTCTATTTATCACTACTTTGATAGTATCGAGGCGGCATTTTGCCTTGCCTCATTTGCTGGAATTTTCTTCCTGGCGGCAAGTGAGCTGTTTTTGATGTGGGGACCAACGCGCGATGTCGGGCTGCTGCTTCAAGGCCGGGTCACGAACGCAAAGGAAAACTGGCAGCAGGAGCCACTGCGCTCATTCTTGGAGCTTTTCACGTGGTTTGCAGTCATCTGGGGCTCATTTGCAATGTATAATGACCTTCTGTTAGCGCTTCAGCTCGGCACGTTCTCAGGCATCGCAGTCACTTTATCGGGTGAGTTTTTCCGGAAAACTCGCTTAAAGTTAATCCCGTGGGACTATGACCTGCTCACGGAAAGTGAGACAATCACGTCGCCAATGTCACCGCCTGCAATAGTACGCAGCAGTATTACTGGGCCAGGTGAAGCTCTTCCACTTCCTGTGATGCTCTTGTTCACATACGTCGGCTCAGGCACATTCCAGTGGATCTTCGAGAATATGCGCAGTCTCGAAGTCACAGTCCTTCTTGCCACTATTGCAGGCATTTTTTTCTTGTGCTGTGCCGATATGCTTGTGCTTTTTGAGCCAACTCGTTGGGCAGGAGTGATCTTGCAGGATCGCTTTATCAACGTAAAACACAATTGGCGTGAGTACCCAGTGCGGTCTTTCGTCGAGCTTGGCTGCTTTGTCGGTGTTATTTACGGGAGCTACGCAATTTACCACGATCTGATCGTCGCGGTCCAAGTGGGCACCCTGTCCGGGATCGTGGTGACCCTCGGCGGAGAGCAAGTACGAAGTTGTGCGCGGGCCCTGCCCATGAGTGGTAAGATACGTCGACAAACCATTTTACCCATTGTCATCCACTGATATCAATTTTTTTTTTGGCGTACAGAAGCTGGCAAAAGTGAAGTGGAAAAGGTGCAGATTCTCCCGCTCCCAGTTATGGGCCTGCTGGGCCTCATTGGGGCTGTCGCGTTCAACATTATTTATACGCATCTTCGCAGCATTGAGGTAGCGTTTGTCCTTGCCACCACGAGCGGGATCATTTTCGCCCTGGTTGGCGACATGTTCGTCATCTGGAAGCCCACGCGTAAGGTCGGCATGGTTATTCAGGAGCGCATATTGTACGTAAGGCAAAATTTCGCCACACACACGTGCCGTTCGTGGATGGAGGTAGTCTCGCTGTGCGGCGGCTGGTATATCTCCTACGACTTCTTGTGGCCAAGGGATATCCTTGTCGCCATTCAGTTTGGCACCACACTTGGAATTGTTACGTGCGTTTGTGGCGAGCTTACGATGGAGTTCGTTGCTGAAACCGAACGCCGCTTGATGGCGGATATCTCAGCCAGACTGGCAAATGAGTAAGTAGGTTCTTATTTTGGGGGAAATGGCTGTTTAACAGAACATGTTGATTGACTGATCTCGTTTTGCTGATCACGAATGATACCAGCTCACAGAGAAACAGCGTGTTTTTTAACCTGCCGTACGAGATTCAATTTAAAGTGGCATATTTTTTGGCAGCAGAGGATCTACTGGTTGCACGCGCAACCTGCCACAAAGTCAATAACATGCTGAAAGCGGAATCTGCTCGCTTTTGGCTGCACGCAAGTCTGAGACGCACAGTTCGAGACCACTCTGATCCACGAGGATGCTCTCGATCTCACGGTATTTGCCATCGAATGGAAAACCGTGCCCGCTCACTCGTGTGCGAGGCCATCACGCTTTTGGTGCCCAAAATCATGGGAGCCAGGTAACGCGTCATAGGCAGACACACCAGCCGAAGTCATTGTCGTGTGTACTGACGCTGTACAACTGTGGTTGTTTGACTCAATAGAGACCCCGCTCAAGTTCTTACGTCCGGCAATGAAGTCAATCGTGCACTGAAGTGGGTGTACTTGAATGCCGACTGGATCCGGAGACAAAACCTTCCACCTCTAGTGAGGGAAGGTGGTACCGACAATGCACTTGTCACGTACGTTTTGCGTATGGTCTTGTTATATGAATGGATTCGTTGCCTATGAGTTGAGTTTGTTGTGTGTAGGTTAAGTGCAGGTGATGTTGCTTTTGACGTATTCCGCCACATGCCCGACAAGGTACTGATTTCTGCGACGAAAATGTCACCGCTTACACTCATATGTTATGATTGCGTTTTTCGGGCATTGTTTAGAGCTCGTTGGGAGTTATCGTAACGCGCGATGATAATTTTGCTATCGAATGCATTGAAGTGCCTAGGGGAGTCTATTACACGATCCAAAGAGATCCGTTCAGCTTTGTAGCTGCGGAGACCCTCTCGGGCTTGAACGTGTTTTCGAATTGGCACCTCACGATCGTAGCCTTCGCCACGATGACACTTATTTTCATCGGACAATTTCTTAGCGACCTGTTTCGCGCGTTCATCCTTCCCAATTCTCCTACGTGATGAAGAGTGCGATAAATGTTATCGGGCGACGTGTATTTATACAGAAATTAAGTGACAGATTGACACAATTTACGAAATGTCGCCAATGTCGCCAAATGCCAATCACGTGTCTAGGCTATTGTTTCTAGCTCATGGGCGTCCGTCAAAACTCTACAAATGAACCTAGAATTAATTGACCGCTTTCGCTTTTATACCCACTGGTATAACATCTAACAGACCCCGTAGCTTTTTAAAGTGCGCAGGGTCAAGCGGGCTAGTTCAAATGTCCTCCAGCATATCTCCTGACGGGGCAGTAAGCCAAAGAATCTCATCGTATCCACGTATCTCGTAATTTGTGATACTTGAGATCTACACTCTCTACTTCGTAGACCCTGGTGTTTGCTTCGGTCATCTAGTTGCCGCTTGGTTGTCTTTAGAAAAACGAGCGTTCAAGCTTACAACAGCCCCCACGTGACCCCGTTTCATTAGGGTTCATCGCAACCGAACGATTTGGTATGGTGCGACCGATTCCACAAAGTACCTGCCAAATGTAATAGACAGTCGCGTCCAGCGGCCGTGCAATCGATATACTGTACGGATTGAGCGACCAGTATTTCACACATTGTACAAATATAAGTGTTCATTTATGGTTTCAAATAAATACATTTGTAGCTAGTACTATTTGTAAGTACTAGTGTATTTGTGCATGACCGCTGACCAGAGATTTGTAGGTACAAGTATATTTGAACAACTCTTCGTAAGACATATTTGTAGGTACAGCTGCATTTATACCAGAAGGCTTGGTCGATACTTGTAGGTACAAATAAATTGTATCACGCTTAAGGGTCGACGAGCATTTGTATTTACAAGTGTATTTGTACAAGATCCCAATGGCACTATTTGTAGCTTGACAAATGTTCGAAGGTACAATTACAAAAAAAGTGCCTGTATAAATAAAGTATGTACAAGTAGTATAAGATCCTTATGAGGTGTAACTGGGTTACACAAACACTTGTGATAACCAGGTACATTGGTGTGGTACACATAGAAAGAGATCAGTGTTACTGATAATGCGTACTTTTGTATCACATACGCTAAGCGATAATACCGTACCCTATCGGTTATGGTAAGAGGATATCTATCGTAATAGGGTCTTTATAGAGGCGACGTAGTTCTGGTGTGGTACACAAGAAGAACTACGATGAGGACTATTCGATTATGTAGCATAGTTTTAAGGTTAAGGACGTAAGTAAGGTTTATTATCGCTATAAATCAGTAAATATATATTCAGTTCCCCTTTTGATCAGTTTCAGACACGTGTCTTTCTAAGACGTCTCTGGTCGTAAGGGTGAAGTGCCTGAGTTAAGGCTAAGTAACTTGGGCATTAGTGCCACGTGATTCCTTGAAGTCGTAGTCCCTTGGACCCGGACTAGAAGGTTAAGAGCTTGTACATACACTTAGAGTTAAGTTTCGCCAAGTCTGCAAGACTCGAGACCCTTTAAATTAATACCCGCTTAGTTTGATATACTAAGAGACTCTACGAGTCTAGAAGTATTCCTCTGACTAAGGAGTTAGGGTAGCTCCGCTACATGAGGGAAGAGATGATCACCCATGATTATTGTTTACCTCCAGTACCTACTTCTAATAACAAAGGAGTGTATCCTCCTTTCTTTTCGTCCTTCCCCTCTGTTTCCTTGTGACATCATAATAATGCTGAAGACGAAGAGACATAATTATGATGCTGAAGATGAGAAGGCTACCGATGTGGTTCTTCAGAGCATCCTTCGGCACTTTAGCGAGCTTATAGTCCTCACACTACCTTTCTGGTATCACGAACGATGAAATAGCTCTTCTAAGATCGTCATTTGGAGTTAGCTGCTCTTGAGATGACTTTTCTTCTACCACAAATGCATCATGGGCGTCGCCATCGCTGCTACTGCTGCTGGAGAATAAATGACGGTGAATACTGCCGTCTATCATTGCAGTAGTTGGTTGGAAATGTCGCGTCAAGTTGTATACGGCCCTTCAGGAGGAGATTCGGTGAGACATGGAACTTGGAGAGTGTCCACACACAAATGGACAACAACAACAAACCAAAATAAAGCTGCTGGTGATTAAAAGATCCTTATTATTTATAATGACAACTGGGGGGAGCAGTACAGATAGTTCTACTATGTAGAATAGGCTCCATATGTTTTAGTGGCAATGATCTGTTTGTCAGCAGGAATGAAAGATCCCGTGTTCCTAAACAAGACGGAGAGTAGTGAACTCACTCATTGTTCGATAAGGATCAGTGTCTGTGAGCGCCAGGAGAAAATAAAATGACATATTTGGCACTACAGAAAAATAATATTTGTAAAGTACAAATATGTATACCTACAATTGAGTCCCTAGCTTGTACGTACAAATTTAGTTGATCACGTTTTTCTCCTACTACATTTGTAAGTACAAACAACAGTATCTGTATTCTTATATTGACATTTGCAGGTACAAATATTTGTAACACGATCCTCATGCTGCCACTGTAGGTACAAATAGATTTGTACAGGGTCCCTCCCTTGTAACTTGTACCTAAAATACACTTATAGATGGTTTTCTAGCTAGTATTTGTATGTACAACTACAAATATATTTAGCTTGTCCAATGTGTGCAATATTTACAAGATCTAAATCCACACAAAAGACGCGATTTAATGATATCTTGTGTCATTTTACCCGCACAACTCCAAGTCTGATCGAGCGCGCGGTTTGCTTGTTGGAACCAGTGTGCGCACCGTGCGCTGAATTCACAATCCGTGATGATGCCAGGTCGCCTACACAAACGTAGTCCCTGTGTAGGTACGATACCCTAGGTACTTGTGCATCGCTGGGTCTCGAGGGTACAAGGCCACAGATTTTAATTCCACGGATTGCATTATCTTGTGGTGCAGTGAGGTGTCAACCGAAGCCAACGATGTAGTAGAGCACATAGTTCGTTTGTTGTAAGTCACTCTCGAATTAACATCGTGACCCGCGACAACCCCCCCCCTCTCTCAACTACCCACTTGACGCATACGGAGTACGTCTGAAGGTGTAGTTGGACAATGATGGATCCTGCTCCACCCGAGCCTGGATTTCCTCTTGATCCTACGTCGAAAAATAGGAAGTAACAGCACTCTGGGAACCATTCGAGAGGCACCACCTGCAACGAAGGCGGTAGTGTACCAAGAAATCGATTATCTCATTATACCAAATTAGTGGTGGGAATGGCTAGGTAGCTTTGAATTCGCTCACTTGTGAGATTTTGTGTTGAACTTTGGAATCAGCAAGAGGGACTTGGGTTTTGAAACCGTTTTTACCAAATAAACTACTATTTTTCTTGGTATTATGTGCTTAAAAATCGTTACATTGCGACGAACTGTTTCTATGTCTGCGAGCGTCTGTTGACAGACATACCATATTACACGCTACTACGTGGGCATAGTCAATGTTGTTTATTATGTACTATCTGTTAGAAATAAATATGTGGCCATGTAGCATTTCGGTGCGCATGAAAAGCCGCGCTGATACGTGTGCACAAGTCACTACATTCTTGTGTAGAGAGAGATAAGAACGATGTGTTTGAGTGGCTAGCAGCAGAGCTGGAAAGTGAGTGACAGCTAGAGATAATAGATAGCTAGTGCATCAGCAGCAACAGAAGATCAATATCAATCCAGAATCTATTCAACCTTCCAACATTCAAGCACAAGCCATTTGAAATACTATCCTCTATGTGGCTTAACGAAGACTCAACCTACCATCATCAAGTGGCGGATACCGAGACTTGGTGGCACTACTTTCCCTTACCACTAACACCACCCCCACCCCCATCCCCACCGGAATAGATGGCGCTTCTGTATCTCCTCATGAAGATAAAAATGCATTGGCAGGGCCAGGGTTATCCCGGATTCCGTGCTGACAAGTCGCGACGCGGTGAGACGCAAAAATCGAAATAAATTGACCCCTATGCACAAATATGGGGATATGACCGTTTGCTGCAATAAATGGACCGTTATCGGTACAGAAGACACAAATACGGTGGACATTGATTGGATTGAGGAAACAAACGCACAACCGGAACATCGGCAAGTTAAATCTATGGAAAATATTATTCTCAAACCATCAGAAGAGGCTCTGAAATTTTATTCTTCTTATTAGTTAGATAGAGTTAGTATACATGCCGGAACATAATCATGCAACGCCTTCATAATGTAAGTCATCCATTAGATTGCAGTTGGCCTAAATGAGAGGACATAGAAATATATTGTGAACCCAAGGGAAACTGGTATTGTCGTACCAGGTAACGATGCTTACGTCTTCGTTCTCAGCCCTCTAAATAGAAATCTGTGAAAGTATCTTCATGAGGGAGAACTAGAGATAAATCGTCGACTTTTGGATACTATATGGACGCTATGTTGATTGCACAGCCGCTGAGCGCGTCTGGTTATTATATATGGCAGGTAGCTTGTGGAATCGTTCAAAATTCGACAAAAGCTCGTTCACGCTTGCACATCCCCGTCACGCGACGGTTGAACAATCGGTAATAATACATGGGATACAAACTCGATACAATATCCTTATGGAGGTATTAAGTGTGGGTCGCAAGATGTGCTATCGGTAGTACCGCTCATTATCGATTAGAGTACTTTAATCGATAGGGTTGTACTAAGTACGACATACATTGTGACTGACTGACGTGTCATCCATCAATCAGTTTGGTATACTAAGATTACTATAGCAAGTAATCTGACCTTTATACACTCACCCCTCTCTATAAGAGACAACTTTGTGTTCAATTTTTATAGCGGGTCTTATAGGAAGTCTTTTATAGAGAATATGGAAGAAAGAAGTGGATCTCATAACGACTGAACCAATGAATATTGGGGTATATGAGTAACGCTACAGAATATGTCCCTATATGTCATGAAATATAACGTTTGTTCACTATACGAAGTCTGTCATGTCGAGCTGTTTCGATCTAGCGTGCCGGTTCTTCCGAATAACCGACGTCATATTATCCAGATCTGAATGAATAGTATGCGTATCTTCATCTGAGCGTACGAATTACGAACGAAAAATCAGGCACCACTTAAGTGCTTCTTTTGCACTGACAGGCGCTTGATCTTCGTCTCTTCCGACTTCCGAGGTCTCCGCTTCTGCTTCGATAATAGCATTGTGTTCTACGTGGATCTGCTCATGGTCCTCAATCCTCAACGCAAGCGCTTACCCCGAGATTTTGAATCATATCAGCCAGATCGTAGCAGTCCTGTTGGAAGGCGAGGCTGGACTTTCGATAATCATTTTTGCTCACAAATCCGCAACCTGTGGCGCTTCGACGATCTCACTCTTGATCCAGCAACTTCGAATGATCGCCCCACTAATATTTTTCCAGCTCTCAGCTGCAAACTCAATGCCTTCTAGGACATTAAGTCTGCGTTCCATGTTTGCTTCAATCATATTCATGCTCCATCGCATATGAAGTTTCTTGTAGCAAGAGTTAAACTATCGGATGACACCTATACGCCATATATGTAGGTGAGGAGATTGATGTAGATTTAATACGCGCATATATAAGTCATGACATAATGCGTGCCTGCATTGAGCGGCTGGATGGTGGAAGTCACGTTAGGTTGGAAATGACCACATTGACGTTGTTGATCTTTCGTCGGACTTTGTGAATCAAATCGTTATCGAGAAGAATCAGGACTGTGCGACCATGCATAAAAAGAGTGAATTGATTCAGCCACTTATCAGAGTTATATCCAGTCATACAGGCGTTTGAGTTTGCAGCGTATGCGATGCCACACTTCTCGATCTATACACCCTTGAAGCACGTAGGTTTCTTATCTTTCGATGATTATGGGATCTAGCTTTACAGAGCCATTTGCGTTGCAGCACAAAGCGATTGTTATCTGTGACTTTACGCTCTTCATGCCGTTGTTTAGAATTGTGAAGAGGGTTTTTTTCGGTGGCAAGTCGTAATATAATGCTGCTCATCAAAGATATACAGATCACTCGAAGAATATTGATGAATCAAAAAGTGGAACCCAGACTTTGCTGCTTGCACTTCCTTAGTACATAAGCTCCCTCTTTAGCCGATTAACTTGCGAATTTGATGTTGTTCCTCTTCTTGAAACCCTGGATACAGCCTTTGAAAAGCTTGGGATCGTGTTCTTCGATATTGTGGCTCACTCGCAGTCGGTCTGCTTTCTACATGAACAGATCTTCAAAACGCCCGTCACTCTCGCGCTCGGGAACGAATTTCAGCAGCTCATTCTCGAGCTTGGGATGCTTCACGCGTCGTTTCTTTTTCACATTAAGGTTGAAGTCGTCAAAGCCTATTTCTTTCATGGCCATGAGCCGATGCGTCGTTAATTTACGTATGCTGTGCTGTAACTGAATGCTCATATCCGTCTGCACTTTGTATGAGCGGATATTTGGGCGTTCTTTGCAGTGTTGAAAGACTTTGTACTTCTGCTATAGTGAAAAAGATGCTCGCTTAGTTGAACTCATTTGGATGCGCGGGCTTGATGTCGATCAGAGGTAATATTTTCTTTGTGAGCGTGTTAGATCAGTGGTGTAGTGGAGTTCTTACAAAAATTAAATATTGTCCCTCCTATCTATTGCCTTACGACGATATTAAATTTTTTCTTACGTATTTGTCGTATGAAGTCAACATTAAACTGTGCGTCATAAGCCCGCCTATTATGGCATGATCTACGTCTTTCCCTTAGGTCACGTTCGAGGTTCTATGACGTTGCTTAATCGGCTTAAGGTTCTGGCAAAACTTTGGCTAGAACAACTTTCACATCATATGCTACGTGCGTCTTTCAAGCAGCAGAAGTAGAAGTCTTGAGTCACATAAAGAGGGTTTGACTCAAATTAGCGAGTGTTTTTCGTGTCTTATATACTACTCGCTTATAAAATGAATGGTATACAAATTCCTTTAAAATTTAAAATGTTCGGCGACACCGTGACTCTTATATAGAGGGTGTGTCTCATAAAGAGTCTTTTATAGGAAGGGGTGAGTGCATAGGGTAATTATGACAAGGGTTCTACCAGCGCCGCAAGCTCCCTTGGAAATGTTTTAGCTTATAAGCTTGCTGATGCTAGATTCTACCCTGATTTCCTCAAAACGGGTCAACTATTAGGTCTTTGCATTCAATTGCGTAGAACTAAGCGGATCTTAGTATATATCCTTCTTACGAATAAAGTGCGTATATCCTCTGTAGCATGGAATCGAGAATTACAGAAAAAGCTATTTCGAACGCAATTAATGCGTCCTGGCAAGCTTCGATGACCAAAGGGGATGTAACTTCTTGCGTAGCAGTATGGACTAAAACCTTCTGCTTCTGACATCTTTTCTGGTATTTCATCGTGCAACGAGTCATCTCAAGATTTTATCGAATAATTAAAGCTAATTACAATGATGAAAGTGTAGACAAAGCACCGGAAGCTCACGCATATTATCGAGAGAGAGCGCAACCAGATAAATTGTAATGCTTTATTGTATTGTAAAAGGTAACAGTATTTATTTTTGGGAATTGCCAAGTTCACCACACGTAATTACTTCTTCCACCATATTACCAACGATTACACCCCTAATAAAGAATGCTAATATTAACACAACAATACTGCTAATCCGACCGCACTATCACCGTCCGAACTCTAATAAAGAAAATTACAATGTCCACCACACATTATAAGTAATTCTAACAAATTAATGATGAATTAGAGATGTTGTAGCCCTTGGACGAGCTGTTGCTATCGATCAAGAGACAGGCGCATCTGATGCTGGACGATGACGTGAGACCAAAAATAAGCGACTCAAAACTGTCGAGCAACAACAAGTACCTGGCCACAATGATAAATACCGGTACGTTGTCAGACAGGGTGGATGCACTCTCACCCACACCAGGAGCCTATCGGCTACATTCGTTGTACATAATCCATATGTATGGAAGTAAATGTACAACTCGTCGCATGTCAAGCTTCCACGAGCGTCCTCATCAGCAACGTGCTTGCTATTATGATGAAAATGAAGACATTAAAAGAAATATTTGATCTATCCACCTTTGCACACGCGATTTAGTCTCCTCAAAAACGAAATATCGATTTACTCGTACAGGACCTGATAGTTCGTCAATAATGGTGTATCGCGCTATTACGTGGTGTGGTTATCTGTGACTATTGAAATATATATGCCTTGGAGCCCATAATTACCAACAGTCTAGCTACACTTAAGACTAGTACGCACATTGTTATCGCAGCTCAGATTTGCCATCACTTTATAAGGGTAATTCGCTGGATGAGGGCACTAGATACTGTGTCTACATCATTGATACTTTTGATGTGTATGCCGCTCGCTGGTCGCTGGGAGCTGATGTCATGCGACTAAGAATTGCTCTAGGTAGTCCCTGACCTGTTGGAGATAACGAGATGTTTTACGAGCAGCACTTATATACAAGATTTTTGAAGATGTACTTGGACTGCAGCAGCAAGAGGTAATTTGCCCGCTGCTGATTATCGTCAACCTGCAACGCTAACCGTTGCAGGTGTACGGGCTAGTATACCACCATTGATATGGTCCCAAAGGCACCTCATTGATTCTGCAAAATCAGATGTTTACCCAATTGAAAGTCTTTCGTTCTCCCGTTGTTTCATCCGGTAAGGATACAATAGAGACGACTGTAAAAGAAGAATTTTATAAAAGTGAGAGTGAGTGATGTATTGCACCACGCAAATTTCACGCCATATAGTTTACCAGACGACTACAGTTCTTTGACATCTCCTTCTCGGGTGAACGCGACAAAAGGTTTTAACACAATAGCTCAGTCGTCTCGGGGATGGCGGTGACGTTCATACGTCACTGTGGATGAAGCGATGACTTTATTCACGACGATCGTGATGTTCGTACTTGTTTTAACATCACAGCAAGAGGAACGAGCCGCAAGTTCTTGTGTAACAATTTTTTGTTACAGTCATGAATGCCTCTGTGGCGACAATTGAATTAAATGATAAATAACACTAATGTCCGACCGCACTTAGATTACGTATTGATTGTATTGACCAACAGGGTGGGCGTGGTGATATAAAAACCTTTATTAGCGAGTTAAATCGGACGAGCGCAATATATATAACCAATCAGGGAGTAGATGGACAAGCGAAGCTCTCACAGACACCTCTCCGACGTATCGAGTTGGACGAAGAAGTGCTGTTATTGGTATCACTTTATAATCACCAAGTCACTCGCATATCTTATAAAAACATCAAAGCTCATCTCAATCAAATTAGTACGAAATGCATATATTTTAGCAATATCGATTGCATCACTTATAAGGACTCTGCAACACACCGATTAATATACACGATAATTTTTATGACACATCTCCAACGGTGATCATTTGTAAGAAATGAGAAAGAGCGGCTGGATTGACATGTCTCTGTGGGGATGCTCGTGTCCGTATTGTATCAACAATACGTACTTTACAACAAAAAGCTTTCACCCCTTGAATACCTGGTGACAGAATAGAATCTTCAGAGTTTATGAAGTCATGCTGTATCGCAAAGATTTTATGAGCGGGCCTGGTGCTGTTTCTTTGGAGGCTTCTGCTCATTAAATAGGGTCTTGTCATACCTCTTGTCGAGGCAAGAATTTTTTTTCAGTAGTTGCTGGCAAGGCTTCGACTGTAAGCTTAAGGCAATCAATCGCTCTAAGAAAAGAGACAACTAGTTCCATGACTAATCACAAGCGGTAAATCAGCACGAATTTAAAAAGTAAGCTCCAATCACCACATGCGACGGTGGAAGTAAAGGGGAGATGACTTATATGTAGAGCCTGTCTGCAGTTTGAACTATATACTTGCGTAATTCGCTAATAACGCGACATAATTGACCACGAGCAGAACATTTATCATCGCTTTGTAGACACTATGAATCATCATCTTGGTCAACAAGTAAGTAAATAGTCAAAGGGTAAATCTTGTCCACGAAAGGAAAGCATGTATTCGCCCCAATGACCCTAACAGATTCACTGATCTTCTGTGTGCATCACACTATGTCGTGCAAACAGAAGATCAGCGAATCTGACAGGCCCTTCATTTTATTCAATACGCTGGCGGTAATACTGTACCTTATCCACTACAATTAGATGGTATCTATTTAATACACGTATCCTCTTAAGACTTCTGGATCCTAAGACTGAAGAAACTGCATAAAGGAGAGCACTCTTGAGCCTTAGTGCGACGTGATTCCTTCAAATCGTTAGTTCAGGACTAGAAGCTTACGAGCTTGTTAAATACTGAGAGTAATATCTTACTAAGTCTGTGAAGACTTAGGAACCTTTTAGTTAATATCCGTCTAGTTTAATACACTAATAGACTCTAGGAGTTTATAGGTCTTCCTCTGACAAAGAAGTAAGGGTAGCTCCGCTACAATTGGTAACACTTTTATTCAATTTACACCTGAGTCTTTCAAAAGCTAATCCTCTGTAAGGATGAAAAAAAGACTTACACATCCGAATCCCAACTATAAGCACTTGAGAAGATCAGAGCGCTAGTTGTGAATGAGCAAGTATATCTTGTCCTTGACCAAGTAACAGACATGATTCATGCACGTCTTAATGCAAGTCTTGATGCTTTTGTGCAGTTTAAGTATACCTTTAGTCGACAGGTAAGTGACCATTTGACATCTGCTATGTCTACTCAATATGTCCCAGTACCGGACGAAGATACTAAGTCTCGCTCCCTTGTCTTGAGTCTTAGGACGTTTGAGGGAAAGGAAGTACACCTCGTATGGGTTCGGGAGTGGAAATGGCCATGAACTCGGCCATTCTCCAATTTTAGCAACAACGGGTTAGTCTGGTCATTTCAAAACTACGGTCGAGCCGGAGATTGGTTTCTTACGTGTGGCACATCTGTGTACGAGGCAAAACCCACATGAGATTTTCTAAGACAGCAATTATTCCGGCTTCTTGCCCCGCCTAATCAGGCATATCGTGTGCGTTATCTCTTCTATGCTGCCCTTCAAGCCAAGAAAGAATTGTAGGACTATGTCCGAGCGTTAAGAACTCTTATCGCTGCCGTGCAGATTGATACTTTACAAGAAACTGTTCTGGTAACCATCTTCATGGAGGATCTTTGAACTGGCGTATCGAGAACATGAGTATTTCGGGTTCACTTCACCTCATTTGAGGCAGATGTGGATCTCGCGTTGAAAGCTGAGTTTAACTCTAAGATATCCCGTTATAGTACCCATGGTTATAATTAGACGCGTCAAATAAATCTAGTTTATCCAATAGACCAGAGCCTACGGACCTCTGTCACGACGAGACGGACGAAGAAGCGGAGCTTCGAGCTTTGAGATAGCATCGGGACATACGCCGATATTTCACGTGCGAAAGCACCAAGTATCTCTGTCCCAGTAGGTGCATTTTAGGTAAGGCACGACAGGCTCCCTCGAGACGAATACTGTTGCTAACTAGAATTCTGGTACGTGGGAAAACGAGAACTTCCAATGGGCGTGGGGAGACCAGAAGGGGGGGACTAGGTTCTGTACATCCACTAGGACTTAGTGGTAAAAGGGCCTAATCTTAAGATCTCTGTGCATCCTAACACGGACCTGGAATAATTACCAGAATTGTAGGTAGCAAAAGAAAATGTTAGGGATTTTGATAAGCCCTATTTGATTTTGATCGACCCCGGGTGTACGAAAATTACGTCCGACGTTGTACCCTCGAAGAGAATTTTTAGATGTATAATGAGGCGCTTCAGACGCACAAGGTTTCTACGGCCAATTTTCGCATAGCGACATGTGTCCAAGTCATTGTGTCCAAAGCTCCCAAGAACGTTGGAGGTTAAGAAGTTCACGAGAACTTTGGTCACAATGACTTGAGTACATGTCGCAAAGCGAATAGTGGTCGATTCACCTTTTGCGCTCGAAGCTCCCAGTCTAATAAAAGACTTAGCATCGAAAGCTGTTAAGGTATTTATTTGGACTCAAGATATGCTCATACTTGGTATGGTCTGGCTCTAAATTCATGCGCCATGGATCTGTTGAAGATCTAAAACCTTAAGTTCAACGCGCACTACTCCTATAGGAGCTTCGGAGAGTCCTGAACCCACCGCTGCTAGGAACCAGAAGCACTATTGGCGCGAATCTGTGGCTGAGTCTGTCAGTCTTCTGGACATCGGAATGTCAGCACTTATTTCTTCTGGTGATGTCAAAACACGAGTCTCGAACCAAGATCTTTAATTCGTAGTAAAATGGCACATACTCCGTCGATTTATATTCGTTATGATTACGACTCACTAAATGCTGAAAGCATTGTTGACCAAGCGTCAAGTCGTCAAGGGTTGGAAGAATCAGATAAGCGTGTATTGGCACGTAAGTTCCCACTGTTAGAAGTCGGCTGTGATAGAGACGCGAAGAATGTAGATCATGATATTGTTCTTAAAGCACGAAGACATCCAGCACTAGTCTCAACGGTGCGCGTGAAGTGGAACATAATCCACGAGATGTTGAGCTCGATCCAAGTGCCTCGTCATATGATGTCTCTTATGACACCAACTCTCGTGTAATGCGAGTAAAGGTTGATGAAGGTATAAAACTTGGAGACATGGACATATTGACCTCTTCGAGGTGTTAAAGACTCAACCTTAATGAATACTGTGAGCCGCAAAGCGTTTGGTATGTTACGGAGTGATAATGGCGTTTAGCTGTATACGCTCGTTGATTTGAAGTGAACGCTAATTCGAATGGTACGATCAGACTCTATGCTACACTATTGCTTTGTGCTCTGCTAGAACCTGACGAGCTGGAGGTGGATGATCTCAGTCAATCTTTAAAGAGTAGTGACCTTCAGAGGTGGTGGTCATTTGTCCTGACAGTTTTGAGTCAAATTCATTTGCTGTTATGGATAAGGATGTTCTCCAGGACACAAAGGCGGCAATCAGTGCGCGTAGTGGATCGTCAATATTGAGAATCCTCACGACATTTCTGTTCTTTGATCATATAATTCCAGGACATGGTGTGTCACAATTTACCTTCGTTTTTGCCTCCAGATAGAGTTGTTCATCATAAATTGACTTAGTTACTCGAACAAAATATTGTGTTACACTACAGTGGTCCTTTGTGTGATGTCAATGACGACTTTTTCCATGCAAAACACGTGGCAGGTATGGCACGTGAGAGTAAATTGCAATCAACACCTACTTTAGTGTCAGAAAGTCGAATGGTAATTGGCTCATTGTACATTCTCAGATCAAGCTTAATCCGGCCAATATTCCGGCACAGACACTCAATCCTTAAAAGGACGTTCATCTTAACAATATGGTTGGTTTACCATGTATAGTGCACTCGTCTCGGACGATGGGTATCGACATTTTTTTACGCAAGCGAGTGATATGACCCTGAAAGCAGTGAGCACGTCGAGCAGTATGCTGTGGGACTGGCCGGATATGTCTTAACGGCTATCAAACGCCCCGGATATGTTTAATCGTCTATTGGCGCACTGTTTTATTTCCCATAGGTGTTATGCACAGAAATATTTTGATGTCATTGTTGTCCATAGTCGTGAGAACAGAGATGATCGGATGTTGACATTCAGATCGACCATCTACGTGCGGGAATTGATTGCATGCACACAAGAAGGGTGTATGCCGAAGCATCTAAATGCTTCTATGGTGCAAAGGACGTTCCCTTTCTAAGATTCTTCATCGAAATGCGCGTCCTAATAGCGAACCCCGCTAAGGTCAAAACTATACTTGATCGACTGATTCATACGAACGAAAAGGCTTCCGTAATTATCTTGGTCTTGCCAATTGCTTACACAAATATAGCGAAAATTTAGCTGATCTGGCAAGACACTAACCAAACCCCTAAAGAAGAAACGGAATGGTATTGAGATACCATACATGATAACGCTTTCCGAGAAGTGAAGGAAAGTCTTCTACATTCGCCCATGTTAGCATTATCCGATCTAGAGTACTTGTTTGAATATCGTCTGTGATGCATCTGATTTTTTCATTGGCAGCGCTCTGTTGCAAAACGATTCTGGTGCCGTCAGCGTGGCCGTCAGAGTGGTATCGCTTTTAAATATCGTCAGCTCAAAGCTACTAAAAGAACTATCTAGTTCATGAAAATATCAGTTGACATGAAATATGCTCTGGTTAAAAGTCAGAGTTTATATGATTGGCTCCAAGCCGTTCGTCGTCTATACTGACCATGCGTCTTTACGCATGGCGACACAGTCGCCTCACCTCTCTCAGAGAATGGCTTGTTTACTTTCATTCCTTGCAAAATATAATTTCAATTTGCAGTATAAGTAGAAAAACGAAATTTATTATCGGATGCTCTGTCTCGACGACAACATTGTTTTCGGATGTTCTCTCCCGACGAAATAATTATTATCTTGATCATGTCACGACTTTGTCATCACCTATCGTGGAAGTGATCCGTTCGGCATATGCAGAAGATAATCAATGCGTGACATTTTTCCACGCTCTTGTGAGTGATACATACAAAGACTCGTACGTTAAGTTGTCGGCACGGCATTGCTAGCCTACATCGATGTTTTATCTATCGTACGTTATTGTGCTATCACACGAATGTAACGAATGAGCCTCGCATCGTTGTGCCTGACGATGAAAATTTAAAGTATCGAATCCTCTTTGTGGACTATAATATTGTTCTATATGTAATGTAATCCGGGAAAAGACTTACGGCCCTGTAGACAGAACTACTGGTTGCCCAAAATTTACAAATGGTTAAGCACGTATTTGCGGATATGCGAAACGCGTCAGCACGTCAAATTCTCGGCACACTCGGCCGTGCAGCTCCGCTAATACACCCGTACCCACTATGTGTTGGGAATCCATCAGTATGGACTTCGTGTTTGGTCTCCCGAAAGAGAGCGACGGCAACACAGGCATTGAGGTATTTGCTGACCGTTTGAGCAAAATTTCTCACTTAGCGATTGTGCCAGATGATTTCGATCTTAAACGTACCGCTATGCTGATTATCGACCGAGTGTTTCGTCAACACTGTACGCTGGTGGCACATTTCTCTGATAGAATTTCCCTCTTCGCTGGAAAGTTTTGTACTTTTATCATAAAGTGTTTGGAACCCGATTATTATGTCCACAGCCGATCACCTGCATACCGATGGTCATGCTGAGCGAGGTAGATGCGTCGTCGAAGATGTTTTGGTAGTGTTTGTGCTGAGTTGCCTAAAACTCGGAGTTCTATGCTGCCTGTTGTTTAATTTGCGTTAAATAACGCCATTCGTGCCTCTATCATCTTTACTCCTTTCTACTTGAATATCCTCACACCTTCACGCGTCCCGTTTATGCTAACACTGCGTGCTTCTGGTCGTGGTGGGGGAGATTTTGCCGACATGCTTGCTGATATCAGCACTACCGCTATGCAACAACGGGTGAGCGATTTCTTGCGACGCGCTTTACATGTCTTTTTTTCGACATGTACATGATCCAATGGGTTATAGCAAAGACACCAGCTAGTGCTAAGGGAATAAAATGTATTTATGCTTATGAAGTTGTATGCCATGCCTTACTAAACACTAAAATCCTACCTACAAACATAGTGTCCGCTGTCTTCAAAATAAGCTGCGTCCGTGCTTTATTGGACCGTTCACGATCAAAGCTAAGGAATACCTTGCCTATAGGCTTAGCCCTCCTCGCAAGCTGCACAAGCACCCAGTTTTCTACGCTGGATTATTTAAGCAGTATCAGGATCATTTCTCGTGGAGCGGGAGGAGCTTGCACCCTGGAGAAGGTCGTTGCCCCAGATAGCTACATGTAGGTCAAGAGTTCTACCTGTCCATCCAAACTAGACAATTTATACTCCACCTTCCGAATTCTATTTGTCGACCGAGTTGATTGAGCCGAATAGTTTCACCTTCTCACAAACCTGAGCCACCACAGTCGATGACTATTCATAAGTCCTCCGCCATTGGACGAGGATTTTCTGGAGCTGCTTCCTCTCAACCTCAGGCTTACCCAAGTCATCTTGCATGCGAGAGAGAGCCTCACGGAGGCAAGAAACCTCATTAATATCTCTTTATGAGCCTGCATTGTTAAATAGGGCCGAACCGTAATCTCCTGGAGCGACGTCGTCACAAAGGTTAATACCGGTTTCTGGTGAACTTTCGTGGCTACCACGAGTCTAAAAAAAATCGTGGGCGTTTGAAAGGACAATTCGGCAAGATTATCGTACGCTGTTTACCTTTTTGAGCACCGTGCTGATTAATAGCTTGCGATCCATTGCGCTTCACATCAATAGGTGTGGGGGTGTTAAAATCGCTTATTATTAGAGTTTGGTAAGGACTCGCGACTGGGTGTTCGGCCGAAGCACTACTGTTCTGATCAGCAATTGGTTTTGCTTCTGATACATAGATTGCAATTGTCTTTTGAGCTTTATCTTTTCGAAGTCATGTCGCAGTTTTCTTTCCAAAAAGCGTCTAGGTAACTGACGAGCTCTATGGGATCAGCGAATGAGCTTGGTGTCTTTCTCTTCTTCACGCTCACTTGGGTACAACAGGATTGGGATGTTTTTATGTGAAGGCGCAGAAGCATCACGTGCTTGCTATGATAACTAGGCTTAATACTTTTTAATTTAGTCACTTGTGGCGTTATGTACCTCTCTTGGGGAGCAGCGCGTTCGTCGATGTCGGCGGTCGTAATAGCCTCGGATCCCGTGATCCAATTGGCACTGGCTGTTCCGCCCAATTACGCATGCGTTCTTTAACATTCATCGGCTTAACGACATAGTCGTTATGCTCCTCTGCGATCGTTTGAGTTTGAGATAGACGTCTAGTGTAACGGGGTGCCTCCGTTACATGATAGTTTACACAAGGTAAATATCGAGTACGAATATTCTGTTAGGACACACAGAATATTCTCACAATATTGGCTAAATAAGAAATATTGTATTGCAGGAGTAATAAACTACTCATTGGTCGACATAGATTAACGATATCAACCAATAAAGCCGATCCGTGACAGAAGAACGCGATGAGTGATGAGCTGATAGTTACAATACACGTTTGTATTTAGATATAGTTCGATGAAGACTAAATAGGATTTATTGACAGGAGATTAACTATACTAAATACAGTTCTACTTTTACCCTTTTCTCGTGTTGAAACCTTCCTCTGCACGACGCGTGTACGTGAAGTCTCGAGGCACCACCTTACTCTATGTTCAGTGTAAGTAGCTTGTACTGTGACAGTACAAGCGACCGATGCCCCGTTACACCTGGTAGCACTTTATGGTCCGTCCAACGACTATGAACATGTTGGATGATGAAGCGGAAGACTTCCATCGAACGCACGAGAGCTACTCCAATTTGAGTCAAATCAAATGAGATGCTGTCGAACGCTTGTGTTCGAGTATAGGGCAAGAAGCCGTAGGCGCAATGCTGTCCGCTCTGGGTTCAGAGGGGCAACACGCCACCATCACCAACTTCATTTTGAATGAACTTGACGCTGAACGGGGAAAGGTATCCTTGCTTCACCAACAAAAGTCTCAACAGACAGTGCTGTTGAGAGAACAGAATGCTCAACAGTTCGAGTTGCTGAGACAGCAGCAGTCTGCTGCCACCGGGTCGACACACTCACGTCGACCCGAATCTTTGAAGATTAACATCTCCAAATAAAAAGCAACTGAGGAAGACTCTCTGTTGAGATGGTTTGTCGAATTAGATGACACCATAAGGTCTTGTCACATTGTCGATAAGCAAATGCAGGTCTCATTTGCTCAATCGATCTTGGCAGGACGTGCGAAGACTTGGGCCTCAAATAACACGATCCATTTGTCTTTGGATCGTTAAAAGTCTTCAAGTCTCTGCTTAGGCAAACTTTCGAACCACCACGAGATGAGTTCAGGGCTCGCTCTGAACTCCTGAAACTCAAACAAGACAAACGTGATATACACTCGTACTTTCAGTACATACGTCATCTTACGAGTTACATCACGTCCAATCCGCCGAATAAACAAAGGTTGATTTCGTTGTTCATGCAGGGTCTCACAGAAGGTCCAGTCAGGACCTATCTCTTCCGGTTGGAATTTGATACCCTGGAAGAGGCAATACGAGTTGCGGAACAAGAAGATTTCAGCTTGAAACAAGCTCACGGGAGTTCAAACTCCTATCGTCCCCCGAGGCGACAGGAAAGCGGAGGCCCGGAACCGATGGACCTTTGTTACGTTGAGAGTTAAAGCTCTCGAGCTACCAATTATAGGAAATTGCAGACATGCAAGAAAGGTCCGAGGCGTGGGTCCGACGCTGTTGCGAAAACGCAACACAGTAACGGACGAACGAAAAACGGTCAGGGTCAGTAGGTGTTAAGCACCCTACTGATCCAGCAACGTCAAGTGAATTTGCAGGCCTCCTGACGAGAATTGCCCCCAACACGCAATCATTGTGTGTTACTGCATCTGGTAATAAGGTTTCCCTCGTTACCTTGAAACTCGGAGTGGCAAAGGACATGTCACTACGAGCCCTAGTAGATTGTGGGGCATCAAGCAACTTTGTACGGCGACGATAGCTAGACAATAGCAAGCTCAAATACATCAGGCGATAGATCCCTCCAACGAAGATGACGGTATGCCTCGCTACAGGCGCATTCGTAACAGTAATGAAACGTGTCTAGGAATTCCCATACACTGAAAGAAGTCCAATACAATGATGACTTCATCGTCCTGGAATCCGATGACGTTATGCCTCGCTACAGGCACATTCGTAACAGTGATGAAACGTGTCTAGGAATTCCCATACACTGAAAGAAGTCCAATACAATGATGACTTCATCGTTTTGTAATCGGATGACAAATTCGATGTAATCCTTTGTATACCGTGGCCCAGAAGGTACGAGCCACAAGTCAGCTGGCATTGACGAAGTGTCGATATGCCCGCGGCTTGTTAACCAGACGCCCACCTGATAAACGTATGGAGCGCCCACCACCATGTGGATGTACTACGAGTGAGTGCGATGGCCTCACGTTGTTCGGTCGTTTGTACGACTGCACAAGATCAAAATATGACTAACCACCATATTGCGGAGAGAGATTCCGACGAATGCATAACAATGTAGGAAGCGCCGAAGGCCCACCACCCAAATAAGTCGAGCAGAACGGGGCATGGTTGCCTCCTTAATCGACAACACCTAGATCATGACCAACCGATTGCCAATGATGGTCAATACGAAGATGGAATAGCCCAAGAGGCTAGAGTTGTAGATTGATCCCCAACAAACAGTGGAAGTAAGTTCCCATGAGATGACAGAGACATTGAATGTCATAGTTAACGACGTATCAAGAATAGGTAGCCATATGCTTGATCTGATCGCACCTCCGAAATTAACTTCGGAGATCACTAAGTCACCCCCGCTGAACCATAAGAGGTTCTTGCGTGATCTGCGTAGTGTCAAAATCAAGCAGATCTGCGTACCCGTCGCGGAGGATGAGTGCGTCAGTGATATCCGATCGGCAACGGTCTTTGCCGAAGGTGAACGAGTTCTCAGTATCTCATCAATGGACGATAGTGGCCTTGGTGAGAAGACTCGAATTGAGCGATATACATCCCAATCGTGGGAATCGCTCAGAAAAAATCCTCTCTACGATGATTTGATGGAATTCAGGGATGTATTCCCAGAAGCGATCCCGTGCGAGTTACCTAAGGACAAAGGTAATCATCACGAAATCGACCTGAAATCGGTTTCGAAGTACTGTGTCATGAAGCAATGGCCACTGCCTCGTGAACAAGTACTAGCGATCGACAAATAGTTTGCAGATTGCTTAGCAGCCGGCCAAGTGAGGGCGTACACCTCTCCGCATATCTCTCCGACCTTCTGTGTGCGAAAGGCCACAGGAGGGTGGCGGATAGTACACGCCTTCAACAAGTTGAACGCTGCCACTGTACCGGCTCAAACACCAATACCAAGGAAAGATGTCATCATAGATGCTATGGCTAAGAGTACCATCTTTTCATCCATGTATCTGATGGATGGGTTATATCAGATCCTTATGCGCGAAAGGGACATACCTATACTGCAGTGAACACCCCAAGCGTTATGCTTTGGGAGTGGTTAGTAATACTACAAGGGCTAAGTAATGCCCCTGCCACATTAAACAGATGTGTAATAAATCTATTAGACCCGGAAGAGAATTTGTGCCCAGTTACTTCGATGATGTGTTCGTCCATAGCCGGGCTATGGATGGACAGACGGATGTGGAAGTTCATAAAACACGTCTGTCAGGTTCTTACACTTATGCGTAAGTATAAGTTGTACGTTAACTTTAAGAAGTGTTTATTGCTGCAAGCGAAATACCACTACTTGGTTGCATCGTGGGAAAGCATGGCGTCCGGCCCGATCCACAAAAGATCAAGGCGATCACCGACTGGTCGGTGCCTGCAGATTTTAAGGGACTTTGAAAGTTTTTTGGCCTAGCGGCGTACTTGCATAAATATTCACGCAACTACGCCGAGATGACTGTTCATCCCTCTCGTTTATTGAAAAAGAACGAGAAGTGGTCATGGGACGCTGATTGTCAGTGTTCCTTCGAAGGTATCAAGCAAAGCTTGATACGATCGCCAGTTCTGGCAATTGCAGACCAAGACAGGCCATTCCACGTGGTCTGTGATACCAGCGACTTTGCAATCGGCTGTGCATTAATGCAGTACGATGCAGACGATGGAGACGATGCGGACCGTACCGTCTGTTACCAGTCACGCCAGCTGCAACCAGCTGAACGCAACAACCCCGTCCATGACAAGGAACTCCTTGCCATGAAGTACGCGCTGGCTAAGTTCAGAGTCTATCTGCTAGGTGATAGACCCTTCATCGTTCTTACGGACCATGCGTCTTTACACACGACCGTAAACAGTCCACACCTCTCGCAGCGGATGGCGAGGTGGCTGTCATTCTTTGCAGGGTATAACTTCTCCGTCGAGTATAAGCCAGGACGACTTAATGTCGTCTCTGACGCACTCTCGCGCCGGCCCGATATCAAGCCGGCTGCGCCACCCGACACTGGTCCGACCACTTTCGCGGTACTGACTTCGGGTGTCCCATCGTCAACCTTATCGAAAGACATACGAAAGGCGTATGATCCAGGAATGGTGCGATTGATGCATCATCTCTCGCACTCATCCAGAAAGAACCTCAAACAGTTGTCGTCTGTATATTGATCCTCTACGGATAAATATACAGTTCGCAACGGCTTACTGCAATATTCGGCTGTTGCCGGCGACACACCTCGTGTCGTCGTACCATATCATGGTGATCTGAGATTGCTTATCATGTATGAGTACCACGACACACCTGTTGGTGGACATCGTGGCCGAGAAAAAACATATCTCACAGTGAACCGCCACTTTTACTGGCTCCGCCAGTATCAGTTCGTGCGCAAGTACTTCGGGCCTGTGAGGTCTGCCAACAGATGAAATCTAGTTTTTCCCTTCAAGCCCCATTGCAGCCTCTGCCCGTCCCGGACGAGTGCTGGGAATCCGTCTCAATGGACTTTGTCTTTAAATTCCTCGCAGACGCTCACAAGAATACTGGTATTCTTGTGTCCGTTGACAGGTTCAGCAAGATGGTACATCGGGTTGCTGTACCCGAATCAATCAACGCATCGGCTTGTGCCCGCGTCTTTATCGACACGGTTTTTTGCCTTCATGGGTTGCCCCGTGAAGTCGTGTCCGATCGGGACTCGCGGTTCACAGCTGAGTTCTGGCGTTCCATGTTCAAAACACTTGGAAGGCGCTTAAAGATGTCGATATCAGACCATCCTGAAACAGATGGTCAGACCGAACGCCGCAATCGTGTCCTCGAGGAGATCCTTCAAGGATACGTCCATTCCTTTACAAATTAGAGTGAATCCCTGCCGATGGTGGAGTTTGCCATCAACAATTTAGTCCATGCGTCGACAACGCACAAGCCGTTCTTCGTGAATGGCTTACGCCATCCGCGTCTTCCCACATTTTTAGAGTGTGACTCTCGTTAAAGGGGGGGGCTCATTCGAGCGACCGTCAATCCGGCTCTCACTCGTCACGTGCTGAAAATGCGGTCACCACGTTCGACGCCGAAGTCGATCACATCGGCTTTGGTGAAGAAGACGAAAGTAAGAGCGAAGATGCTCTTACTGGCCACGATACTGATCGAATCAGCATCATGCCTAGTGCGTCCAATGACACACTCACAGAGGAGACAAGTGATCTTGCTACAGTACACTCCAAAAGTACTGCACCTAAAGGTAGCGAGTCAGCAGATGAATTCATACTGGCTCGCGAAACGTTTGTCCGTTTCGTACAGGACTCCATCGCAGAAGCAGTGGATTGGAAAAAGCAAAATGCTGACAAGAATGGAAGGGCAAATGTTCTTTTATTTAATGAAGGAGACTTAGTCCTACTATCTGCGGTAAACCTACCTCGACACATAGTGACTAACGTGGGAAGTAACAAGTTAATACTCAATTTCATCGTTCCATTTCGTGTGCTGCGCTGCCTAGGCAACGCATATACGATTGAACTGCCACGTAAGATGCGCACGCATCCTACGTTCTACGTCGGTCGACTTAGGCTGTACTATCAGTACGGGGCTTCTTTCGGTGGAGAAAGCCCTTGCACTCAAGCATCTCCAACAGATACTTGTGCTCATGATGCTGGCTCTCAGCCCGCGTCTGAAGTTTGGATATCTCCCCGCGAAGCTGAGAGAGATCCTGACGAGCTTCCATCAGCTCGTCGCGGATAGAACGCTGTTCCCGCTCATTCGCCAGCTGGGCAAATGCATACTCTTCCCTGTCCTTCTCCCGATCCGATCTCAGACGGTTCAAATTGCCAAGCAAATCCATACGCCTGCCTCTCTCGTATTCGAGGTCCTCGCGCAACTCACACGTTACGTGGTCCAGCTGACTCACAGCATCAGATTGGCCCCACAAATCCATCTAAGAATGTGTTACCTCCTTCACCTCATCCATTAGTTCATACTCGCGATGTTCAACGCTTCCTCGTGGAACGACTTATGAACTACCGCGATGTGAAAGGATGTCCGACGAGTTATCTCGTCCGGTGACGCGTCTATCCGCCCTCAACAGATAGTTGAGAACCTCGCTCGCAATTGATGGTGGATGTGTTGGGCCTTGTCGAGCAGTATGACAAGGCACATCCGATGCCGAAGAAGGTCCATCGGAGAACGAACGCCCAGCGCTTTTGTAAAGGGATTGCAAATTAGCTATTACCTCGTACATTTCCGACGAGACGCGAGCCCTCCACCAGGAATCGGTCATTGAATAAGCTTCTTTTCGGAGCTCGTGTCAAGTTGTTCACACAATATTGGCACGCATCACCCCAGAGGAGGCATGGTAATCCGGCCTCTCTCGATAAGCGCTGCAGTTTGTAACGCGCACCGCTAGAAGTTAGCTTCTCGAATCTATTACGAGATAGTGTCAGCTTGTCAAGCCAGATATCTCGCCTAATCTCCCCAATGTTGTGGATGAATGCGTTCCATGCCTGGATCAGCGAGGCACCATCACGTTTATGGTTCCCGCTGTACCATCGATGTTTGAAGAACACATCGATGTAGAACTCATGCCCAGTGCGAAAGTCACTTGCACTAGAGTCAAGGCCATGAAGCCTTGATGAATCGAAAAGCCTAACGGTAACGATCGCTTACCGTGTCGGACAAGCGATCCAACACTCTTTAAGGAGGCAACCACGCCTTCTTCTCTGGAGCAACGCGCAGGACGTCGCGATCTCTGGCTTCCTGCGTGGTGTCAATAGAAGTACCGACACCACGTTCAGCATGGTCGTCTTGATTGTGATGCATTACTGCGTCACCGTCATCATAGTTCGACTGGCTCTTGCCACCGCCTTGATTGCTCTCAAGCAAACGACTCCGCCTTAGAGACGAAGCGTCCGAATCTTCGGACGATCCGAAGATGTTACGAGGCTCAGCGATGCTCATTACGCTTTGAGAAACCGACTTGCTCGGCTCTGGCTTCGTGCCAGACTTTGTCGACTCGGTGTCGCCATCCGACCCGCTAGAGTATATCAGCTCGAGGTCGTAATCTTCGAGGCCACGCGGTGCACCACCGTGTGATCCTGTACCAGAAGAAGGAGTAGGCAAGGTTTCTCCTGCTGTACCTGCTGAGTTCACGGCCTTTGCCTCATCCGCCGCAGAGGATCGTTGTCTTATCGCTGCGTTTCCAGCAGCTTTGGTTGCACACTGCATGGACTTGTTAAATATGCGGGGGAACGAAGGAATGGTTGGAATTGATCAACAAGTGCTTCCCTTTCCCATAGTCACTCATATGAGTCACTATTCATCAATCAGTCAATGTGACTGATGGTTCGGGGGGGGGTGTAACGGGGTGCCTCCGTTACATGATAGTTTACACAAGGTAAATATCAAGTACGAATATTCTGTTAGGACACACAGAATATTCTCACAATATTGGCTAAATAAGAAATATTGTATTGCAGGAGTAATAAACTACTCATTGGTCGACATAGATTAACGATATCAACCAATAAAGCCGATCCGTGACAGAAGAACGTGATGAGTGGTGAGCAGATAGTTACAATACACGTTTGTATTTAGATATAGTTCGATGAAGACTAAATAGGATTTATTGACAGGAGATTAACTATACTAAATACAGTTCTACTTTTACCCTTTTCTCGTGTTGAAACCTTCCTCTGCACGACGCGTGTACGTGAAGTCTCGAGGCACCACCTTACTCTATGTTCAGTGTAAGTAGCTTGTACTGTGACAGTACAAGTGACCGATGCCCCGTTACTCTAGCTCTCTCGTAACCATCGAAATACGTTGTTGTTGCGCATCGAGCCTGTTGGTAATTATCCCTGCCTCAAGGGCACTAGACGATGGAGTGAGGTTAGCGCATAGACTGTGCCTCAATCGTAAAAAGATTAGGCGTTGCGCATGAGGTTTTGCGCGACATTTGTCCGTCGGTTAAGGGTAATTGTCCCTTGAACGACCGTGTCTTCCTGATCGTAGTCGACCACATTCTCTTCTCTCATAATTTCTTTCAAAGACTCAAATGAATAAAAAGCCTTCAGCATTAGTGCGCGGGTGCTGCGAATACAACAGTGAGGTAAACTATTCTTACTAAGCGATCTCAGTAACAAAGGTGAAGAATGTCGATCCAGGGTAACAACAGTTTGGTGGGGGATGTGACGGGGTCACACGACGGTTTGTATAACCTGTATCGTGGCATGTGATGCACACAGAAGTTCATTGAATCTGATAGCTTATTATTCTATCCAATACGCTAGAGGTAATACTGTATTCTACCTATAATGGTAAGATAGTATCTATAGTAAAGGGTATTCTAAGTACGTCGTAGGTAAGATAGTACCTATAGTAAAGGGTATTCTAAGTACGTTGTAGCTTCTGATGTGGTAACATCAGCAAAATCTATATTAGGATTCCTAAATTAGGTAGCCGAGTTTTATAGGTTAAATATGTAGGGATGAGATTTGGTATCGCTATAAATTATTAAATGAAATTAGTTTTCCTTTTGATCAATTATGACACGTGTCTTCCTAAGACGTCTTGACCGTAAGAGTTGACAGAATGCATGAAGGCGAGCACTCTTGGGCCTTAGTGCCACGTGATTCCTTCGAATTGTTAGTCTAGACTAGAATCTTACGAGCTTGTACAAACACTTAGAGTTAAGAATCAGTAAGTCTACCGATACTTACGATTCTTTTAGATTACACCCGTTAAGTCGAATACTAAATGAATCCACGAATCCAGAAGTCTTCCTCTGATAAAGGGGTTAGGTTAGCTACGCTTCTGTCTCGATGATTGGAAGAGGAGGAGATATTTTCAAGGCCTTCTTGCTGGACATTTACAACTCGACTACTCGCAGCGCAGATTGCAGGAACGCAGCATCGTGTGGAAGTGTCAAGAAAAAATCTATTTTGAACCGAGTAAATAGCGCAAGCTGTCGCTGTGAACTGTAGAAGATCGAAAGCGATCATCGCAAAAGCCTTAATGGGACGAAGATCCGGGCGAATCTGGGTTTCATAACTCTACCCAGAGCTGTTAGACGAATTACATTGTACAAGAAAGGCTGTCCTATGTCTGATGCGCCGCATTTACAACAGCTTGCCCTGATAATTATCACACGAGTAAATGGTCCGTACCAATCGAAGAGCGTTGAAGACGGTGGAGTGCTACTGATAAAGAGATTAGTGCGCGGCGGTTCTCTACGTTCGTAGATAACCACTATGTTGTGCTGAGAGACCAGACAGTTATAAAGCAAGTTAGTACTAAAACGCAGAGATCAGTTATGCGGCAAGTGACCGCGCATCTCAGAGAGTTGAAGCGAGGCTTCGATTCTGGTGCGCTCAGCGAGGACACCATAAAAAATTACTTCGTTATCGAATTCGAGATCATTAGGATCATTGGATTTGTAGAACGATACAGATCAAGTATGCACACGACGTTTGTGTTGGCGAGGGGATGAACATGATTTCTCGGATCTCTGGTAGGCCTGGTGCCAAAATTCTGCCACCAATGATAATCTTCGCGAATTAAAAGACTATCCACCGATTCACGGCTTTCTTGCTATCACACCGGGTGTTTGCTACAGATCAGGTCGGAAAGGCTGTATCACCAAGCCCTTCTCCAGCGTGTACTACGTAAATGGAGCGAAATAATGTCCTAACGGCACGGCAGAGAAAATGTTATTGCCCTCGATAACTGTATGGCTCACCTGGCCTAAGAAAAGTGCTAGAGAGAGCTCATAACGATCTGAATGGGCGGCTCAAGTCCTTTCCTGCTAGCGCGACCGATCGTTTTTAACCAGTGTACTATTTCGTCATCGCCAAGATTAAGAATGTATGGAGTCACAAGTGAAACGCGAAGCAGATTAAGCTCATCCAAGAGGGGGTGGAGAAGTGCGCCACGTCAATACGAGACGTCGTGTGGCAGGTTAAGAAACTCAGACAAGAGATATTCGTTGTCGTTGTATTATGCGTCCGATTCATTGGTTGGAGTGATGCCATGCGTGACGAAAATGGCATGTGCTATGCTTGAAAAAAATCATATGACGTAGGCTTTCGTGAGCGTCAATGGCGCGTGGGAGGCGAAGCAGATGTTTCCCAACCTTCAAGAGTTAATCACAAAGCATCCGAAGAACTTTTTTGGCACCGCAGTGAAGCACATTGCAGGAGACTCTCCTCAATGGGGTGGGTCTCTTACTACGGAGATTTCTAGTGAGGGCGAGGCTGCACTTGTGTAATCGGTTCCGGCTTTGTATCTAATTTGGAAATTGGTACTTAGTGACGGTGAGACTAATTTTACCACACATGATATAGTCTATATTCATAATCAGTGACAATGAGACTAATTATGTCACGCATAATATAGTCTATCTTCATAATTAGTTGCACGCATACTCAGCCCTCTGTAGATTCGGCGTTGCCTAATTTTCTTAAACTACACCATATTAGGCACCGGCGCCCATCCTGGATGAGGCATATAGGCGTATAGGAAACTTCATACTATCGTGTATCTTAGACGTTTATATGGAAAGTACACGTGAGCCTAAGGTAACCAGTATGATTATGTCCTCAACTGACTCCGTTCCTGCTTTAATTTAATCAGACCAGCAGCTTGCTTGCACAGCAAGCAGATCTCCAGTGGGAAGTCAGTTAGCGATCTAGTAAACACAGTCTTGCGGAATTTGAGCAAGGAAGTCAAACTTCACAACGCTGTGTTAGAATAGACCGAGGCTAGTCCACAGCAGAACTCGCGTAGATTGTTGTTAGATTGACCTTGCAGGTAGGAAAAACACCAAGCATCAACGAATGTGGTGAGGGAGCTGCAGGTGCGTATGGCTAGCTGAAAACCCTGCTCAGCATCCATCGCGGCAGCTAAGGCTCGGTCCGTGCAGTGATCTAGTTAATCTCACTCTCAGAACAGAACACCTGGAGGCGATCCTCCTGGGACAAGACGAGATATCCAACGTCACGCTCCGGAGCTGCAACCATCTCGTGCGGCATAGCGGTTGGGATGGCCTGCTCACATGCCTGGTTCCCTTTGTCTTGCATGATGACGATATCAATCATGGCCTCCATTATTTCAAAAAGAGGAAGGAAACGTTCTTAATCAGTCTAGGGATAACTTCTTCATTCATGTTTCGGAGCAGTCCGTGAAATAGTTGCGAATCAACACTATCTCAGCACACCAGCGGTCACGCACAACATCCATATCCGAGTTAATGGTAGCAGCGGCTTTATCAGACATAGGGACTATTACGCCCATTGTAGCCATCCGCATGATGCTAAGCTGCTTTATCTAGGTGGATTGCTGGCTCAGCGTGATGCGATCGCCCCTGCGGATGTTGAACCACTTTATTTATAGAAATCGTTAGCGGTACTGTGATGGCGTTGAGTAGCCACCAGGAAGGGCATGTCGGTGCAGTTTTTCTGCAAGCTTTAAACACACAGCTCTAATGTGCCAGCAACTCAACGCGGTGCCCCTTCAGTCATGTGGTAACCCTGTAAAGTATATTCCAGCGCGTGAAGCTCATCTTCGGGCACGTCGATCGCGTAGCGTCTGAGCCGCTGTCGACACCATTTCGGCATAATAATTGCGAGAAGTGTCGTCATGAGAGCATCTCCATTCAGATCCGTCTATGTCTCATCCAGCTTAATATCCATTTTATGCAACAGGCACAAGACGCGGATGGAATTTAAGTATCGTCGATGCATGCTGCAGCCTGGTCACGATACCTTGGGCAGCACCAGTCACGTTGCGTGCACCTTCAGATGACACGCCAATCAGCGCCTCGCTCCAGCGCGGGAATAGGACGTCCAGCATTTTGGAGATTCGGTTGAACTAGTCCAGGCCAGTATAAGGGCCGAACATGGGCAGAGAAGTGACACGGTAGTTGGACATTTGACCTTACCACGCGAAGCGAACGCCGACGTCGAGGTACGACGTATCAAGACGCGTGCTGCCATCCAGTACCAGGGCATATGCCTATTGTAGGCTAATTACAATGTCAAACAAATGGAAGTTGAGAGCGCACTGCAGATGTGCATATGTGGCCACTTTAAATTCATTCGCGACGCCAAGTTTTGTACAACATGTCCCCTCCTTGGCTGAGTGAATAAAAATAGCGGTCTGCTTGAAGCTCATACCAATATCGATGAGATTAACACTCAGGTGGAAGAGCACTGAGCTTGTTATCGTCATAAACACCATTGTCATTGTTTCACTTGGATATTCGCATTGCGTTTTCGTAACTGACGCATTCAATGTCATTCGGGTTACACAGCAAGTGCCAATGATAACTTTGACAATATTGGCCCCCAGCTCATACTTAGTAGTCGCCGAGTTGGGGTATAAGTAGACCACAATCTAATTAGCGAATGGGACTGCTAAATTGAAGTGGGCCTCTTATTGACAAGCTTCAAGGTTCTTGTACACTGCCCACTCCTTATGGTGCTCAAGCTGCAATGGATCCGGCAATTCTCTGGACTGAACGGCGGCTGGAATGTATTGGTTTTTTCGGTTTTCAAACGCTTCTAGCCCGGTCACGACCTAATGTGATCCAAAATCTTCACTATATGGATGTGTGCGGAATGTGATTCAGGGTCAACCGTATCAATTCGCAGTCTATACTCCACCGTGTGTTTCATTTGGGATGGTGTCGAGCGTGACTTAGTTGACTTCTATAAATAGTGTTAGTTCATATAGACAGCAGGACGGTGGCCATGGAAGTCGGAATCCGCTAAGGAGTGTGTAACAACTCACCTGCCGAATGAACTATTCCTGAAAATGGTATCTAGGTGAGCGAGTATTTTGGCACTTTAACTTTGCGTTCGGTTTATCCCGCATCGCCAGACGAGCTTACCCCGTATGGTCCACTAACAACTTGATATTTACATCCACAAGTTCAATTAAGAAACCTGCAGGCCTACAGATTTAAGGTTTGAGAATAGGTCGAGAAAGTTTCTTCCCCGAATCCTCTAATCATTCGCTTTACCTCATAAAACTATCGTAAATGAGTTGCTGCTATCCTGAGGGAAATTTCGGAGGAAACTAGCTACTAGATGGTTCGATTAGTCTCTCGCCCCTATACCCAAGGTTGACGATCGATTTGCACGTCAGAATCGCTACGAGCTTCCACCAGAGTTTCCCCTAGCTTCACCCTACTCAGGCATACTTCACCATCTTTTGCCCTCCATATCAAAAAATTCCAAAGACATGAGACTACGTTTTATTCTGTCCAGTAAGTCGGCGAGATTGGAGAGGCACAAGCTGACATACCGGGGTGTACAAAGAAAGCCTGGGGTAAGAAGTGCCCTCCTAGAGTTTGTGGAGCAGGTAAGGATAGGTGGGTTGGGGAAGGAGGTTGTCGGCGCCCTACGAAAGAATAAACAAATAATTTGGGTGTGTGTGGGCGAGTTGCAGTGGGGTTCTGGCGCACTGGGGAAATAAACAAATACGAGGGGGGGTGGGCGAGTTGCAGTAAACGCCATAAAGCTGCACTGCCACAGTCTATCAAGGTCGTCATTTGTTTTACGGTTTGTATTTGCTGACCCCCTCTGTCGCCAAGTCCCTTTTCCCCCTCCTTTATTTTGCTTTTGCCTGGCGACTTTAAAAAATGAACGATTAAAAAGAATGTTTATATTAGGGGCTTGCTGGGTTTTAGATTAGGCAAATTAAGCATTATTTCACAAAATGCCTGACTCTCAGAGGGCTCCACATAGTGAATAGTGTGAGAAGAAAAAAAACAAGTCACGCGAAACAGTATCCGTGAGACTAATTGCGGTGATCAGGTAGAAAAGGTACATACTTTTGAGGCGTCGTTAACCCATTAGCGAAGTACATAACCTGTTTCTGTAACGGGGACCTAAAATGTATGCTAGCCGTGCGGACAACCCCGTAGATCGAGGCGGTCTTTCACGGATACACAAAAGGAGATGATACATGGCGTAGTGTTATCGCTTTGTCGTGTCCGATCTTTTGTAGGCGGCTCGGCAAGCCATGTAATCTGACTGTGCTGACTGTGGCCAAATGCAGGGGTGATTAGATCGCTCATGTCAGCTATAGCCAAGTCACTTTCCAGCTCTATGCTTGACAGCAGTGTCAGAGAGCGAGGTGCAGAGGGGAAGGATCATGGTCGTGCAGTACCCAGTGCAAGCTCGCTGACCGCCAAATGTTAATGTCTGACGTCCTTCGTCTTCGATGTGCACTGATATCAGCAGCGTCGCAGGAGCTGATGCCATCGAGGGAAGGGGTGTGCTGTGTTAGAAAAATGTGAACGTCCTGGTCGGCCATTGCAAAAAGCGCTAGCAATGGAAAGGTCGTTCCTCTCGCGAACAATCGCGATGTCGGGTTACTTTATATCTTTTCTTCTCTCAGCTGCTTCAAATCACGTGTTTTATGGGAATCCAAAGATTCGCAAGCGAAAATAGGAAGTGCGTCACGACTGAAGTCCTCCTCAGACAAACAGACCAACAGACGGACGTTTCAGAGCAGGGCGCGTCATCACGCCCGCCCATACAAACAGCAAGTGAGTCAGCCGACTCCATTTTCACACACAGTCGATCCGTCCGCCCGTTACATCGCTGCTGACGTTGTCATTCACTTTGCCATTTCCTCTCAACTCGTCAACACCCGACACTTTGCAGCTCGCCCACGTCCTCTCCAGCTCTGCCATGTCCCCTACCACCAACACCACGATCATGCAGCCGCCATCGCACGTCCTCCTCGAAGAATCATGCGACTGGAAACTGCAGCGCAAGCTCAAACACCATCAGCGCGACGTAGGCCGTCGCACGGCTGAAAGCCGCGCCGAGCCGCGGTTCAAGCACCACGAGCACCACCGCGTCAACGTCATGCGTCTCGAGAAGGCTGCGTGGCTGCCTGTGCCCACCAAGAGCGCGTGCCGTTCCATCCCCGAGCAGCTCCGCTCGACGCGCAGCTTGCAGCTGAGTCGCTCAGGTCCATCTGCAACGTCGTGGCCTCCAGCACTCCTAGCAGCTACTGAAGAACCTTCTGAAGCTATGGACAGCCTGACCATCGTCTCGCTCGCGTCATCGGCGCCGTCGATTGCGTCGTTTGCAGGGGATTCGGATGATTATCGACGCGAGGCGCGTCATATGACGCTATTCGAGAGCGCTCGTATCTATAACGAATCGGGACGGATGTTGAGCCATGACGAGTTTGATGAGCAGACGTTGTCGCCCGAGATGAGTAGCGACGGGACGTCGAAGCGCAAGTTCAAGCGTCGAGGCGGACGACGGAAGCACGAGAGTGTGCGGACAAAGGCGGTTGCTGAACTCAGTATCGACGAAGTGGTGCTGGAGCTCCTGTTTGGATTGTTCCCTGATGTGGAAGTGACGCAGGAACTGAATCGACTGCTGCTTGGCGGTGCGCAACACGAGGATGTTTTCCACTTTGACGACGACGACGATATGGTCGATGTCCGAGTGGGGGGCAAAGTCAAGGGTGGAGTGCTGGATATTGACCTGCTAAATTTTCAAGCTGCACTGACGAGCATGCTCTTTAGCTCGAAAGAGGCAATACAGGAACTGCCGCCATGTGGCACAGCTGCCAAGAGGTTACAAGAGAGGTACTTTACACCACACTGGATCGCACACGAAATGTTGGCAACAGTGAAGCTCGGCGTCCTTGCCCAGTACGACCGATTCGCAGTGATGAGTGCGATCTTTCGCTCGATGTCAGCGTTGCGGTCGTGCGTGCTTGCTGCAGCAGTGGCGACGTCCCTTACAATCTTCCAGCACCAAAGTTTACTCGAGAGTGCCCCCACCTGCTCGTCTAGTAAGGATCTTGTCACTGCCAAGGGCATTCTTGCGTTTTTGAAAGCAGCATTGGATGTCGTCGAACGGGACGCACGTTATAACGCGGAGGTGTTTGGCAGCAATAACGACCAAATTCGCGACAACATCGCAGGGTTTTGCAGCCAGATCATGCGCGCACTCCAACTCCTTGTTAGAAGCTCACATGGGGGCAATAACAACGTTGATTCCAACCGCAACCGACTCGAGATGTATCTGGTATCCAGTGACTCAGCGGAAGCAACAACGTACCGCGCTATGGGAGAGTTAATGAATCGAGTCGCGGCGTTCTCTCCGATGCACGGCGAAGAGTTCATTCGCTGGATGTTAATGAAGTGGCCCCGGTGCAACGTCCACCTGCAGTTGTTCTTTGTGCGGTTCACTGGCGGTCTGCTGCTGCAGTTCATGCAGCTCGGCCTCAACCTCTCTGCAGCAGTCGTGCGTCGGGTCTTCACGTGCATCGAGGCCTGCATCCAGTCGACGCACTTTCTGGTGGCACAGGAAGCGTGCAACTTGTGCGGGAACTTCCAGCTCATGAGTCTGTATCTCTCGCGTGATCAGGTGCTGCGGGAGAAGATTGCGTCGGCCTTGCACGCGAATGCCATCTCTCATTGGAACAAGCGCATGCGAGAGATCTCGGACGAGTGCTTCGATAGGTTGCTCGATTTGGCATGACAGGCTGAAACGGAATGCATATGACGACGGTACCTGCAAAAGAAGAATTAGACGCTTTACAAAGCCGCGAGCGTACGTATAATGATCGCAACACGACTGCGAGGACATTGCTGGTATAGTATCATACCTATTCCAACTCCTGCTAGTATTACTGCTGCTGCTTCTACTGCTTCATGTGCTCTGTCCTACTTTCGGCAAAGCCTTGAAGAAAGAATGGGCACCTTGAGGTTGGGTACAGTCCTTTTACGACAATTATAAACCGGCACCTTGAGGTTGTGTATCGTACTTTTACGACGATGGGTAACATTTTTTATTATCGGGTGTTAGAGGGTCAGAGGAAGCTCAACTAGACGGTAGCGTTTCGATGACTGTGAAGCTTGGTTTTTGAACTGCAAGCAATTGGCACATACATCCCCGTCGCTGTCAATGTGGTCGACCTATTGTGCGGGTAACACTGTCCACTCCCTCACCCCGTCCCCGTTTTTCCCTTGACGGCTTGACGACGCGGTGGGTATTTTGTCCAACGGTCTGACCCACCCCTGACTACTGTAGCTGCTCGACTGGCGAATAGCATGCGCTTCAACTACCTTCAATCTAGACACAACTTCGTACTGTGGCTGTTTGCAACGTCGTCGCGTCACGACTGAAATTGGAACTGGCTGTGGAGCTACTAATGGATTCTACTATCACTGCGAGCAAAAGCGAGAGGTCGTCGTCTACCTCTGACTACCACGAAAACGGAAAAGGGGGCCGGCCGCTCGCAACGTGGAAGTCAAAAGTGTTACGCACGTCGTTGTTGAAGTTGACGAACCATGAGGCGAATCGCAATGTGCTATGTGCTGTTTATCGTCGAGCAGACGAACCTTCACATGCGAGCAAGGTGGTGTAAAAAGTCTCGTAAAAAGCGAGCGCAAAGATCCGCGCGCTTAATAACAGCTTTGAGAGTCTGGAAGATCGAGAACTGTATCCAAATATACGAGTCAAACTCGTGCAAATCATCGCTATAGGGAGGGAAGTCCTCGACCGACTTCTTACCACTTTACGGGTGCCTCCTCTCTTTCTTCACATCAGAGCAGTGATCACATCAAAGCGCCAGCAATTCCGACCCTAAACAACATCTAGCAACAGTAGCACCTAGTAGCTCCGCTGCAAGCCAAGCGTCTTCTCTCCACGGGGCAGGCAGCATTGCCTCCTCAATCAATTGACATAATTGGCCTAACCTCTTGCGAACGTCTACAGCTACAGGGCGACACGGCGGCTGCTGACGTACACTGGGTCTGTTGGATCCACAGACGGAAAGAGAAGACCCTCGTGTGGTACTGCCATCGCGTTTATTGGAAGTGGATTGATACAACAAATGCCAGAGCAGGACGGTTGGAGACACTGGCCAGGACACGATGGTACAGTACCTCGCTCCTGGTCCAGACCAGTCCCAATGATGATGATGATGATGATGACGGCAACAACAATCGCCCCGTCGCTGGCGCTCGTGCAACAGACACAAGTCATTGCTCGGTGTCTCGAGTGGCAAGGCAACTCGTGCGTGTTTCTGCCAATGGATCCCGTCTATTTTCCAGGACTGAAGCTCACACAACAGACTGTGTGCAAGGTATGCAAGCAGATGAGAACGTGGGGCACGACGAAATAGGGATCTTGTGGACAAAAGTGGTGCTTTAGCGCAGACATGATGGAACGGCTCTTTGCTAACGATTGTATTGCGTTGTGTTGTGTTGGTATGTGCTGGATTACGTCTTTTTTGCTTGATTCTGCGGACTGCAGGCGGACATATCGGTAGCAGTAAGGCAGATTGATTGGGAATCGTCTGCTGGCGGTCGCGGGTCGGTCGACAGCCTCCTTGTCAATGGCGTCGAGATGCTGCCAGCTCCAGTGCACCCGTCGCATGCGTACTTGATTGACAACTACCCCCACTGCGATGACATGTTTAACCTTTTCCCGCCCCTGGGAAATGGAGTCATTGGCCCGGAAGGACGCAAGTCCATCATTTCTGAGATCACCAGCAACACGTTGCCCATTTATATTCACTTCAGCTGGACCGGTCCACACGACAAGTTCCCCGTATGTTCCATGGCTGGAGTCTCCGTCACGGGCTACGCGGAGGTTAATATTTATCTCGAAGCGCAGGATAACACAGGTGCGGCATTTTGGGCAGCCTCTCATTGGCAAGAAACTGACTCGTGTTGATGCCTTTGTGTGCAGTTTGTCCGGGATGGGATGACGCTTCGCGTACGGCTTGCTTCGGTAATGGCGAGTGCGGCTGTGCAGCAAACGACATTAGTCCACGTACCTGTTCATGCATGTGCGAAGTCTGTATACGACATGTGCAAAGTGGGTAAGGTGGTGGGACTGATATTGTTGTCGTCGTATCTCTGTTGTTTACTTGCAGAATCGGGTATGCTGCTCCGGATTGCCGCGACTGCGCCAGCGGATTTTTCGGCAACGATTGCAAGAGAATCTGTGAGCCGTGCCTCAACGACGGCTACTGCGATTCAGGCTTGCGAGGGTCGGGAAAGTGTATCTGTCCTGAGGGTTTTGACCCAAACACCCGGTGTGCGACGTGCTTGCCCGGATATTTTGGAAATAAATGCAAGCGTTGTCCGGGTTGCAACTTTCCATACGGAAATTGTGATGATGGCTCAACAGGCAGTGGTCGCTGCTCGTGTGCCGTTGGCTTTGATGCTGACATGAATTGCATGCAGTGCATGGACTCCTTTTTTGGCCCGACATGCCAGCCTTGTAAACCCTGTGACGGCGGCAAGTGCAATTACGGTCTTCTTGGTGATGGCGAATGTAAGTGTTCCGAAGGCTTCTCGGCTGAGTCGCGGTGCCTCGAGTGTGAAAAGGATTTTTACGGACCATCCTGCACTCCATGCCGCACATGCAATAACCACGGTCGCTGTAATGATACTACTTCTGGTGATGGTGGATGCATTTGTGACGAAGGGTACACTCCTGAAAGCCGATGTTCCCTATGTGATGATGGCTGGGATTTCAATCCGATGACCATGTCGTGCCAGTGTGCACCGCAACACTTTGGAGCTCACTGTCGATCGTGCCCGATATGTGCCCCGCATGGACATTGCAACTCCGGCGCTGATGGCGATGGGCGATGCATTTGTGGTGTCGGATGGTCCGACTCAAACAACTGCGTGGGCTGTATGAGCGGTTACTATGGCGAAATATGCACTCTCTGTCGCAAGTGTGGTGAAGGGCGTTGTGATGACGGGCTGCACGGCACGGGTAAGTGTAACTGCCACCGTGGCTGGGACCCGCTCACCAACTGCTACGATTGCGAGGAAGGGTTTTTCGGCGAGGACTGTCGACCGTGTCCGCGTGACTGTGGCCATGGTACTTGCCTAAGTGGACTAAATGGGACTGGGGAGTGTGTCTGCCACGAGGGCTGGGAACTTGCTGGCAAACTTCCCTGCACTACTTGCGCTGACGGCTACATTGGACCGACTTGCCAGCTGTGCCCAGGATTTTTGGAAAACGAGGTGGCTTGCAATGGTCACGGTCAATGTGTCATGTCGGGAACACAAGCCGTATGTTACTGTGACGCTCGCTACGGCGGCGAGAGCTGCGAGTCGTATGATTTTCCCTTTGCGATGGTTGCCATTCTGGGTACCATCGCACTCTCAACATTAGGCTTCTGCATGTGCACCATGCGTCGCCTTGCCCGCCAGCCACATGCCTTGCAGGGGCCATTCCTGAACCGTGGCAATAGTTTCTCGCAGTCTGAGTACGTTGAGATTTCGGACATGGCAGACCTGGAATACTTTGTCTCCAACGACAGCCGCGACTGGCTCATCCGGTTCGATTCGCTATCTTTGCAGTGTGAGGTGGGCAATGGTACGTCTGGCCAAGTGTTCCGAAGCTTGCTGCACAGTGGTGGCGGCAGCTCCGTGGTGGCCGTCAAACGACTGTATAGTCCCGTGACCGGTCAGGAGTATTTCCAGAGCTTCTTTCGACGCGAGGTGAGTATTTTAAGTCGGTTGCACCATCCCAACGTGGTGCGCTTCTACGGCGTGAGCTACTACAACCGCGTGTTATATATCGTGACAGATTTTTGTCCCAAGTCACTGAGTGTACTCATTGAAAACCCAGCAACCAAAGGTCCTCTGAAGGAAACTGTCTTCTTGAAGGTGATTAGCCAAATTGTAAGCGGTATGGGCTTCTTGCACAGTCGCAACGTGGTTCATCGAGACTTAAAGCCTGCGAACGTGCTTATCTCGGAGACTGACGATGTCAACATTTGTGACTTCGGACTTTCGCGGTTGATCGAACCCGATGCGACAACCATGACCGCAGAAGTTGGTACGCCGAGTTACATGGCGCCCGAGATGGCTACCATGGGCGGTATTCAGTGCTCTACGAAGGGTGACGTCTATTCGTTTGGCATCTTGCTATACTCTACCTGGTCGCGGAGTAAGCCCTACGGTGACCAAGGCATGAATCCTTTCCAACTGGTACGTCGGATTTCATTCGACTGGCTGACGTCCTTATAATCCTCACGGTGCCATTGTGTTTTTCTTGTGTGAATGCAGATGACGGCAGTTGTAAATGGTCTCCGGCCCGTGATTCCGATCAACTGTCCACCCGCATTGGCACGTCTCATGCGGTCGTGCTGGCATCAGAACGCTACTATGCGTCCATCTTTTCCAGAAATTAGTCAAATTTTAAAGGACCAGTGGCTGTTGTCCATGTTTGCTGAGGAGGAGGTGTATTGCTACCCTGAGAAGTCTCCGCAGCGTTTATCGGCTTCGTCATCCGCGTCCACGACTGTTGCCGCAGCTTCAAGAGACCACTGTGGTAGTAACGACGGTGCCATCGAGGTACCACCGTTAGCATCATTCCGTCACCACGACGATGACCAAGATGATGACACAGCCGTATCTCCACGGGAAGACGATCGTCTTTTGAATGAAGAAAAACGGCCACGATAGATTCTTATGACGACCAAATAGACCTGTAACCCACAATACCTCGCTTGAGTCAGCAAGTGTTGCACCAACAATGACACTGCGCATCTACCGAAGCAGACGTCGAACATTGCGGCCCCGCATCAATGGTCGACGCTTGTAGTACTTGCGATGCGCTTCACGAAGATGATGTGGACGAATGGGTCCCGTCTCGCCATTCTTTCCCATGATTTTCCGTGCTATTAGCAAGAAGAACAGCACACGACGTCAACGCGCTACACACTTCGACACGCATCACTCCTTGTTCCTTTTCCTTCCACTCACCTTCTGCCGTGATCTCACCCACGAACACCTTGGTCATGCCCGCTACTACAATAGCCATAACATTGGTCACAGTAGGTGCTCTCTTGTCCGTCGCCGAGCACTCTTGGATCGCTTGATCCATGCACTGTATAATAACAACACAGACACCAAATTAGCTGCTCAAGAACTCAGTCTTCCTTCCTCCCCTGCTACACGTACTCGTTTCATAACTCCGCGCTCAAAGTGTGAGCGCCGGAACTGCTCGTGGCGTCTCGCCTCGTTCTCCGGTAGACTCTGCATCATGCGCAACATTGACGCATTGTCCGACAGTTCGTCACTGTCCACCTCGTCGTCTTCATCCTCTTCCTCTTCGTCTTCTTCGTCAACTTCCTCCTCGTCGTCCTCATCCACTGCGCTCTCCTGCGGCTCATCAACATCCATCACCGTATTGTCTGTTCGTTTCTCCTGTAGTGACTTGCTCCCTGCCTCGTCTTCCGTGTCCTGCGACGCGCTGTGGCTCGTCATGTCAATCGCTCCAGTCGTGGCGGCATCCGGGTCCATATTTTGTGGAGGATTTGTGTAAGCGACATCAATCTAGCTTGCCGCTACAAAAAGGGTCTTTTTTGGTGTGCTTAAGTTCCGAGCGATGTAGCTTCTGACCTATAGTATGTGGTGTGTGTGCATTTTTCTGCTCGGACAACAGTCTCAATTTGTCGTACACATTTTGGCAGTGTCGTGTACTATCACGACACACAATGTATTCACGAAACATGTACTTACACCCTCGGAGAAGCTGCCGTTTACAAACGTCTTTTATCGGCAGCATCTTTGCTACTATGTCACGCAGCAACTATTCCGATGCACGACGCTTTCCACCTCGTCGTTTCTCTCGCTTTTCCTTGCGTTTTTCATATTCCACAAGTCCCTGCATAATCTCCAGGCGATGTTCTTCAATCTCCTTCATGCGTTCCAACGCCACTTTCTCACGGCGCCGCATCTCGGTTGCCTCCAAAGCGATAGCTGCAGCAGCAGCGAGTATAGGCTCAGCAGCTGCCGCATCGGACGCGAGTTGATGCTGAACGAGGAGCTGCATCAACTTGTCGGTGAGTTTGCCGACTGCCTGGGTTAGACCCGGGTCGTGAACTTGCACTGATTTACGTTTGGTACCTATACAAACCGCTCAATCGTATGACTATGAATTACCACACGACTGCAAACATGGTGCTTACCTGCTTCATTGTGATCGCCCATAGCCAAAGCATCGTTTGTTGTGACAGCAACTTCTCGTTTGCTTAGCATTGATATACTATTGCAAATAGTGTAGAGCTTACCTGCTCCATCACCTGCTAGCAGCGAATTGCGCAGCAGGTGAGTGATTTTCTATAAGAACACTATACCCCATTGTCGAAACATGTGCTTACCTGGAATGTCGCCCGGAGACATGGAATTGTCCAGTGAATTTCCGAGTCGCTCGGATTTTCGCATCTTCGTCGCGGCATCTTCCGAACAAGTGTCTTGCTCCTTCGCGAGTTGTGTCTGAGGAGCAGCGGTCATGGCCAATGCGGCTAGTGCTTCGTTGTCGTATCTAGTCTGCACTACCATGGTCGTACGCGATGGTTTTGCCGACGTCAACCTCATTTTTTTCGCGGTGGAGGCCGAGTACATGTCCTGCAACCTGTCCCAATGCTTCTTATGGGCAGCTGTAGTGGCTGCCTCCAATCGGTCAACTCGTTCATTGAAGGCTTGTTCTGCAGCCTTCGCTTTTATCTTCTCTTCTAGATTCGTACTCGCCTTTGAGTCCATACTTATGCCATCAATTTCCATCAAGCGGGCAATTGACGCACAAATTCGAGCACTCCAGTCCTTTCCGTCGCTCCTCCTAAACGGTGCACTTGTTGCTCTGGTGACTTGCTCGTTTTCACGGTGTTGCCCCCTGGACATATCGGAAGTGTACTAGAACGTACGTTTAACACCAACGTTCGTTAAGGTTTGAACATCAGCTAAGGAAAATCATCGGACTTAGATGCGCACCCGATCGGCGTGAAAAGTATCTCCCTGCTTTGCATCATCCGAAGAGCTATGCTGCTCGTCTATCATAATCACAGCGCACGTTGGCGTCAGAGCTTTGGCAGCAGATTACTATGGTACAGCTTCTACGCTACTGTCATTACGACTGACAAGTGTGTCCCACTTGTGGTGTCTTTTTGTGTCGTAAAGACGGTCTCAACTAGCGAACTCACCTCGTGTGTAAGCGCTAGCCCCATCATCCCCCCGCTGCATTTTAGTAAAGTGCTTGGAGTGATATCCAGCCAGCCGGCTGTTCCCTTTGCTGCTTTGTTGCGTCTTTTCGACTGAGGGAGGACAAGGGCGAAACGAGACAGTGCCAGCCAGCCAGAACTGTCGAGAGATTCCCAAAATGGACACGTGCATACAATATGACAGTATGGGTGTTCGCTCACTGGAACACAGCTGCCTGCCATTGGGACGCTACAAATCTTTGTGTTGCTGCCGAAGTGTGCTCGAGACAGAACAACAGCGTGTATCAACGGATAGAACCGGGACGATGGAATTCGCGCGAAACACAACGAACCAGATGGCGATGATCTTGGCTCGGAACAGCTGCTACCACCTCCTGACAAAGCGAGAGTCTACAATCCATTAACTTGGCGCTGAATGGATGCCACGTTGACATCTGCACGTGTATGTGTGTAGTTGTGTGGAAGACAACTGTGGCCTGGTATGATCATGATAGCTGGAAAAAAATCATGATCACGGCTGAAGACAGATACTGGGGACTATCCAGCGCATTAACTGATGGTTGGATCTGATACGTTGTCTCTCGAAGCGGGTCAATTGAGTGAGACCTAGCAGTGTTTATCAAGCGTGCTCGCTGTCTGCTGTTTCATTCTTGCGCAAGCAGTAGTAACTATCAAATGGCTTGGATAGTATCATTTAGGTTTTGTCGAAATGATCGCATGCAGGTGTCGCTGCTGTATTCCGACAGCTCGATGTCACTTCATTTGTAAATTTCCAAACTCTGGAGAACGTGGTTCACTGAATATCGACATCACCGTGAGCGATCGCGGAGCTCGTGCGCAAGTCCCTCCGTGTCTACGCCAGTGTCTATTTTGTTAACTGATCGATTTGCAGCAAAAGCGTCGGTATCTCGATGCTCTTTTCCAGTCTCTCCTCCACGACCTTAACTCGTCTCACACAAGGGCAAATCTGCGCAACAAGTGGGGACTGTGGCCATGGAACAGTCGGTCCGAGACGACGTGTTCGAACGTCGGTCGGAGATCATGAATCAACCGTGGCGACAGAGAGGCAGTACCTCTGGACGCTGGGAGAAGCAGCTTCACGGCACTTTTGGAGTCGATGCAAAAGCTTTCGCGGACAATTATGCGGTTTGAGTGAACGATGGAGCTAGCAAGCATAGCTTCAGACTGGAGTATCTGAACGAGATGAGGACTTTGGAGAATCAGCTGGAGAAACGACGGACGAAAGAAACTGAAGCATCTTTTCGTTATATTTTTGTTGCGAAATGAATCAGCACTTAACTCGGAGGTGCTGACTCTAGTACGCAACCGTGAGTCAGATGGCAGGCCAAACGGTCCGGTTGCTTTTGTTTCGGTGTGGTTCCGAGGTAAAAGACTACACCGGACTTGTACCCGAGCTTTTTTGGTGATGGAGTTTACATCTAGACAAGGTCGGCGTGACATTGCCACACTCGTACAGGCGCCTGATGCGCCGACGGGAGTCTCAGTGGTAACTAATACCATTGGTGGGATCAAGTGAGTGTCGTTTCCAGGTTTGCGCTTTGCAGGTAGCGCACCGCGGTGAGTGGCTGTAGCAGCGATTGAGACAGCAGCTCACCGGGATGCGATGCTCTCATGTATACACCGGAATGAATCGCGGCTTATTGTTGGTGCCATTGACAGCGATGCGCTGCAGATGAAGGGATGCGAAACCCGGATATACCTACACGCCTGTAACAAGCTACTGGAGGGCTGCAAGCTGCACAGATAACGCGTATACTCTCTGTATAGGTAAGCACGCGATCGGACGCAATTCTATTGGCGTGTATTCGACTACCGTCCAAGACATCATAGCAACGGAGCTATCGGGTCGTGCGGTACAAGCGATGATGCAATTAGCTCGACTGGTTGACTTTCCTGCACTGTCGGATGGTCGAACCTACGGCAGTGACGTCGGGACGACAGCAGCTCATCGATTCCTGACGCAGTAATGAACGTCACCTTGAACACCAGTGTCCACGCGAGGCGGCAGACAACCAGCATGACACACCGGTGTATGGATGTCACTGCTCTGATGAGCAAGCAGCACATACAACAAATTTCTAGCGCGCTCTGCGTGTGCTGTAAATTAGAAGCCACCCAGGTGATGCGATGTTGAATTGAATGGATTGCCGGTCCAACAATGCATCCCGACGAGTATATGCACTGCTGTCTCGTGTTTGGATGTTTCGTAGGTCTGGAATCGAGGCGCCAGCAGATCGTTTGAACGGACGGGTGAGAGTTCCGGACTGAAAAAAGTGGAGGAATTGGATTCGTGTCGATCCACTGGCGGTCACACGGCCTTTCGCAGTAACGACTGTATTGTCGATACTTTAGTGCGACTCTGCACAAGTACATGTGCATGGGCTGGACTACGATCGTCCACACGGAGTGATCGTGTTGCGGTGGATCATTGCTGTATCAGGGGATCGCATTGTGCAGTCTCTCTCGACACACGTCGCTGTGAAAAGTAGTGAAGCAGGGGTTTTCTGGCAAGGAGAAATACATATGTGTCATGTGTCATGGAGCTTCTTCGAGTGCGTGACTGACAGGATGACTAGTTTTTGCGTCAACTGGTAAAGACAACCGAGGGTTAGCGGGAGCGAAAGCGGGTGGCTCCGTATGGATGGTAAAGATAACTGAAGGATCGAATACGAGCCTCAGACGGGATTGGAGTAGAGGCGCTGTCGGGCTGAGACGCTGGTTGTGCACTTAGCGGTGACTAAAGCTACGCTGCGCCATGGCTTTAGTGTCATGTGTGATAAACTTGGCGTTCCTTCGCCTAACTTGCGTCTGGGACATAAGTTTGTATTGAGCCGACGACCGCGAAGGTACAGCGCGTTGTATATCTGCTACCGGTTAAGCTCGCACAGTCGAAGCTTCTCGATGTGGAAATATATCGTTGATTTCGGCGGGGGGAACAATTGTTGTACTGGATGGTGCTGTGTTCGAGGGATGACTACTCGATCGCGTTGTTTGCAAATGCCTTCGACAAACTGGATCATCGGACTTTTCAGGTTGCTTCGGCACTGCAACCTTCACTGCTAAAGAACTGTTTTGAGCGAATTCTGGCTCGATGTATCGACACCCTGCTATCATCTAAGATCCAATGGGTTGCCTACTCCTTAAGCATCTTGCATTCTAGTGGTTTGGGTTTCTGGCGGTCGTGGCTTTCTTGGATTTGCAATGGAGCACTAGCTACACTTTGTAGATCGGCCGGGTCCATCCACATTTACGGACGCATATGTGGATGGACCCGGCCGATCTACAAAGTGTTCCATACGACATCCATGCGTATGCACGGAGGCCGTAGCCATAATGTTCGACATCAATTAAATGGAAGCGTCTAGCGGTGCGTATACGCGAATAACTCTGCACTATACTAATTGTCTCCGATAGAACGTGTTCTTTATGCACTGTGGAGCAAGCACTATCTCACGGCAGCGTTTTGCGCACTTGACGATGGAGAATATAGCATCCAAACTTGACGACCCTTCGTGACCAAATTATTCGTTAACGCTGTGCAGATCCCATGGAAACCCTCCAGTATGTCTTGCTTGATGCTAAGCAGCATTCGTACAAAGAGGAAGCTGAACTCCAAATATGCTGTATTTAATTGCATGAAAAAGCTGCTGTGCCCTCCACTTTACAAACTCCTTGTCGGGATAGATCCGGATTGATGACGAGGGTGGGAAGCGTGACCTCCAAGATAAATATAAGCGTCTAGACATTTGCTTCCTCTGTGAGTATCGTGGCACTCCTTGCGATGACCTGTAAAACTGATCTAGCTAATGGGTGGACGGATTGCAGTTTATCAGCAAGTCTTTGTCGCACCGGAACACACCCGTTATGCCCCTCCCAGTGAAAGGCTGCTGCGAGACTCACGTGAACGATA
>JH597776.1:915063-959119 GCA_000173235.2 Hyaloperonospora arabidopsidis Emoy2
GTCGCTGAAGTACTACGTATCGGTAGCGACGTTGCGACAGTGTCACTACTACTCCATGCACCTATTCGATGTCTAGAATTATGATATCAGATCATCGGTCTAGCTAGAGTAGTCAAGCGTAAAGAGTCTCTGCACAGTCTGCTGACGCAGCTACTGTGTCTATTCAGGCACACGGTCACGATCTGCAAGAAGAGCAAGATGAGCAGGAGTCAGACACTCATAGACTGCCCAACGTGCTTCTATGTGTATGTTCGATGATAGGATCGATACACAGCAAGTGAAGAAGGCACGGAAGGCTGCATCGCACAAAAGCATCGATGTTCTGCTGACCCGTATGTGAGACGCTGGTTGCTGTCGTATAAGATTATGTATAACAAAGAGTGTCTTTATATAATGTGTCGATGAGATCTTGACGGTGTGCGGATGCTATGTCGTCTCATTTGTATTCACGTGTTTGGCGTCAGTTTCGCAGTCCCGATAACCTCTTCTGCTTATATGCCGTCCCGCCGGCTTCGACTTCGCAGCAGAAACACGTCTGTTATTGCAGAACTTCGAGCGGTCACAGTTCAACGCCATTCGACGGCTCAAAGAGTCTACCAAAGCGCCTCTTCCGGGCGCAATGCGGAACTCACGGCTGATGGACCCGGCCGATCTACAAAGTGTTCCATACGACATCCATGCGTATGCACGGAGGCCGTAGCCATAATGTTCGACATCAATTAAATGGAAGCGGCTTGCGGTGGGTATCCAACGAAAAAGTCTGCAACTATTCGAAGTGACTCCGATAGAACGTGTTCTTTATGCACTGTGGAGCAAGCACTAACTGGACGGCAGCGTTCAGCGCACTTGACGATGGAGACGATAGCATGCAAACTTGACGAGTCCTTCATGACGCAAATAAATCGTTACGAGCTGTAACAGATCAATATTGAAACCCTTCAGTATGTGTCGCTGGATGCTAAGGAGCAAGGGCGTACAAAGAGGAAGCTGAGCTCGAATATGCGGGATTTATTGCTTGAAGAAGCTGCTGTGCACGCAAGTGAGAAGCTGGTGTCGTGTTGATACGGATTGATGATGAGGTTGTGAGTGTGACCGCTAAGTTAAAGATAAGCGCAGAGACAAATCGATCATCTGCGCATATATGGCACTCATATCGATGACGTGGAAAGTATATCTAGCTAATAGGTGGAAGGCATTGCAGTATATCCGCAAGGATATTGTCGGACCGGGCAAAGACCCGTTATGCCCCTTCGCAAGTGGGACGTGCTTGTTGTCGACACTCACGTGAACAGAAGAGGCAATGGACAGCAGTTGCACCAAGATGCAGTGTCGAACTGTCTTTGTAAAGAAGGACGAGTGTCACACTTAACACGATTACATCATTCGACAGCCATATGCCGGTCAAATCTGCATTGAAGCATGTTCCATTAACCTGGTGTTCTCGATCCACTTACAATAACAAATACTGACAGCCTCAGATGCCCAGCTGTGCTAGGGTCTCGAAAGAATTGCTCTAAGCAAATATCCATTGGAGTGGGTGAGCCCTACGCTCGTGTCTTCTGTGCAGCTCCTTCCGTCCACACTTTTCCATCAGTGATCGGTGTGGCAGGTCCCACTCATCTCGAAAAGTCCAGCAGATAGTAGATATTGTTGCAGTTCTTACTGACCGTGGATGTCTTGCCCTCGAATTTGAGCGGAAAATAAACGGGACGCGAAGAAACACGAGTCAGCAATGGCGACCACGATAAAGTCGGAAATATGCGACATGGATGCGCTCCAGTCAAAAATCCATGAGTGGATATTATCCACACATTCGCACACAAACAGCAGCGAAAAAAAACCATGAGATCACCGAAAGAAACCGCTTTGCTCGTTCATAAACGGACGCATATGGTGTCCTCAACGTTGGTGGCTGGTCGTCGTCCCAAACTTCAACTTTCAGACCTGACAAGCAACGTACCGATTTCGACGGGTTTCTATTCCGACTAATGACTTTCTATCCTTCATCACCCAATGGACGCCCAGCGTGCGCTGCTCGACAGTCTCATGGGCTTCAACCGCGACGGCGACCGCCCGGACGAAGAAGCGCTAGACTTTCGCCATCCGCGAGTGTGCAAGTCATACCTATGTGGCCTGTGTCCACGTGAGTTGTTCCAGCACACACGTCTCGATGCTGGCGCCTGCGACTTGCTGCATGTCCCGGCTCTACGCTCGGCGTTTCTATTACACCAGAAACAGGAAAAGGACGAGAATAGAAATGGGTACACTTACGAAAGCTTTGGCTACAAACGGGAGCTGGCCAATGAACTCTCGAAGCTGCTGGTGGATGTTGAGAAGAAGATTGCGCGGGCTCAGAAGCGGCTGGACGAAGACGGGGACGAGAGTCAGGACAAGGCACAGATCCTGCAGCTCACACAGGAGATGCAGGACGTCGCGGTGCAGGCTGAACAAGCGACGAGAGACGGGCTTGTGGACAAGTCGCTGCAGCTGATGGAGCAAGTGGAGCTGCTCAAGAAAAAGAGGAGGGAACTGCTGCGGCAGAGCACGAGTGCTGCGTGCGGCATTGCAATGTCGGTGGACAATGTCAATCAAAAGCTACGGGTCTGTGACGTGTGTGGCGCGTTCCTGAGCATTTTTGACAGTGAACGGAGACTTGCAGACCATTTTGGAGGCAAAGTGCACGTGGGCTACGTCCAGATTAGAAACAAATTGAAGGAGGTGATGGAGACGATGAGAGCCGAGAGGAAACATGAGGTTGGGAAGCGACGGATGTCAGTGGAGCGACTGGAGCGAGAGGAACGCCCGCACAGACAACGAGATAGAAGGTCAGAACGCGGTCATGTAGATGACCGGGAGCGACGGAGGGATAGAGACCGATCGAGGAGTTCAGATCGTCGATGTCATCGTGATCGACGGAGTCGCCGCAGACGACGATCTCGGAGCCATAGTCTCGACTCGCGAAAGCAAGGTCACAGCCATCGACGTCGTCGCTAGGTGGGGGAGTACGACTCTGTAGAGTATTTGGTCAGTGTGGTTGGTGGCGATTGATCTACAGGTTTGGAGACAGAAGCCATTGACGCTGGTTGTGCCCACTTCGTGTTGTGTGCTGGCACAGCTACCTGCTTTTAGCAGTGGTTCGCAGATGCAAAAACTTGTTGAAGCATTCAGCGCCGCTTCGTAGAGCGTAGGCTTACCGTGACTCATTTATCATCATTCGAGCTTCGCGCAGGTCGACTACACATGTAACGATTGATAGAACGGGTACTCGGAAGTCGTTTGCTTTCTTACTTAGTAGTTTATGTCAGTCAGATCGGAATTGGAACGTGCTTTCGACCCATTCACGTGAGCTCTATGCTTTCGGAACCAGTCCCTGTGCTGCTTCCACTACTGTGATCGTTCTTGTTGCAGCTATGTCTTGCATTCCGTGCTGCCTCCTTGCGCAACTTGACGTCTAATATACTCCCCATCACTTTCAAATGCTTCTCCTGCAACTCGATCATACGCTCGAACGCTTGACCGCACTGCACGCGCAAGTCCGTCATCACTAGGGTCAGACCTGTAAGCGCCTCTCTCGTGCCCGTCGCTCTCTTCTCGTGCAGATCAGTAATTTGCTTGGATGTGGCATCGGTCAGCCTCTCAATTGCGTTGATGAGCGATGTGTCGTGCACCACCACAGCCGGCTTGAAAGCATCTTCACTAGATCCAGAGTCTTCCGGGGTCGTGGTCTCAGCTTCGGCCTCCGTGCATTCTTGGATCGATTTAGCGGACGGGTTGCCGCGGTGGTACGACTTCCGGTACGACACAGCAGAACCACCACCACCGCCACTTATACCAGACGAAGTGTACACATCGCGCAGCGTACCCCAATACTCCTTGTAGCCGGCACTGCTGCGGTCCAAGATGTCGAATTTATGGCGCATGTTGTAAGCGTCTGCGTAACGCATGTTGCTAGCGTGATACTCGGCATTCAGCGACCGGAGCTTTTTTGCTACTCTCTCGCTGTTATTGCCGCCGAGGTCACCTGTTTCCGTCTGAACCAGTGTTTTGGCTGCGCGCAACTCACCACTTGTATATGAGGCTGGTCCCTGCTGCCGCCTTCGGGGCGACGGACTCAACGCACGGCTCACGTCGTCGTGCATGTGGCGCCATCGTGCTGAGCTATCTGCCTGCTGCTCCATTGCAATTGTGTGTTCACTATGTGCAGGCGTCCCCTTCGTGCGGGGCACAGAGCCAGGCACCATAAACGAGTGCTTCTCGTGTGGATGCACAGCTAAGTCTGCAATGAGTTGCCTTGATGATCCACATGCTCCAGCTCGTAACGCACGACGTCTCAGCATCGGTGCACCAATGGGCATCGATGCAGCGAGCCGTTTGTTGCTAAGCGTTCCAGTGTGAGCACTGGCAGCGTCTGCTGCTGCAATAGCCGGCAACATCGGACTTGCCGGCTTCTCAGTAACACATTCTCGAGGAACTGGTTGCAACCGATCGTGACCAGCGTCTTCGCTCTCGTCGCTATCCTGTACATGTTGCAGTGGTTGCTGCTGCTCCAGTTGCTGTCGTCGCTGCTGCGAAATCTGTGTCCCGCTGTGTGACCGGACCAAAACCTGTGTCTGTGGTAGTGCCTGAGCTTGACTCTGAGCCGTATTCTCTACTCCATTCAGTATTATCGTCGGAGTATGAGACTGTAACTGGACTGCTATGGTCGGCTGCTCTTGTACCTGTTGCTGTCCATGCTGCTCTAACTGCTCTTGCTCCAGCACATTACTGTGCGAAGATTCCTTTGTATCTGCTGCAGGCTGCATCGCCTGTTCCTGTGTCGCCGGCACTTCGTTCTGCTGCCCCCGGTCGTGCTCCAGCTCTTGTTCTTGCTGTCGCTTCTGGAGACGATGCGAGTTGGTCCGCTCCTTGTGTACATCCCAAGCCCGTGTACGGAAATTGGAGTTCATGATCACGGGCTTGGGCTTCTTGCCGCCGTGCACGGCGTAGTGCACATGGCAGATCTTGCACAGCACGAAGCGACCTTCGTCGTCCATGCTCAGCACGTCCGGGTCCGAGAGGATGCTCGACGGCCACCAATTGGCTTTGCGCTTCGGCATGACGTTGCACGGGCCTTCACCTGCTCCACAACAATTGACGTCGCGTCGTCTTGGACTTGAACGGCTTTTTCTTGCTCCCTTTTGAGCGTCGGTGGGTGGGAGAGTAAGTACTTGGGTGTGAAGTAGTCGCTCCCTGTCTCTCTGTCTCTGCGAACGGACCTTCGATGTGCTTCAACGGTGCTGCAGCAATTCCTAGCAAGGACGAGGCGATCATTCATAGTTAGCGGTTGGAACCCGAGCGAGATAAAACACGCTGGCTATCACCCGAAAGACTTACTGGCGTGTTGGAGGATGCAGCAATGAGGCTTCACTCGGACTTTGTATTGTTTCTTACGCTTGCCTTGTTCGTTCTCTGTTCCGTTGCGTAAAAAAAAGATTCCTCTCGCATCGCATAGGCATTAGAACTTACAATGAAATAACATCCAGCAGGACATCGACCACCAGAACCATGGTCTCGGGGATATCGCTTTCGAAGGGTATTTTATTTACCACCCCTGAGCGAAACTGCTCGGACCAGCTGCGAGGGCCGGTCGGTCGCCGTGGTTGGTCGGTAAACGTGTCGAGTTTTGTATTCTCAAAGTCGCAAATGGAAGGAAGCTGTGAGGCGGGAATATGTGCACCAAATGGCTAAAATGCTGGATGGACGGGACGAAAAGAATGCCGCTTTCGGCGTCATCACTTTGGCAGAAAGTTGCGCTTCTACTAGAGAGCATCAGTAGCTTGCGTACCCATTGTACCCTTCCCGTGGCAATGCTTGTTACAGTGAAATCGTGCCTTGTTACGCTCGACGTTCGTCACGGGGACCTTGTATTCGGGTGGTAGACGATATGTTTCCGCCAGATGTACTGTACCCAGAGTCGTCTTGTTCATCTTGCACTATAGGCGTCTATCGAAAGCGTGACAACGTCTGGGCAATGACGTTATCGGATACTGTACTCTACGATGCTTTCTTCAGTGGTGGACACCGTCGGACGAGTGCATACGTTGGAATATACGTCGGTTGCGACTGCAGTGTTTTTTTACACAGGGCTGATTGACCAGCAGAACTCGAGAACTATAGCAAAACCGCGATCCGTGTCCAAATAGACCGATTTCAGGTTGTAGGAAGTGCTGACTTCAGTGACAAGATTTTGCTTTATTCCCCCGAATGGCAGTAAGCCCGACCACCTGTGAAGTCGGAGCAAGCTGCTAACGCATACGGATGGTGGGCACTTGACTCTCACATTGGCGGATTGCCGTGAACACTGAATCCATGCGGTTGATGTACCTGGTTGGTGATTTGTCAACAATCTAGACCTGTACGTAAGCGAATTTGCTGGTGAGCAGAATCACATCATCCATGTATCCGACCTTATGCACGAAGCCGCTCCTCATAGGTCCGACTACCTGCAGGACAGCTGGTTGTTGTAAAGAAGGTCGCTTGGGCCAATCATTGAGCATATATCATTGAATTGAATGGGGTCAACTTTTCGCTTGGACGGTTTTGTATGCATGCTTCTCCACCGCTCGGCACAGCTACTTACATTTTGCGAGTTGGCGTAGTGCATTTTGCGTAGCTGGTGAACGTGGCAATCGTCACGGTGCTAACTTCAGCGGCTAAACCTCTGCCAGTTTTTCTCGCTATAGCCACACGAACATATCGCGGCCATTTTTCCTCGACAGCGCGCAATACACAAAATCAGCATCGCCAAGCAACAGCGTCCCGAGAACATAACTGCAAGCACGAAGTGACGACAGACATCAATGCGTTCACGGGAGCCACGAATTTGACCAGCTTTTGCATCACTTTCATGACCAGCTACGATTACTCTATGTCGCTTCCAGCATTTTCCTACCAAAGGTGCACACAATCGACTATATGCCATGTATTCGACTTGGAAATGTGTCAGCAACCGTGTGTTTTGCTACTCCATCAGATCGCAGATCCGACCAATGTCGTAGGCAATCTGCAGCGATTGTGACCGCCCGGCAGGTAGACCTCAGTACCCGGAGAAGCCCGACGAACACCATTCAATTCGTTTGATGTGCCTATTCACTGCCATCAAACCCGACACAAAGGTTTTCTGAATCCTAGAAAGCACACATCTGAATTTATGGAAACACCTGCAGTCGCGTACAAGTGCAAGACTTAGTGTTGCATCACGTACGTATGACCCCCGACTACAGATTCCAGGTTCTTGCCTTCCGGACAGAACGAATCATAACCTTTGCAACCTGAATCGGTAGTTTCGAGGTCCTGCCGCCATCCCCTTCACTCGTCTGCCATCATCCAGTGCCAAGTTACATTGGTTCGAATCACCTTTCTTATTCGCTAGTTGTGGGTAAGTCACCGGTCGTGCCTTTTCGTTCTTGAGTTTGGCGACAATCATCGCAACTATGAAAGTGGTCGTGTAAATAGCAAGCAGCAATATGGCTAACGACCCAACAGGACACAACAGTTGGCGAAGTCAAGCTCTTGCTATCTGACTTTCCAAGCATATAGACCCTCGAGCAAGTCTATACTCGATCTCCTTTCCTCGCAGTATCACATTCAGAAGGTGCCATCTACACCTTCATGCGGACCCCTCCATTTGAAAAGCAGTAGTCATATCCATTCGATACTTCGTTATTGCAGATCGCAGCAAACGTCAACCGTTTTCATGTCTAATACGGGAGTACGAACCCTAGAAAAGTGTTGTAGGTCTACGTTCACTCAGAATGACAGCGTGTACCCTGAACCGCTCGACATCACCAGTGAGTACATCGGTGCACGACAATTCTATCGCCGACTTACTTCGTGCTCTTTCTCTGACATCCACGTATCATCTATCAGCTTAGGGATTTATACGTTGCACTGTAGTTTCTTTCACTGCGAAGCCCATTTAGCGTTGTCAAATATGTCCCTCCCGTCATACGCTGAAGCAGAATAGATCTTACACCAATGTCTACTGCCTTCTTCACAAACCTCTTGTGTAGGCCATTTCCTTGACTCCATGTTATACTGGTGATTCGAGTCTGAGTATGTGATACTTGTCAAGTCACTTAGCCATGTAAGAGATTCCGTGGCACGTAAAGCGCAAGTACGTACCTTGCAGTATTCAGAATCGACCATACCCGACACAGAGGCTTGACAACCAAATCGTCCCGGAACAAATGCATAGGTTGTATTGGTCCGGGCGATATCATCTTGGTGCGGCATCACTGCACAACAGAATATTAGAGCGATTAAATGCGAACCAATCTGGTCATGAAGGGTACAGATATCTCGGCACGATCTCTCCATAGCACAGCCGACGCTGGGTGCTGCGCTTGAGGTTCGATGATCAATGACCCTATTGTCCCAAACTTTCTACAAAATAAACCGATCACATCTCATGTAATGCACCATGTAGAAAGAGCGACTTGGTATCGCAGCTGCCGGACTCGCAACGTAGACATAGAGACGCGTTCGCGAATCAGTCATTCAAGTACTACATCCACGCTTCCGACTACACGAACTGCAGCTTTGTTGTGTTAATAACGGCGCCTCAGTAGTTGGCGAGACCTCGCATATATTTTTTTCCTTCATAGTGTCGTAGCTCATCTATGTTGTTCTAGACGCCTGCAGTGGTTGAGTACTATTGTTCATCACCAATGCTAACCAACGTCACTTCAGACGCCCTTGGTGGACCGAGCACTTATTCCGGTGCGCCAACGTTATATGCTCTGTCGAATTGAGCAAGTAAAAAGTTAGGTGAAGGAATGTAGGCTAGGATATCCGTAATTGTAAAGTGCATGGGAGCTTGTGAAATGAGCTTTTCTTGGGAGACAAAGGTTTCGCGTCATCTGCGGTTGATTGAACCTGTCCCGATCTTTTTGAGTGGGGGTCAATCAACATGTAAGCCGACGCCTTGCGCAAGACAATACTGTTTTCGGTAACTCGATAGGCGCAGTTTCGAGAAATGAGCTTGCAAGGGGTAGCGTACGTTAAGATCCAGACGTCGCCACTTATGTGGTTTCTATTGTGGTGACAAACATAATCCCTGCGAGTCGTGCTCCACCCTCATTATACTCGATCGTGTGATCGATGCGCGTAAAATGGCAGCGAGTCAATCGAGATATTTCTGTGCATCGTCGGGAGAGGCTTCCCTGGCTTTCTGGCTTGTCATGGAAGCCCTATCGCATGTTAGATCCGACTCAACCGTTGACACTTTATGAATTGCCATAATGCAGCATAAACTCGTTGCTGATGGCGAGCGTAGGAATCAATCTCATCGTTGTCGCAGACTCGGACGTTCGCGAGAATGAAATGTGCAGTATCTATCAATTTGTAGCTACACTATATGCGAAAACTATCGAGAATTAGGCGTGCAGTACCAAGCTACACCATACAGGAGCTAACAATCTTATTCATATGGTATCAAATTCTCAAATGCACGTTTAGACATAAGAACTGTACGGTTATGGGTCTCCCGAAACACTTACGTCCAACTTCTGTAGGTATCCGACCTTTACTGGGTAGTAAGCTCGTGACTCTTTTGGCATAATGCTACCACAATAACATGAATATGAACTAAACCTAGACAGCGAATCAAGGCCGGTCATGCGAAGTACGATCAACGAAACGGATTTCCCGTCGTTCTTTCTTTCACTACCAAAAGCATCGCGTATCGCTCTTGCGCTGTTAATTGCACCAGTTGTACTTATGCCAAGCGTAACCTGTTTTCGTGCCCCTCTTAGGTTCTACCCGAGTTTATGTACCGCGCCACATAACCTCGTGCCGTGGTTTCCACCAATCCGCGCCTTCTACCCGCAAAGAACGCTCAGCTCCCAGCGTGGAAAGAAACGACAGGAAGCGGTGTCTCGCACGTGTCATCCTGCATCCAGTAGGCGGGTTTCGGCCACATTGCAGCATGAAGCTCGTTTGTCTTGTATGTGAGCAACTTGTGAATGTGGTCTCTGCGGTGGAATCGCCTGCTAACGATCAGCAGAACGTCCGCACTAAAGGCAAAAGTGATCCCCATGCAGATGCTAAAAGCACGTCTTTCGCTGCTTCTAACAAAGCGCTTTCGACAGAACAGCCAGAAAAGAGAACGGGAACAATAGTAGAACGTTCAGACATATCTCGCTGCATTGTGTGCCATGGAATGTACCACACAGCATGTCTGATGAAGCTGGGTTGCGTCTCAGACCATTCCGAAACAGCGCTAGGAGCGCCATTTACGTGCGTCAATTGCCATCCTACGACAAATTCATGTACCGAGAAAAGGGACCTTGACGTGTTGAAAGAGACGCTGCCGATCCTAGTGCCAGCGCTGGCCTTTCCATACGTCAGGAGGTCTCGACACGCTGGCAAAGCAAAAACTGGGATAATTACACGTGGAACCGCCGCGGCAAAGGACAGATGTGAGGATGAAGATATATACAACAGTAGTAGTAGCAGCTGGAGAGTGTTCTCTACTCTAGTGGAGGTGTGCACGACGTGCCGACAGGTGCATATTGCGACAAAAGAGACGACCAGTTGTCGTAAGTGCCACAGTACTCGGCTGCATCAACGCTGTGTGGAGAGATATCGAGGTGAACGTGGATCAAAAATAAAGCGGAAAAAGACGTTTTGTGGATCGAGTCGAAAGAGACGGAGGGCTTCATCGGATACAGCCTTGTTTAATTGGTGTGCTTCCTGTTTGGTAAAACATGGCAACCAGCAGACAAAGCAACTGACTCGTGGATCTGTTGAGACCCGCGCGATTGCACTGCTGGTAAATGACAAAGGCAGTAATATAGATAGAGACGTGGAGTGGTGGAACAAGTGCAGCGTATGTATGGCGCGTTTTTGCCTGCAAGACTTTTGCGATCCACAAGAAACTGACGCAAGTGTGAGAGAAATTTTACAGAACTCTTTACTGGACGAAGACTTGGAAGAAGGTTGGTGCTGTGTGCATTGCGCACCGTTCGCAGCAAATACACTCGTGACGGTGCTGATTTGTGATGGGTGCGATAAGGAATTTGATATGGTGGAATTGAACCCTCCTATTGTGGAGGCTCCCGAGGGTGACTGGTTCTGTTCTGAATGTAGCAGCGATGCATATCCAGCTGAAAGTGCAGTTGTACGTGCAGCTAGTCCAGAGAATTTGGCAACAGTCTGTATATGTGGTGGATGCAAAGGGAAACTTGATATGGCCAATGTGTACTCACTACCTCAACGTAATCGAAACGGCGACTGGTTCTGCAGCAACTGTGTGACCGAGACAACTGACTCTGCTCTAACTAGAGCCGCTAACGACTCGCCCGTGCCACTTGTTCCCATGACGCTCTTGATTTGCGATTTGTGTGACGATGAGTTTGATATGACGGTACTAAATCCACGGTTATCTGAGGTGCCAAGCGGTGACTGGTTTTGTCCAGCATGCACTTCTATCAAGAGCGGTCACCATCCAGACAAGAGAGGCCGCCGGGAGGCAAACCGAAGCACAACTATGCGTGATCGTACAAACAAACAGCAGTTTGAGCCACCAGGACAGCTTGCGCTTCTCTCCCGGCAAAGTATGACTAAGACAAACTTACTTTGTGACGGCTGTGGTCACGAGTTTGACCCGTTGACTTTGCATCCTCCTTTGCTGAAAGTGCCTGAACGCGGGTGGTTTTGTCCAGCATGTAGCGATGCCTCTGCAGCAGCATCAGCGGTTGTAAATGCGTGTGTGGGTTGCAATTCTAGGTCTCGTACAGGCGGCAGTGCTGTAAATCACGTACACCCCAAGAGCGGATACGCGGGCGATGTGGTGCTCTGTGAAGTTTGCCGCAACTTGCAAGCTAGTCACGTACCCTGTGAGCAATCATTAGTCACCGCTACCGTCAGTAACGAGTCAAACATCGTATTACCGGTGACAGCTGGAAGAAAGCGTAATGGAGTATGTGGAGTGAGTGCTAGCCACGATAACCCTAAGAAACCCAAGATATGTTTTTCTGGCCCACCTGTGACCGATGGCAACTCGGTTGTGATTCAGCCTACTGGTCATCACGCATCGAGGAATGCGTCCGTAGAGGACAACGCTGGTCCAAGCTTGCACATTCCGAGGCCAATTACTCTGATGGCGTCTTCTGTTGGTCTGGAAAAAGACGAATTGAAACCCATCAGCAATGGATGGAGTTTTGCTAACTTGACGTTAATTATTGCAAACCCGAACGACAAGTACCTTTTCGAGACGATTTTCGACGCCGGCGAAACTACAATTATGATAATATGTGATATCTGCTTCGGAGAATTTAAGATGTCGGACGTGATCGGCACGGGTAGGGCAAATGCAGTCCCTGCTCGTCCATGGTTTTGCAAGCCTTGCCTTAGAGCCCTCAAGCGAGGCAGGAAAAAGAGACCGCGGTTTTCGAAGCAGATGGTGACGGAGATGCAAGTCCATGGTCGTCTCTTGCGCGCGACGTCTGCAAAAGTCTCCGACCTTGATGCCGTTAAGCGTCTCAAAATTCCGCTAAACTCGCTCGAAGAACGGCGTCAGATGTACGAGCTCGTCGGGAAAAGTGTGGGTGTGTTCTTGCAGTGGGATGAACAATGGGTGATGGGGCGTGTCATGGCGTTTCATGCAACACACCCTGCTATGCACCATACCATTCGCTGCGATGATGGTGTGGTCATGTCGTTACCCCTGTACGCGTTCCCGCTTGTCATTGGGACGTGCACTATACTTTATGTTAAGGTTCCAGCATTGCAAAACCAGTGGTGGCCGGCCCAAGTATTGCGCCTCAATGCTCTTGCACGAAAAGTACTCCTCCCGTCAAACGTTGAGGCGACTGAAGCTGACGCAAATTTTCGTTTCGTTCGAATATTTACAAATACTGGAGGGCACGTAGAGATGACACCGTACGTGTCGTGTTGGGTCCCCAAATATCTCTGTCGGAGCATGAAACGATTCAACCCGCGATTTTCAAGTGTTATTGGAACGACGAAAACGTCAGAGAATGCAGAAGGTTTGTTTCAAGAGTCAGTGAGAAGGGCACAAAAGGAGGCGCAACTTGAGACCGAGTGCCTAGACCACGTCTTTCAAACATTGCTAGCCGTATTTCGACGAGCGTTGGCAACTTCTGCGCCTGGGAAATCAGATGTTAGACGCCGCTATGATGAAATTGTAGAGTCAATGGTGGGTAAAATCATCGTCGTCACATCTTCGGGGTCGTGCAACCTAATACCGGGAACATTTGCAGTTAAAAGGTTTGATAGCAATGCGAAGAAACATGTCATTTCACCCCATGGCGATACGGTCAATGCCGACGAAGGTAATGTTGAGATCGTGGTCGATCTGCTCCAATGTGCTGGTGATGGTATTGTGTACCATTTTAACGACACCCGCGCGTTTAGTGAGCTGGCGATTTTGCTCGAGTTGAGTGGTTTTGGTGTGGGCAGAGGCATCTCTGGGGACTTTCACTCCAAAGAGCTTCTGGAAAGAGCCATTATTGAAGACTCTGGCATGCTTCGAGACTCAGCTGACGCTGCTCGGAAACGTAACAAAGATCGCATGATGAATCCGTGCAGTCACTGTTTGATAGGTCCAGACGAGCGCCGAAACGATATCGATACATACAGTGCAGTGCGCAGTCGCGACCATGCGGAAGAACTGATAGTGTGCGCAAAGTGTAATCGACGGTTCCACAAAACCTGCTGTGATCCGCCGCACGCACCGATATCGCTCGTGCACCCGGACGACGGACAGGTACTAGCAACGGATCTGAGTATACCGTTTGTGTGTAGTGATTGCACGGTGTGCTCAGGCTGCCTTATGAAGAATTTTGAAGAACCACTTCAAACCGAGCCGCTCTGCATCAGCGAGAAAACAATGCTGAATGGTGAGGAAGAGTGTCGCACACGATGGTCTCAGTGGCGGCTCCCATTACAGGCCGTTTCTCTTTGCTCGAAGTGTATTCCTTACTACAAAGCCAATCAGTATTGCAGTGTTTGTAATGTTGTCTACAACGACGCACAACTAGTAACTAGCATAAAAATGCTGGCATGTTCGACATGCCATCATTGGATTCATGCTGATTGCGAACCGGACCCGCACCCAGCTTTTCACGTGTTCAACAGCACCGACGACTTTACACTAGATGTCATGACGGACGTATTCGGCAATCCACCGGATGCGGTGGCTGATTTTCAACACTCTATTACTACAGCGAACCATGAAACCGACACCAAATTGACATTGAATGCTAAAAGCCTTGGTGACAGCCATATTGCATCAGATCACGAAACACAATTGAACGCGTTAAACTCTGCAAGCAAAGACGATACAGCTACCAAGAGTGCCAAGCAGGTGGAAGAAAATGTTGCTCGTTTGTTGCAGTTTAGAGCTGAGTACGATCCAAGGGTGTTACATAATTATGAGTGCCTAACGTGTCGCAAAATTCGTATGCTGCACATTCTTTATCGCCTGGATGTCGAAGACAAGCTGGACTTGTTCAAGGAACCAGTGACCGAGGCAATTGCACCTACCTATTTCGATATCATTAAGTCACCTATGGATTTGAGTACTATGCGGCAGAAAGTCATTGAGGGGGAGTACGGATCTGTCAATTTTCGCGGTTTTCGGGACGACTTCGAGCTGATGTGCCTGAATGCGGTAACCTTCAACTCAAAGGAGCGCGACTTCTTTATTTGGCGTGAGGCTTGGCGGTTCTATGGCCAAGGGCAGAGAATATTTAGACAAATAGCACCCAAGGCACGAATGAAGCATCGCGGGGGACGCTTTTATGATGCTCTGATAGTCGCAGCGAAGCGGCAGCTACCCAACAATTCTGCGCTTGCATGCAAAACGCAATCCAATAGAGATTCATTCGAGAATGGTGAAGATTGTTGCGGCAACGAGGATGATGATGACCTTGACGACGATGAGGACGGCGACAACGGCTCGGATCCAGGACCGGATGCATTTAGCGGGGGAGCTAAGAATCGCGAAATTGTTGGTATGCCGAAGAGGTCGGCTTGCAAGTATGTTTCGGACGCTGCATCTGTTCACAAGAGCAATGGAAGCAGCATACTTCTCAATTCTACGCGACAAAGTATACAAAGCGGATTCGTCACTGACGTCGCTCCTTCGTCGACAGCAAACGGCACAACGTCAGCTGCCATCACGGCACTGGCTGAGCACCTTGCTGATCCGAACGATTTACTTGTTTTTCAGACAAAGCTCCGTGTCAGCAACTTCATCTCGCGCATACCGCTTTTTCAGATCGCACAGACCCGAGCATCAGCTCATACCTCCAGCTGGCTAGATATGTGCATAGTGTGCGGCAGCGCGGGACTCCAAGGCGACTTTATCTTTTGTATAGACTGCGGCGAAGGCTTTCACTCGTTCTGTATACCAGGGATGAGGGCTGCTCGTATGGAAGGCTGCAAACAACTGCATCCTTGTTGGCGCTGTCTCAACTGCAAGATTTGTCAGATATGTGGTCGATCTGGCACTGTTTGCGTACCTGACGATTGGCGTAGTCGTGTTGTTGCTACTGCTGGAAACGTGGATATCCTACTTCCCGCTACGCGAGTGACTGGAGTAGCGATGGATCTGACGCACGAGTTATCTGGAAACGATTCACTTGTGCTATGCGCTCATTGTGATCGCGGCTATCACAGATTATGCTTAGTTCCGTCTATTAAATTACCTACGGCTTTTAACAAAAACGACGACAGCAGGGAGGTTCCTACTATATACTGCTCGAGCTGTGTGGCTTGCACAAACTGCAAGGTTGATTCAGGGGGCAGCATCGAGTCTCTGAAGTCTGGAGAAACAAAGAATGACCACGCAATGGCACTGGAGCGCACTTATAGTTACGAGCGAAGCAAGTGTTTACATTGCCACAGTTTCAAGGAAAGTGAAGAAGAAGCACAAAAGGGTCGTATCAGACTATTAGCGGAAGTCTGGAATGCAGCAGCGCGCATACGCAAGAGAGATGCAGACAAGTGCCCGTTATGTCGACGCAAGTGGAATGCTGAGTTTGAGGAGCTCATGCAGTGCGATGCTTGTGAACATTGGGTGCATCCGTTCTGCGATGAATTGTTGAAGGCAGAGCCACAGCGCTATCACACCCTAGTGAGTAATCCTGATGCGGTGTACGTATGTGCCGCTTGTCGCCCGCAGGAACGTAAGCATATTGCCGACAGGTTCTTTTCCGACGCTGACAGCTGGCGCTGTCAAATTCTTCTTGCCGATATTCAGCGGAGGCGCTTGCAATGTAATTCAGGTTGGAAAGAAACTCAGATGCAGTTGGAACAGGTTGAACATTGGAAACGTCTAGCTGATTATACTCCTGTCTACCTATACGTGCTGCGCCTGGGTGAAGAGTGTCTGCGAGACTTTGCTTATCAAAGCCTTAGCTTTCAAAGTGACTGGTACCGTGCTACGAAGCAACAAGAACTCGATAAACGCGGAGTCTCTTTGCCCGAGTGGATACTGTTCAAGGCAAGTCGCTATATGCGGTTCAAGAGGTACGTGCGTGGGCCGCGTGCAGCGACTCGGCGTCGCGAGCACAAACTTGAGAGCTGTTACGCAAAGCAAGCTGTTGATGTAAACACCCACAAGAATGCAGGTGCCATCTGTACAATTGTTTCTGAAGCTGCTAGCTGTGCCGCTTTCCTGGCGTGTGTGCATGTGCTGTATGGGTGGCGGCCGCTCCCTGAGGTTGTTATTCATATGCTGTCAAGAGACGAGGAATCTGGTGCTGGAGTAAAGCATCGAAAGCTGGATATGTCGCTTCTGAGACGTGCGCAGGCTGGTGAATATGCTCATGTTGAGGAAGCAGAATCGAGGCTGAAGTTGGAGAAGGAAATCGCAGCCATCAAGGAGCAGCACGGTCGCCGCATAGCCATGGGACGTCTCACAGATAAATCATCAGTAGAACCTACGACGCGTGATTTCGGCAATCGTGCAAGTGACCCTGCAACTTTGACAGCAACTCCATCGAGCGGAGAAACGAACTCTTCTACGGCCAGCCATAATGATGGTATGTCGAAGGTGGCAGGGTCAGCTCAATGTACGACTGAAGTCAACACACATGTCGTCGCACCTGCTTCTCATGGTCAAGCACCAGAGGCGCCATTGTCCGCATCTTCGTCGCGTGACAGCAGCGGTATGATGAGTTGCACGGCATCTGCAACTCCGCTGCGAGGTTGGCTAACCACATGCGTTGAAGAGGCGAATGGTGGCGTATCCCCGGAAACATCGACGACTGTGGTATTTGAAGACAATCGATTTTGCGCGCTGTGTTTTATAGTCGGTGATAACACGGCGTGCGGACGATTGCTCTACACCGACTTTGAAACTTGGGTTCATGTAAACTGTGCGCTATGGTCCATGGAGGTATATGAGGGCGAGTCAGGTGTATTGCACAATTGCAGTAAAGCAAAACATCGTAGTCGTCTCATTCGCTGCGATGGATGTGGACTCATGGGCGCAACAATCGGTTGCACCATTCCTCGCTGCACGACACACTACCACTTTCCATGCGCACTGGATGCTGGAGTCGCCTTTTTGCCTAACGGCGAAACTTGCTGCCCCATTGCAGTGCATTTGGATAGCGTGGCACGGAAACTAAAAGCTATGAATGGCGGGTCGTTAGCTTCAGCAGCAATGGTTTACGGTGCTGAGTCGAACGTAGAAGTTGACTCGCCAGTATGCTCGGGGAAAGAAAAAACAAGTGCAATAAAGGATGATGAAACCAGTGCGACAATCGTTGGCGCAAGTCACATAGAAGATTCAGAATTACCAAGGTCTGCAGAAGAAGAAAGAAAAGGTTACGAAAATCCAAGAGATGCCAGTAGCAGTACCTTACTTGGTGAGGGCGCAAGAGAGGCCAATGCACTACTTGTCACAGACGATAGTGCCAGCAGTAATACGATGGCAATGTTTACTGGTGAGATGGAGGAAGAAAATGTCTTGGACAAGACGAGAAGCGATGACGCATCTCGAAAGGCTCAACAAGACAAGTTGAAGTCAAATCACGGAAGTACCGAGGCAAAACCGCCGAAGTATGCCCAGCATGTGCTGCCTGTTATCAACCCTCGAACAGAACCGCGAAGATGCCTTGTCAGTGATCCACCTCTTTTGACAGCGTGGGACCTAAAGAAGAAGAAGCGCGCGGAACTCAAGCGTGGCATCAAGCCGCGACCGATATGCTACCGCGTCGGTGCGCTGACTGTTCATTCTCTTGGGCACATTTTTGTCGGCAATGGAAGCTTTCATTCACGAACGGCCATTTATCCGTTAGGCTTCCGCAGTACGCGTATCTTCTGGAGCACGCGCAACTTGGGAACACGCTGTCTGTACGAATGTGTGATTTCTAGCACTGAGATCGAAGATCGACACGCTCGGCAAACAAGAGCGATGGAAGATCGAGCCGTAGGCAGTGACCAGATTGAAGACAGTGAGTGCGAGCGACCGCAGCGGAAACCACGAGCAGTGTTCAAAGTCACAGCTTCCGATGACAAAGGGCGGCCAATTGTTGCTTTCACACCTGAAGCTGCACTTGTCGAGCTGCGCAGTCGCGTGGTATCACTGTACGAAGAGCAGCGAGACTCTTTTGCTAGTTCCCTGCACGTTGGTCAGAGTGCCACGGTGGAGATGGAGCCGAACCTGTTTCTGAAGCGCAGCTCGTGGCTCTCTTTTGCATTGAGAGGTGACTTCTTTTTTGGCTTTGGACTACCTGAAATCGCCCGCCACATCGAAGAGCTCCCCTATGCTGCAACTACAGCCATCAACCGCCGTTCCGTCGTAAAGAAGCTCCGACAGCAGCAGCAATGTCAGGGGCAGAGTCCGTTGGCTGGTTCCGCGGCAGCAACTTGGAGATCTGGTCTGCGAAAAAGAAGCTTTGAGACAATGGAGCAAAGTGCGGTAGGTGCAGCGGAAGTGGTCGAGGCAATGATAGAAGATACCGAACAAGAGCAATGTTACGAGTTTGCGCATGAGCTTCCATCTATCAAGGCATTCCAGGCGGCGGAACGAGTGATAGAGCAGTTGGTCCAGGCTGAGCAGCGTGCACATCGATCTTCCGGGTGCGCACGAACCGACGGCTTTTCAGGTAACCGCCTTTTTGGCACGCCAAAGAAACGGAAAAAAATGCCGCGGCGCCTAGTGCTCAACAAAGAAGCGAGCAACGAGCCCGCACCTGGAGCTGCAAACAGTGGGAGTACAGGCAATGGGACTGCTAGCACTGGGGCCGTGGCAATGGACATTGAGCACCTACCAATTACAATGCAGTATCGGGAGTTACGTCGTCGACCATTTGACGAGCGCATGTTGGTGCGCAAGTCGTCAATCCATGGCTATGGTTTGTTCTTGAAAGAACCTGTGAACGAAGGACAGATGATTGTCGAATACCAGGGCCAAATAGTGTGTCAAATCGTGGCCGACGCTCGAGAACGTCGCTATGAGGAGCAAGGGGTTGGTAGTTGCTACATGTTTCGACTGGATGAGAAAACGATTATCGATGCCACGCGTTGCGGTAACCTCGCACGCTTTATCAACCACTCGTGCGACCCCAAAGCTTTTGCACGTGTCGTCGCGGTCGAAGGTGGCGAGAAAAAAATTGTGATTTTTGCCAAGCGTGCAATCGCGATGGGGGACGAGGTGACGTACGATTACAAATTTCCGATCGAAGACGAAGCGATTCGCTGCGACTGTAACGCCACGAATTGCATTGGTCGAATGAACTAGCACACGTCACAAGAAACTGTGATGACAAAGAACGCGACAAATGAGTCTTGATCCGGTCCGACAGTAGCAAGATGTTTCTTCACGGCGGACATGTGTGGCAATGATTCGTCGGAGCCATGGCAGAGCTTTTTTATTTGGGCACACACCGAGAGCTTTACAAGCTCGTGATGGGGTCCGTTTACATGGAGAGAACACAATTGTTGCGTCCTTATTGAAAAGATGACCCCTGCGCTCTGTTTTAAACCGATCCAATCATACCTAGAAATCTAATTTGCAATACTTGTATTTTCAGATGACTTAGTTAATAATATGTGTCGTGCTCATCCCAGTAGTCATCAGGACTGCTGTAAGTCCTAGTAGTCATCAGGACTACTGTAATATGTTTCTTTTGGGTGAACGAGTACGAGGAGCATTGTGATGTTTCTGGTAACCTCCCGTGGCCGTGTTTAAACAGCGCCAGCCGCAGCATCGAACGCAAGTGTATCATCTATGAGTGGGCAAAGTACAAGCCGTAAACAACTACAGCAATAAAATGTGCTCGCTGCGCTTTTATTTATCAGAACGTCCTTCGACAACTTCTTGACTGCATCCAGGAAATGGTCTAGTCGCTTGTTGCCCATTTGGACTCGATTTAGCCACAAACGTTCGAGATATGTGATGACTGACGTGTACATTTCGCTCCTGTTTGTGTGTACAGATAATGCTACTGCTTTAACTCTTTCTGCCTGTCATTCAGCGTACCCAACCGACTACCTCCATTTGCCGCACATCTCTCGATAACTTACCACGTTTATTATTGCAATGGTTATCATCGCCGGTCGGTTTACACATTTCAATACATTTGCAAATTTTGAGTGTAGTTGTGTTGAATCAGGCACCGGCAATGGTGCTAAAGATAGGGCAGCAACAATTGCAGAAGAAATGTAGCAGAAAAAGTTTAGTTATAAATCGTAACGAAACCCGATCCAGCCAGTGGGCTATATCATCGGAGAGAGCCAATCCTTTTATAAATTCTGTGTGAATAGAGTTGGTTGACCGCAATTGTACCGGGAGAATAGGTGCCTAGCCTGATGACAGTGTTCGTGGCTTGTACTTGAAACCTCACGCACTCTAGCAGCGCAGGAAGTGCGCAAGTAAAAAAGATCGATCTTCCGTGAGGGTGCAAGGAAACAATCAAGCTGTTCGGATTACACTGTACTACATCGAATTTGAAAACACGGCCTAAGCAACTATCAAAACAATATCATCCCAGCTTCTTGGTCACTGCATGTTTCTTGTCGTTGGTGGACCCAAAATAACTTCAAGACTAACATTAGACAAATGGAAATGAAGCTGTGTCTTAGTGATTGGTGACTAATATTCGTGGTTAAAGTAGTAGCTTTAGATTGGTCACGAAATAATGCTGCAGAAAGACTACATCGAAAAATCTCACAACGTTTTAAGTGCTGCAGTTTCAAGAAAAATGTACTGCTAGATCCACCCATACTTCTGCACTGATGACGATAGATGATGTTGACAGCAGTTTAGGGTATGGTGGCGTGCCTATCGGCCATTTTGGCAAGCTCGGGTTAAACAGTAGCATTTAGAACAGCCATAAGTAACATTTACGTTTTTTTTGTGTCGTTTGTTAAAATGCTGTCACAGAGGAAGGTTGCCACGAAGGAAAATAATAGGAACGGAAATCCGCACGAGTCAAGGGAGCTTCTAGGCTCCAGATAGCAAATTGAAAAGTAGTCGATGGGGTTGTAACAGCAACATCTATAAAGGACCTACTTCTTATAGTATGTACGCCATGGCTATAGTCTACGGACCTATGGCCTTATCATGATCGTGCTTTGCAATTTGGAACTTGCCTGATGCCCAGAGTCTACTTTTTCATGTCTGTCACCATGAACGAAGCACCAGAACTCAGGCACACGACTTCAATATCGCACGAATTTTACAGCCCATCAAATTTTTGATGAAGATGATGTGTTGTCGTCACTCCCAGAAGCATTGGGCTTGCGGTCTGCACTAGTTGATTGCTTGGACGAAATCATGAATATCTTTTCTGCGACTGCCAACACGTTGCAATCAGCCCACGTTTGCGATGGTGTGGAGTATTTTTGTACTCATCCTTAGTAATCTTCATTAATGCTCAAGTTGCGACTGCCCTGGTCTGTCTTTAGTACAGATTGGAGATGGATGCACATGCCACATCCTCGCAGTCGTAATCACGACAAACTAAAGGGACGCACATGTACACGGGTTGCTGCACATGAAACGAGGTCACCATGTAACAAATCAACTATGATTGGAGATGTCCTACAAATTGACATCCATCGAAACTATAAATGCTCTGGTCGCAACGATCGTGCCCAATGGAGATAGTGTCGCAGGTTCCCTTGCGGTGCCTCCTTGCGCGCTAGACATCACTTCGTCGCCACCGTCACTGGAAGAGGAAAACAGCAAAGCGGCAGCGCTCGCAGATGTAGGTACACCAGAATACTTAGTCTTTTTACCTGCTCTACGTAAGGTAGAACAATTTCAGCGTTCTTTAGCGGGTGCTTTAGCGCGTAACAATGAGTCACTTTCTTGAAAAAGTCAATACAATTGCCAAATTACAAGGCTGTTATTTGCGGAGATCGACTCTGGTGAGTGGGGCTTATTTCAAAACAAGAAAGAGAGTAGAAGAACGGCCCCTCTGTTCAAATCGATATCGATTTGAACAGGGCCCGCTGTTGAACGATAGCTGACCATAGAATTTCATTTGTCCTCCCTGACCAGTGGTATTGGACGACAGTCCGAGTTTCGCTTTCGGTCTTTTCGTGTCGCCTGTGAAGTCGAAAACACCACCACCAGACCATGCGTCTTTACTCTATCATGCTGCCGGGTACCACCGCACTCCTGACATGCGTCTGTAGTTTCTCCGTCTCCCACCAAATGAACTTTAACGTCACTACCGGTGCTCACTCCGACGTCCATGACGATGACAACGTCGCGGCCAGTGGTTTCATGATTGCGCAAAACAGCACGAGCATGGAAGAAAGGGTGTCACAAAGCATTGCAATAAGTGTTACTAACAAATCATGGAAGCATTGCATGTGAGTCAGGACACGTACATGCTCACACCAGACGCTTGGACTCACTTAAAAAGACTTGATCGACATGTTGTAATGTCGTTTGTTGAGAACGAAAAGCATAGGTCCTTAAGTATGCTCAACAAAAAAAACGACAGAGCTGTACGTTCGTGGATTCTCAGACAGGTTCATGAAGCTACAGCCAGCGCTGAGCGACTAAGACAGGCAATCAAAGATCACATCAGTACTACGCATGGGTTGGAAATTCACTCCGAATTGCTAGATTCGTGGATGGCAGGTGGTGGCGCGGCCGAGTGTATGCCTCTTTTGTCGATCGCAAAAGAGAGTCACATCATCGAAAATATAGCGAAGAAGATACAGGAGGAAATACTGATGGGCTGGGCAAGACAAGATGTAACCGTTGATGCTGTTTTCGACATGCTTAAGCTTTCTGATTTGACGGAGAGAGGCTTGACATACGAGAACCTGGATACTTTCAGTCGATACATCGAGGTGCATAACGAACGTAATCCTCGTGCCAAGACAGACACGTTTACGTATCTAAGAAATAAGTTCGGTGGCGGCAAGCTTGGAGTGATGGTACTGAAAGGGATGAACGAGCCCCGATTCGCCGATGAGGGTTTCGTTTCCAATGCGGTAGGTAATGACAAGCCACCCGTGGACTTTATTGGCAGTCTCCTGTCGATAACTGTCGACGTGAGAGACGTGGAGAAGTTGCTGGATCCGTTGTTGGCAGTCTTTGGTGGTGTCGCCAAACTTGCACCTTTCCTGGCGGCGTTGAAGAAAAGTGGTACTAGGAAGCATGTGGAACATCTACAACGCGCGCTGATGATGAGATGGTTGCGCAGTGGTAAATCCGTTGATGATATATTCGAATTACTCGAGCTTTCCAAGGTAAGTAAGACCGACTTGACCTACGAACACCTGGATACTTTTGTCGAGTACTTTTCACTGTACAGGAGCAAACATCGATATGGTGGTGGTGCAGCTAAACTCGCACCTCTCTTGGCGGCGTTGAAGAAAAGTGGTACCAGCAGGCATCAAGCAGAGAAAGTGCAGAATGCTATGCTGAAGAGGTGGCTGGTCAGCAACACAAAGCTCGATACCGTTTTTGACGTGCTCAAGCTTTCCGAATTGACGGAGAGAGGCTTGACATACGAGAACCTGGATACTTTCAGTCGATACATCGAGGTGCATAACGAACGTAATCCTCGTGCCAAGACAGACACGTTTACGTATCTAAGAAATAAGTTCGGTGGCGGCAAGCTTGGAGTGATGGTACTGAAAGGGATGAACGAGCCCCGATTCGCCGATGAGGGTTTCGTTTCCAATGCGGTAGGTAATGACAAGCCACCCGTGGACTTTATTGGCAGTCTCCTGTCGATAACTGTCGACGTGAGAGACGTGGAGAAGTTGCTGGATCCGTTGTTGGCAGTCTTTGGTGGTGTCGCCAAACTTGCACCTTTCTTGGCGGCGTTGAAGAAAAGTGGTACCAGCAGGCATCAAGCAGAGCAAGTGCAGAATGCTATGCTGAAGAGGTGGCTGGTCAGGAACACGAAGCTCGATGCCGTTTTTGACATGCTCGAGCTTTCCGAATTGATGGAGAAAGGCTTGACATACGAGAACCTGGATACTTTCAGTCGATACATTGAGGTGCATAACGAACAGAATCCCCTTGCGAAGACAGATACGTTTACGTATCTAAGAAACAAGTTCGGTGACGGCAAGCTCACAGTGATGGTGCTGAAAGGAATGAAGGTGCCCCAGTTCGCCGATGAAGGTTTCGTATTTAATGAGGTGGGCAATTACCAACTGGTCGCGAATTTTATCGACGGGCTCCTGTCGGTTGTAGTCGGTGTGGAGAATCTACTGGATCCGTTGTTGGCGGCGTTCGGTGATGCCGCCAAACTTTTAACCGTCTTGAAAATCGTGAAGGAAAGTGGTATCTGTCGGCATGAAGCAGAGCAGCTGCAACGCGCGTTGCTAACGCGCGTTGCTTACGAGCGAGGTGGACAGTAATAAATCCGTCGATGAAGGTTTTGACATGCTCGGCCCATCCGAATTGAGACAGAGATGCCTGGCGTACAAAAACGTGGTTACGCTGGTACAATACATTGCAGAGTTTGGAGAGAAGAATCCCTTGCCAAGACAGATACGACCACGTGTCTAAGTGGGTGCTTCAGTGATGATGAACTCAAACTGATGATACTGGAAAGGAAGGACGTGTCCGACTGCACCAACAAGATCGAGGACGAACTCATTGAGCATCGGAAGAAAAAGTTCAAAACTTCCAAGAATCCACTTTTCAATATCACTGATGGGGATTTGGAATGATAGGGTCAATGATGCTGCGTATTACACGGAATGTTTGACCGTTGGATGACTATTGGGCGTGTTCTACATGACTTGAGATCGGGGCCAGTATGCACGCTTTGGTATTCGGCCGTATCTTCCAGACAGAGTACCTTATTTTATCGTGGATGGCAAAAAGATAAGAGGACTAACAAACAAGCGCTGTGGACACGATGCGTGTATCAAGATGCAAGAAACAACAACACGATTGTGTGCTGGCAGCACGCGATCTTGGCGTTTGGTGTTGGGTCGCGTCGGAGTCAACTGCAGCAGAAACGTGATGGATGAGATAACATGGTTTGAAGAACCCGATTAAGTGCGGTGACATGCTGCTTGCATAAGCGTATTGATCAGAAACGGAAAGCGGCACATTTCTGGGCAAGTCTGCGTTTGCTGCAGCAAGACCATCGCTTGAGATTGTGCTTCGGTCGCGTTTCTCGTACAATGCCTACATACGATCTTGGTTCTCGCCTACACCAGCCCTTGCACAGCACAGGGAAACAAGTCCGTGGCTTCGGTCTCCTTGGATAACTCGACCTTACTTTGAGCGACCATGTTTGCATCCTACGACGCTTCATTCTGGTGACTTTCATATGGCATCATATGTTTTCATCACGGGCACCGAGTACATTGAATCATGGTGCTCTAACGAAACACCGAAAGCGAGTTTTCCTATCGGATTTTGTTTTGACCGAAACGCTCTGACTTCCGACTCGCTCCTACTGTTAGAGCGCTTTACCCGTGTCAATCTGTGTTGCCATGGTATGCAGGCTAACCTTGGAGAACATAGAGTACATGCAACAATGAATATGTTGCAGCTTTATAAACGCTGTAGCTCCAATTATCATTCTCAGTCATGACGCAGCAACAACATATGATGTAGCAGCAACGACAGCTGATCATTTGCATCAAACATTGCAAAATGTGACAATGCGACGGTAGTACTGACTTGTTGAGCCCATTAGTCTCAACTATCGTTTGCTCACGACATCGGGAAAGTTTCTCGCTTTGAATCCTGAATTAGAGCTTACGCTATGGAGCCTGGAACCCTTTCAAGATCGTTAGAGCCTGAAGAAGTAGACCAGTCCACACGCTTGGATGCTACCATTGTCTTGCCTCAGTATCACTTCATGCTGTGTTTGCGTGCTGCATGAACTGATCTTTCTCTACTACCTTGTGACGTCGACACATTTGCTCATCGATATATGATTTTGTATCGATCGACCACGTCTTTTGGCAATCATGGAGCCGTACAAAGAGGACAAAGAAGCAGACACTGTGTATTCGTTTTCAATACTGGCAAGTATGGGGTCATAACTTGGTATGTTTCGATTGCTTATAGTATTGTACCTACCCGATGGTGCTACTTGCGACGGAGCGTGTCCAAGCAAGTCGAGAAAGCATGGACAAGAAGACCGAAGATGGTGGAAGAAGTGGATCTTTCTATCGGACAAGATTTGTCGCAGCGGAAGAAAGGTAAGCACGAGCGTTACGCTCGTCTAGTGAAGAGGTCGCGAGAAATCGGGCGTCGATTGTGTCGATGGTATTGCGTGGACGCTATGAGCGTTGTGAGTTCAATCTGGTGGCAGAAACTGCAACAACCCCGAGACTGGATGTGATGATGCAGTGGAAGGCGAAGAGGATGATGAAGAAGATGAGTATCGTGATAGTGGTGGTAATGGAGATGACAATTCTAGAAAGACACGAATCGAAGAAGAGAGCCACAAGCACACGGTCGTGGATGAACTGCACGCACTGTGTCGGTGTCACTATCATTTGCTGCTGTTTGTGGATTTCATGCCATGACTTGCAAACACGCTCTGGAATTCTGGTGGTTTTCATCGGCATAATCGCAGTCATGGGACTCGAACATCGCAAACGCCATGCTACTGCTGGAAAAATTGACGTCAAGGTTCGGTCGAGTACCTCGCCGAATATTGGTTGACTTTTGTGCTCTGCTCGGCACGTACGTTCTTCTTTATAGTAGCGCAAATAAGCTAAAAGTCAAGGCTCGAGGATCCCAAGCGGCTGAGTCACCCTTGACTGATACTCAGGAGATGATGTCCTGGTTGCAACAGGTCATTTCGACTTTACGGAGGTGCTACGAATGGTTAATATGTGCAAGATCTGGTACAGCGGTGTTGTAACAGCGAGTGCCTGTAAAATACGACCGAAAGCACTCGACACTTGCGCAGGGCACGATTAAAACGCGTCTCCTGATCAGTTTCCTGTATATTTGGATATACTCGACTCGACTTCCAGAAGTGTCGTTGGGGGACGACCGTATGGTCTAGATGTTGTATCGTCAAACCAGTCCGCTTTTCGCGTGTGACAATGTAAGTCAGGTATACATCATCGAGCTGCATCAAATCGAGCTACAACGTACCGGTTTACCATGGCGGTACAAAAGGTTCGTGTTCGTGTTGTCATGTTCTTCGTATCTCCTATTTTGTCGCGATAAACACAACCGAACGTTTGCTCATACGCAGCCACAGCCATCACTGTGCTGATCATCCGACTCCTGCTGGTCGTTCACTCCATTATTGACGTCGTCAACTTGAAATACATCGCTCCTGCCTGATGTTGATTACGCAAGTGCAGCAGCCACAGTCGAGTCCGATTCCAGTTAGTGAACGAAGCAAAACACTGCAATCATGATTCCACAACTTTAGACGTCCTACAGCTGCGTTCCAGTCTTCTTAGCGCATGGCAGCGAGGTAAGATTTGAGCGCGTGCAATGGAATTTGTACCATCCGCCCGTCCGGCTCATCCATGCGCGGTCGTTCGTTCAACTGTAGCAGCTAGATGACTTCCTTACATATTGTATGGAGGCAAGTGCATTTGGTCATAATTTTACCAAATGTTCAACTCTATATTTTTAACGCCATTGTACCACGTCTTGCCAATATTGTCGACTGTGTCACCTCGGGTAATGAAGCCTAGTATATACTTTCTACCACAGCAGCTACAGTAGCCCATTTCTCCCAACGTCTCAGCACAATGGACAAGCGCGATTGTGCCTTGTGTCGTCGGCGTCGCGATCTCTTCTCCTGCGCGAACTGTACATCCGTTATGCTACAACAACGTCGTACCATGCTAGCTGCACTGCAGGCGGATGTGGCTGTGCTGCGCAAAAAGACCGAGTTCGCGCTGAGCGTGCGTCACGGACGATAGGCTAATAACACATATGTTTACTAACCCCATATCTGTCATTGCTGGTCATGACCGTAGACGAAAACCGCTCTCGTGAATGCCGAGCTTCGGTTGGACAAATGTATGGGAAAGATCGAGCAATTGTCCAAGCGGGTCATGACGACCCGCGAAGAGCTTTGTTCCGAGAGAATTGCGGTCGTTGAGCGGACGTCGGGGCTCGAAGAGCGGACGTGCCAGATCGAAGAGGCGCGTCAGAACTTGCATCGGGAGAGGGAACGAGCTGAGAATCTATATTCTCCTGTGCTCGAGTGTCTGGACTATCAGGTCCAGTGGGCAGACGAGGTACGCACTGTAGAAACCCAGTGTGGGGCATAACGAGGAGACACTGAGTTTGTTTGCGATGTTGTAGAATGCGGCAAAAGTAAGGGGTGATCGATTGCGTGAGTTGTTTGCGCTGTTTGCCTTAACCCCAGAGGAAGCGAAGAGAGAGGAAAGAGAAAATGATGAGGCATTAACTGAGCTTCCTGGTGAGCACAAGGGTGCTTTGCGAGAACAGAGATATTGCAGAACAAGGTCGAATGTCGCTGTATTCTTTCGAACGATTGTAGGCCTGCCACTACCAGTATCGGGCAAGTATGGCAGTGTGCCGCCTGAGGTGGTGGCTGCGGCACTTGGCAAAGTGATTCATCTCCTGCATTGTCTTATCAAGTACCTAAAGATCACATACCCGCATCCGATGGAGTTTACTGGATCCTTTTCGACAATTGGAAACACAAGGGAAGGGTCTGGGTGTCACACACTTTATCCCGATGGCAGCGTTGGGTTTGAGCGTGGAGTATGTATGCTTCACGAGAATGTAGCATTCTTGTATACCTGTCAAGGTGTTTCCAAAAGCGATATTCACCCGACCGATTTACTTGGAAACCTTTTGCAAGTTTACAAGTCTCCAAGACTTGGAACGCTGTGCGACCAAGTTGCGTTTGGCGCAAGCAAGAGGTAAGTGGAAACTTGGACGTGCGTTTGATGGGGCTAATGCTAACTTGCTGTCTGTGGTGAATGCGCTTGTGCCAGTCCACACGAGAATAGTGTAGCAGAGTCAGTGCTGCTAGAAAACTCGCTGAGTCTGGGCGGAAGTCTTGAGATTCTGCCCCATTATACACATGGCAAAGCTCTGTAGGTGCGCTGCAATTCCAGATGTGCGAATAAATTGGCGAATTTTGCAAGCATGAACTACCGGTGCAGATCTCACTTGGGTAAGATGCGTCCATGTGCACTGAATGCAAGCAAACTTGTGCTATGGGTGCTGCCTATCAGCAACTTGCCCTCGCTGTCAAGTCAGCTACGCCATTATTTGGCTAAACGCCAGCCTATGTGTCACTATTCTCTTCTATCCGAACGGCGTGATGGGCGCTGACGAACCCTGATCGTCCTGACTGAGCTCCAAGCACTGGTGCTTCAGCGATGACAACTTCTCGCGGATCAAGTCCAGTGCACATATGACCACTTCTTCGGGCTTCAACTGTCCTGTAGTCTGCATCGACGAACGAAACACAGACAGGAGGAGTCACAGGTGAGAACATATACCTTCTCCGTGGCACAACGTCAAACGACCTAATCATCAGCAATCAGTAGTACGCACCTCAACCGAAAAAATAAACTTGTCTTCTCGCATACGTACCGTCACGGCCGAGTCGTCTTCCGGGTTGTCTTTGAACGAGTCAGCCAGCTTCACACACTCATCGCAGTACATACACCGCATCGCATCTGCTACCGTAAACTGCGTCATTTGCAAAGCATACATACCGCACACATTGGTTGGTCAGGAGCTCAAACAACCAGTTGCCAGAGAAAACCACTTTATCTCTCCATCTCTCAACCTGGTCGTAGTTCTCGTCCGTCTCGTACACTTCCGTCGGACAGCATTTGTACAGCTCTGCCTTCTGCTCGGGTGTGTACGTACTGAGCACGGTTTGATTCAGCGTAATAATCGGGTCGTACATATACGTTGCAACGGCCACGGGGGACCACTTGGCATGCTCCTTGCCCACGCCTAGCTTAGCAATGGCCGAGAGACGCAGTCTCTGACCGGGACCGAGCTTCGCAATGATCACGCCGCTATCTTGAGTATTATTAAGCTCTTCCTCGGAAGAAAAATTGACTGGGCGAATGTAGGGGTCCGACGACTTGAGCGCCTCGGTCGTCACCGACACGACGCCACTGTCGGCCGTGACGTCCAGCGTAAACTCGACGCTGCAGTTGGGGCAATTCTCGTCACAGTCGCAGTCCTGCGAGTAGACGAAGCGCTGACTGAAGTTCTCCAGACCGCCATCAAAGTTGAGCGGGATCATGCCGAGACGATGGGCCAAGAACTCGTCCGTCATGACGGAGCTGTTGATCTCAATGCTCACGAGGTCGATCGCCAACGTCGGCACCTCGGCGATCATGACCCGGCGGATCGCGTTCGCCACACTAGCATCGGTCTCGGACAGCTCGAAGCGGATGAAGTCGTCGCGGAGCTCTTGGATCTCGATCTGAGGGAAGCGCGGGTGCGGCATCGCGGGCGAGAGGTGGCTGGCCAGCAAGTAGTTCCAAACCAAGTGGATGGAAGAATGGTGCGCTGTGATTGGAGGAAAAGCAAAACCACGGACAATTGGGATACCCACCTACCTTGATCGCCTGACTATCGACGGCTGTTTTGGTTTCTTTCGGTAGTCAGTAATTTTCGGTTTGTCCGTCTCTGACTTGAGGAGTTTTTGGGTGAGGAATGGCTGACCGGCTAAGATGATAGATTAAGCTAGTGGGTGAAACTGATGAGTGTGGGAGGAAATTCGACTGGATACTACCATGACGGAGTCCAGCAACTCAAGTGAACGTGTAAGTGTTTTTTTATGACTTTGGAGGATCGAGGATGACCGACTATAGCCGGGATATTCGATGGAGGCCGTTAGAAGGAACAAGACGTGTTGGTCACGAGATCCGGATTGAGGAGTATAAGACTATAAACTACATGTGGTGAGGTCGCAGTGTTTACGGTGTACTGATACAGATTGGTGCGCATAGGTTTGTAAGCGATGCAACGGACGAGGTTTAGATGAAGTAAAACCAAGATATTGCTGGTACAAGGGAGGTTGAAGTGATAATGGAATCTGGCTTCTGTACGGATGATAGCTGAAGGAAAGTATCGAGACCGGTATTGCGGTGTGGAGTTGGCGTGACGTGGATTTGCTTGGTTTGTACTCTCTGACATTGCGGATTTGTGGGTACAAGACACACTTGTGAAGACGTGAAGTCAATTGTTTACTTTGCAACGCGTTGCGAAAAAGTGCTGTATGTATTCAATGTCGGCAATGCACTGGTTTGCGAAACGAGGTCTCATCTAGAGTCAGTCAGACCATTTCGTGTATCGAACGGCCGTCTCTGGGGATTTTCGGTACGGTAGAGATGGTCGGATCTTGGTTCCGTACGCCTCAAAAGGGATTCAACCGGTACTACTGGTAAAGTTGGTCTCGTAAGAGCTGAGCACACCGTGCAAGCTTAAGAGCTTTCTCACCTCGCTTTGGCAGATGAAGCTCAGACAGACTCTTGGGCTGCATTGGAGCGAAGTGGAAAGGAAGTTTGCCCATGCTGCCTGTGCGATGGGTTATGCAGCATGTTTAGTTAGATAAGGGGCATCCAAGTGCAGCTGAACTTGGTGTTGGCCGCGTTACGGTGTATCTGGTGAATACAATTTCGTATGGATGTCGCCCAGTGGGATCAGCAGGCTCTGACTGACGGGCGATGATTTATGGCTTGGCGGTATTCAATCGTGACATGGAACATGCCTTCGGCCATGGCATGCCACTCGCTGTGAGCAAATGCGCACGGTATATATCATAGTGGAAGATAGTGAGTTGAACGGGTGCTGACAAATGAAGCGTATCTTGTTGAAAGCGCTTGCACTACCTAATTTCGTATAGATAAGGTTGGTAAACATTGCTGCACACTTCAATGCAATGGTACCTCATGCGTGCGGAACGACTTCTAGACAAGTGACTTTGATTATAAAGTTGGCTCTGAGAGCCTTGTCGTATCGTGCCGCATGGTACGAAGGTCGCAGGGTATGACGGTGATATTGGGTGGGGAGGCGGGCCGACGTACCGCCAGGTGTCGAATGAATCACAGAAGAAGTTAAGTGGGATCAAAATGCGTAAGACACCTGGGCCATGATACCGTTGAGAGGATGACTTACTACATATCCTTCGAAAACATTTTCTGACGACAAACTTGAGGTAAATTGCGTCGGAAGGTTCTTTGGTAGTGGATCAAAGTATGACTGTTGCGCTTCAGCAGTGACCAGCGCGTGGGCAACGTGGATAAAGAGGTCTACCGCACCATTATTTGCTCCGTTCACGAGATATTGGTGTAGCAAGGCAGAGTGGACGGCAACATACTGATTGGTAATGCTACTCAGAGAGTTGCGCCGTAGATATTACTGAAGACACATCTAACACGATTTTGCACACGAGACCCAAAGAAATTGGAGCCAGTACGGTGGGACTAGAAAGTGGCGTCCTTGGAGTTGATCTTTGAACTAAGCAGCGTTTGGCACGCTTGGCGTTGTCCTCCAGTCTGGTTCTATGTACCAGAAGTAGATGATACGTAGATCGTAAATTGGCCAAGAACGTCTTCTCGGGTCGCTAGTGCTTTCCCATCATTCTGCTTAAGACCATTTGCTCTCGTAGCGTTACACTAACGTTTATACCGAAAGAGCGATCAGCTCTGCGAAAGAGGATAATGGTAGCCAGATTGCCAGAAAACTGGTGGTGCTCCGTTTCATATCGTGATTCAAAAACGCTGTCTTCGTCCGTCAACGCCGCAATATACACATCCAACCTTGCTTTGATCGCCAGCTGTTGTTGTATCGCCTTTTAGATTTACAGAGACCATTCTACGGTATCGCTCGCTTGCAAAATTGCTAGGATGCAATATGTGGGAACTGCACCCCGGAGTCACTCAGTTTTCTTGTTGGACTGGGCAATATTGCTTTAATGACAGCGTTCAATGCGTTATAACGGGTATCCCAGGGCAAAGTTGTGATGTCACAGCTCCACGAACTGGTGATCCCACTTACCCATCAACGTTTCTTCCTTATTGTATCAGTACGTATTCCATTAACTTCATACTTCTACCAGATTCTGTGAGAAGGGAGGCCACAGCTTTACACGCACTTTCTAGTCCAACCCGCCCGGTACTAAATAAACTGAGCAGCTCTTCCTCGATTTAAATATTAGTGTAATAGGTGATGTCGTCAATTTTACTATGCTTGCTTGATATGCAAAAGAGGTTACGCGTAACCACGGTTCACGTGATACCGCCTCAATTAAGAATGACTCTCTCGTTCATTATAGCAACGTGATGCACCGGCAATGTATCCGCTGGTGGAGCGACACGGCGATAGCTAAGCTGCAATACAGATTTGCGTGGCGATAGCGTACGAGCCGATCACAGCGCCATAAAGTCGACAAGGATCAATTGCTTCCATATTTTGCCTGCTCAGATAATTTCGCATGGTCGTACTCGAGCATATAAATTATCTCTTAGCGACGGATGCGCGTTCGAACGAGCGTTTCTTACTAAAAAGTGAGGTAGTTCGTGCCAAGACTGCACTAAATTAATTGCACGACCATCATTTATCCCGTACAATTAATTAAAATGAGTTTCATTTTCGTGACGAAATCATTGGGCGCTCTTTCTGGAACATAAATGCGACCAAAATCTAGCCACATAATATTATGCGGATAAAAAGCTCAAACTGATTGAACGGCTTTTAAAGATAAAAACGCGCGGCATGTCTCACGTTAAGGTGTTTAAACAGCTCTTCACTCGTTTACTGCAACAGGTTGTCAGTCACACAGCATCAACAAGACCAACCGGCCGGCCACCTTATCAAGTCGCGCGTACTCGCCAACCTTCTACGATTCACTCCATCTGCCCTCAATCCGAGCCCAACGGTCTTCCACTACCCCACGCATAGCCGCCTCCCTGAGGAACCGCGCCACGGCCAGCGGGTCCTCGCGCACCAATGATCGGGACAGAAGCACCAGGAGTTTGCACGGACGGAAACAGGTTCGTGCTAGATACATTCATAATGACATCAGTCAGCACAAGAGCAAGGCGGCGTGCGAGGCAAAATACATCTTACAACACGGCAGGAGTCTGCAGCACGTTCCAGCCCTTGGTCGCTGGCAACACTTCCAGCAGGAAGTAATATAAGTGGCCGGCAATAACTCCAAGAATGTCCGTCATCGGGTTGCTACCGACGAGTACAGTGAAGGCGATCAGTGCCCACGGCAGGTACAAGCCTTCAAAGCGGAAACCTGCATGCAAATGACAACAAAAGTCAGTGTGTACATTTACCACGTGGCTACGACACAAGCAAACCGGAGGACAAGGGCGCAAGAAATACACGTACCCCAGACCGCGACAGGCGCCGTCGGATTCCTCCGACTCCAGACGTAGACGATCATAAAGATGAGGGACGAGCCCAGGAACGGTAGCTCCATGAAGAATGCCATCACCTATAAATAGCAGCAACGTTAGTGTCCAACCGTCGTGCACCTTTAGGCAAGAGACGGTCGCCCATTATTGACACAAGAAAGCAGGTTCAATGACTAGATGCAAGCTGTAAACCTACCCACAACACAGCAGCTCCAAAGAACAGCATGAACGCGTAGTCAGCAGTAGGTCCGCCACCGCCTGGGAAGGGGTCCTCTTCCAGTCGAGACGAGTAGTTGGTCCTGTGTCAACGTATCGGACAAGACCCAGTGAGTATAAACACAGCATACACGAGTCCGTACACCAAAAAACATACAACAGACGTACAGGATCATGAGCTGCATGAGGAACGAGAAGCTAAAGCTGCCAAGGTACATGAAGCACGTGGTGAGGCGCCAGAGCTGGAAGCGCTGCCACACGAGGTCAAAGTCCAGGTAGATCGAATGCGGGTTGAGGAAGCCCATTGTGCTGAGCACTGTCGAGCCAATGCACACGGAGAGGTAGAAACGCGTGACATACGGCAGTCCATAGTACCACGTCTCGATGCCACCCGCCATCTTTTCAAGGTGATAAGAAGATGCGATACTAACTCACGACCACGCACATCCCGCGATGTGATTGGTCAATTATTATGGTAAAGTCCACCGTAACGGCCAGCGGAGTGACATTCACTCTGACGGTCCAAGGCGCAACGAACGAGCACAAGATACTCGACGGACGACAGACTGACTGTCTGTTCTCACTCGGTCGACGGCGAGAGACTGACTGACTGACTGACTAAACAAAGGAGTGGATCAGGACCGTTGCAACGCGAGGTCGAAGACGATGCTCCAGCATGCGATGGCGCTGCTGCTGCAGCGATTGCTGGGCAAGTTTGTGACCTTTGACTCGAGCATGCTCAAGCTAAGTCTATGGCAAGGCGACCTGTCGTTCCAGGATTTGCATCTAAGGCTGTCGTACGGCGAGGGTGCTATCGGCTATTTGAGCGTCAAGATCCCGTGGCGTGCGCTGTGGACGCAGCCCGTGCAGATCAAAGCACAGGGCGTTCGCGTGTGGCTCCATCAGACGCCAAAGACGAGCCACACGGAGCCGCAAGAGTCACAAGAGCCTGTGGACACGAGCATTGAAGATGGACATGGAGACGGTACAGACTGACTAGTTTTTGGAGAGTGCTGTAATGCTACTGGAAGGCAAAGGTCTAACGAACGCACGGTGCTGTAGATCGGACGTACTTGTCGAAACTGGTGTCTCACATTATTGGCAACGTGCAAATTGAAGTGTCGGACGTGCAGGTTCGGTATGACTGTGATCCCAGTTCGCTCGCACCGGTGAGAGATTTTGTTCTTTTTTGTCGAAGAGATAGCGGGATGGGTGGACGTTTTTTGTCTGACTGCTGCTGAGTTGTTGTGGTTTAGCGACCGGGAAGTGGCACGTTAGAAGTTGGCTACGTCAGTGTGATTAACGCAAATGCAGACTGGCAATTGGAGTTCACGCTGCAGTCCAATGCGGCAATGAAATCAAACAAGGTTAAAGGATGTCATTTTTTATGTTTCGGTGGATGCTTTGTCGACTAATGCAGGGTTTTATGCTCGTAGTTGCTGAAAGTTGAAAGCGTTGCAGCGTATGTAGAGTATCCCGATAAGGAGAGCAGAAGAGGGTCAGGTTGTGATCGTGTTTCTCCCGATATATATCGAAAATATTTATTCCACGAGTGGTGCAGCACGATCAAGGTACTGCGAGTGTTTTTGTGCTGGCTAAACTTTTGACAAGTTGCTTCATGGCGTGATGTAATTTTTGTAGGCAAGTCTGTACTACCACAGCATTAATGCTGCATTCCCCGATGTAGAGTTGGATGTGGATATAGGCTGTGAACCTGGTAATGTTGCAGAAAAATGCAGCATATGTGCTGCTCACAACACATGTGGCACGAAAAACTGTGTACTGCCAGTCAACCAACCCCGAGTGCATTTCGGACCTGAGCACGTTGACGTATTATATGCTATTTTGATTGAAGTGAGGGCGCCATACGACGAATACGATCGCTTGACTGCATTGACACGGCAGCAGACGTCACGACCTGATGGCTTTTTGATGGTGCTTTCTTACGCAAAGCAATGGCTGTTGACCGATTGCTTGGATGCTGTGGTGGGAGAAACGTTTACTCTTGAGGCGGAGGATGAAGATGGTGACGACGATGAGTTTGAAGATGCCATCACCCCTCCGAGTCTCTCCGTGCGTGCTCAGTTAAGGCATGGAGCAGGGCTGTTTTTTTCTGCTAGAGAATCTATTGCTACGGGAAGCGAGGTCATACGAGAAGCGCAGTGGATATGGGTTCTAGGAGAGACGATTGCAGCTGTGAAGCAATCATGCGTTGAAGATGAAATCCAGCTTAGCGTTCAGTCACTACGAATGTACGAGGTTGGTGAGCGCAGTGGAAGTTACAGCATTATTGATCACACGAGTGAAAACTGTGAAGATGCTGACTCAGCATTGGTGGAGACGCCTATTGTCCGAATGTCGTGTGTCATTCCTGCTTATCAGAGCCGTCTTATTGGGTACCAGCCTGTTCTAGACATCCGGTTGGGCAGTATCACGATGTTCATCAAAGACGAGACGCTGCTTGTGTGGATGACTCTCTTCGCACCAGTGTATCTTTGGTGGAATCGGTGGAATTTGTCACACCCAACTACATCGGGTGCGTGCGACGAAGATCGGTTTGCACCCATCTCACACCTTGGAATTCACGTGGAAAAGATGTGCCTCGTGTACGCTCTTCACGACCAATTTTGCTTTGGTGCTGAGCTGAAGGCTCTGTCGGTCGAAACGTCCGAGTCTGACCATGACTTCGTCCAGAGTGTTTTTCGCTCAGGGATCCGTTTGTTTTCGGCGAGCGAAAGCCTGACATCGATACAAACCCAGACAAATTTGAATGACGTGAAAAGCGTGCATAATATTGCAACCATAGACGACCTCTTGCTGACGACAACGAGTCATTCAAGAATGCACTGGTCGATGGATCACTATAGCTGCAAGCACTGTGTGTTACGTGATGGACGACTTTATTACGAGCAGCGAGAGCTTGACAGCAACGAGGAATCAGCTATGTACCGTTACGAGGCTCAACTTTCCACTGTGCAAATCGATTGGACAGTGTCAGAGCTTGAAGCTCTTGCTTGGGTACTAGGAAAGTGGAGTTTCTTTATGCCAGACAAGGCCGTTATTAGGCCGGTTCAAAGTCCCAATCATACTGTAGCGAAGTCAGAAGTGATTCTGATTTGCCGCACGAAGTGGTTTATCCGGACTCCCGAAATTCAACTTCGCTTAGCTGAGGATCGTAAAGGTCAGGACGCCCAACCAAGTTTTACACTGTCTATTAAAGATGTGGAATGGCTGTCGCACGCATGCACGACGACCTATTACCAAAGCATAAGTGTAGCATCGATCTCGCTTCGAGAAGCTAATAATGAAACCATTCAGGTTACAGGAAAGTTAGGATTACGCACACCAGCTTTTCGTGTAACATTTCGGTGTGACCGAGCAAACCCTTGCGAAAGCCAAGCAGCAGGAAAGAGCCTTCAAGCAGTCTTACAATCCGGTCGTCAAAGTACACGCGTTGTTTTCACTATTCAGCGCTTGTACGGGGAGCTTTTTCTTCCGAATATTCAAGTAATCCTGGTATGGTTAGGAGATTGTTATGACAGGTATTTGCTAGGCTTCATTCTGTCGACCAATGCGGGGTACGCACTCGATGATTTTCGGCGTAATTTGTCAAAGCTGGGATCTGAAACTTCGTTAAAGTCATTGAAAGACTCGTCTTGCTCGAATAACGAGGTTTTCGTTAGTTTGTTGGTCACTCATGGCTTGCAGCTTAAGGTAAAGCACCTAGACCAAACACCGGGTGCCATTCTCGATGGTTTGACTCCCATTCAAACAATTGCTCGCATTAAAGTTTCGAGCGTGTCTGTGCAAGTCAGTGGGTCTGGTGCTGTATGTGGCACGGTGGTTGAAGTCAAGGGTAGCTTGCGAAACTTGCAGTTGACTGATTTGACTTCTCCAAGTGGATCACTGCCAACGAAAGCAAAGCAGTCGAACCGACAATCGATTGGCTCGCCCCCAGATGTCCTTGACGGAGTTGCTGACGCAGGATCCGTTGGCGTGAAAAATCTCATCGACTTCGTGGTCAACTTCCCGGGACGTACTGACAATAGGGTCATGGTTCGCATTCGCTTGGACTCAGTTTGCATTGTATACCTCCACCGGGTATTCAAACAGTTTTACCACTACATTTTTGATCATGTTTTCGAAATTTTACGTAATCCGCTAAGTGAATGCCCGAGCTCTGAAACGGCTAGCTCTGTATTTGAAAGCTTCGGGGTGGACGCTACAGCGCTGTCTGTGCCATTACATGAGCTATTGCATATGTATGCCGATGCGGTGGTAACCGAAAGTAACCATGAGGCTGGCGCTAAGGAGACCACTAAAAGTGAATTGGGGAATGCGTGTTTTGAAGTGGTTGGAAATGACCTGGTATTTGCACTTCCGCGGAGCTCGTTCTCGCGAGATAGCATCATTTTTCGCTTGACGAATGCTCGCTTCTGGAGCAGTTGTGTCGACCCTTCAACATCTGATTTCTTGCAGAATGGCACGTTTGCCGACGAAACACGTTTTCCGGACGGCCCAACATACGTGGGCAGTTCTACAGCGAAGGCTCAGCTTTACGAACGAACAGAGCTAAGAAATTTGAGGCGGCAAATTAAAAACCAGCGCTCTCGTTTCCTAAGCAATAGAAGCCAGCTGTATCTCGATCTTCGGAGTGCAACGCAACAAGCACAGAACTACCTTCATGAAGATTTTCTAGCTCTGCCAGCAGCTGAAAACGCTGTGAGGATTATCCACAACAAGATCGTCCAACTGGATCAGCAATTGGAGCTGCTCACGCAATACCTTAGCAAAGTAGATGATGCAATCGATGGAGCAATAAGTGAAGGAGACGCGCTTAATGGCGGTGATCGCGATAGCCTGCAATTTGTGGCAAGCATACCGAAAAACGATTCGAGAGCACGATCAGACTCAATGAAGCAAGTACGCCTTGATGTTGCTAGTATGTCTCAGCATCTTCTGGCGCCATTGTTTGGGGCTGAAAATGCTGAATTTCATGATGCACGAGTCGCATCGGGCTCTAACGTCGAATCACTAAACTGCGGAGATACAGACATGTCAACATCATCATCGGGGCTTTTTGAATTTGAGCTCATTGACTTGAGTGGAACTACTCGTGATTCCGTGTTACCACTTTTCCATCACTCGCTTCTAACCGGTCGAATCGATTTGGAACCAGAGAGCTTGTACGAGGCAACATTGAGCACATATTTCGGGATCAGTGTATCGATGAATGAGTTTAGTGTAGAAACTGGGCCGGAGCAGTATGCAATCCTATTGGGAGTGATCTACGAGAATGTGGGGGAAGTCTCACGAGTCGTCAGAGAAGACTCCTGCCCGTCGTGTGCCACTTGTGGAGGACTTCACGATAGCAGCGAGTACTGCAATGCAATATGGCTTAAGGTCCTTGTGAAAATTGCGGATGCTGCGCTTCGAATCACGGGCACTGACTATCCCATTGCCGATCTGCTGTGGGAGCAGCTTGAGTTAACATTCACATTGCGGACGGACGATTCCCTGGAGGTCAATGCAACGGCACTCACATTCACGGCGGTCGACGTGCGGCCAATGCATTGTCAGGCAGCGTCTGAAGTTGTTCGTCCACTTGCTGGAGACGGTCCACAATTCGAGTACAGTCAAAAAATGACTTGGACAGATGCCATTTACGACTTCAAAGTGAGAAACGCCAATTTTCTTGGTGTTTATCCAGCGTATCACGATATCGTAGCGTTTTTTGCGACTCCATTTTTCACCGAGGAAGAATTTCTTGATTTTGATGTCGGCTTTATGCCGCCGCCGCCTCCGGATTGGCAAAAGGTGGACTTCTTTATATCTACAACGGGATGCTTCTTCTCTTTATTAGAGGACTTCGAATCTTCTGACGCGCGAGCGTTAGTCGTATTGACTGATGTCGTGGTTGCATACTCTGGGCTACAGAAATGTGAGGGTATGACGGACATGACCAAGTGTCATTTGGAATTTGACCAGCATGGTATATATTTTTCGCAGCTTCCTGATCTTCAGGTACGCATTGTGTTTAGTCTGCGTGTGTCAAACGTGGAAGCTAACGTGGGTTTTGTGCCTATTGTAGATCGATGCGTCGTTTCCACTGTCGAACTCATTTCTTTTGGTTGTCGATCATTTCGTTGAAGGTATGACGACCCTGTCACGACGTAATTCGTTCGTGCTAGCTCCAGTAGAAACACGGTTTTCTGTTCAAGACGCAAACTTATTTATTGACATTGTAAACAATTACCTGCGGTGGATCCCACCACCCAGCCGCTCGGCTCCGATAAGACACTCGCCCAACGGAGGGGAAAGTGAATCCAGTGGCGCTTCCAGCGTTCCTGCTGTACTCGTTGCGCCACATTATGTGGCTGATAAGCTTCTGGGTGATGTTGGTGAACTTCGTTTGGTACTCGTGAACAATAGTTTGGGCATTCCCATCGCTGATCTCCATATGCAAGATATTGTGTGCGAGTATATTCAAGATGAAGACTACTCGACCACTATAGGTACCACACTACTTCTCAACTACTTCAACAACAGTATTTATCGATGGGAGCCTCTCGTGGAACCTTTTGTTGTTCAGATGCGTATTCGTCGTGCGCTGGAGGAAAATAGTCTTATCGAAGTGTTCGCGAATTTGCCTACCACCGTCAACTTTAACATGACACCGGCTATGGCGCCTTTGTTGTCCTCAGAAGCATTGACTCGAGCAGATTTCGTCACCTCTGGCTCGAAGTCGACGGCTCCATTTTGGATCGAAAACAAAACAGGTTCAGAGCTTACATTTAGTTTCCGGCGCGGGACGGGGTCCATCATTCAACAAGTCGTCGCGGACAACAGAAAAGTATCCGTCGACTGCCGAGAGCAAGGAGATATGCTAAATTTCGATAGCGCTTCAGCTGATCGCTTTTTGCGGGAAACTGACCGCCAGGCTCTTACTGTAAACCACACACTCTCTGTGTGGCTGAACGGTAATAAGTGGGTGAGTGTGAACCCTGTGGTAGTAGATATGGTCGGACACGTTGCCGTTCCCCTTCGTGAAACGCCGAGTCATGATGATTCAGACGGCTTTGAGATTGGCGGAGATGAAGAAATCACTCCACCAACTTTGGTTGCAGAGATTAGTATCCAAGCGGATGGCAGCAAGCTGATAAGTTTGCATTCCCAGGTGGTACTGCAAAACCGAACATCTGTACCGTTAATGGTTTGGGCATATTCACCCCGCGAAGGCGGTTGTATTCAAGAGTGGATCATCGACCGTGAACAGATCTGCCATATTCCTCTTCAGCTTGTACACCTTCAGAGTAAAATCAGTATAAGGCCTTCGCCATATGTACAGTATGCGCCTCTAACAACAAGCTTGGAAGAACTGGGAGATGAAGTACGGGCCGCAAGAACCGTCAATACGAAGCGCTTTGTGCGCGCTGGAAACTGCACCTGTAGCTTCGAAACGTTTTCGACGACGGACGAATTGCAAAATGCCGCTAGTTCGCTGGAAGTGGTCTCATCTTCTTCCCTTTCGTCGGCGGTTCCGTTGTCTGGTTACATCGCTCGGGATTTGCCTACTTGGAAGTGTACGTACGAGGTGGAAGCGTACTTCTTGATGCGTGCGACATTTTCACGTACAGAGGAACCCTCACCTGCGGAGGAAGTGGTAGGCGACTTGTCACAAGTTGAGGAGGAAGGCGATAAAGTGGAAGACGACTTTCTCCGCGTGTTTGGTCCACCAGCTCGGTGCCAGCGCATGGCCCCTTGGCGAGATGCGAGCTACAAGTTAAATGAAGCTCGATCCGCGAGCCAGCGGCGAGGACTTTACGAAGCGACTAACTCGAGTCTCTATTACCTCTCTGTGTCCCCATTTCTCACGCTTCACAATCGACTGGCGACAGCGATGGCGTATCGTTTGCTCAATGATTCTCTCCAGCTGATTGCAGAAGGAGTATTAGCAGTAGGAAATGTGCTTCCTCTATTTCAAATCGATTCTTCAGAAGTGCTGTTCGTATCGTTTCGGCTGGAGAACTACAACTGGAGTGCTCCGAAACTGATCATCAACCCGAAAACGTCCACCTACTCGATACCCTACAAAGAGACTACTGAACCCGTGCAGTTGGTTGGCCGCACATTTGATCGCGATATTGCTGGCGAACAGAGTAATGTGCCCAACTTGCAATTACAAGTGAAGCTATCCGGGCGCGATGTCATCGTGTTCTGTTCGATTTGGATCGTTAACCATACTGATCTTGACCTTGAATATTGCAACTCAACAAGCTCGTCGTCCAAACGACTCGAAAATGTACTCAAGTATGTTCATCGGCGTCCAGCTTCGGTAGAAAAGCAAAGTGAGAACTTGTTAACGCGCACAGTGTCTTTTCGCGACGGGGGAGCCCGCGAGACTTCATTGACATGTCTACGAAAGGTGAAGCCTTCCACTATCCCAGTCGCTGTTAATGTTGTTATCCGTGAAGCAAGGGAGCTATATAATGCGCAGTACTTTGGATCACAGAGTCCTTACGTACGAGTGTCTCTATTTGCTCTTAAGGACCCGAAAGACATGTATTTGGAGAAGCCCGAGATGGTCGCGGTTTGTTCTGCCACTACGAAGCCAAGCCCGTCGGGTGGCCTAACACCTCAATGGGATGACCGCCTTCAGAATACGTTGCTCCTCCGCTTTCCGCCAGAATTAAGGACATTAGATTTGGCGCGCATTATCATCGAGGTACGCAATGTACACTACGGGCTAGATACTTGTCTTGGAGTTACGGCTGTAAAGGTCGACAGTATTTTGATAGACCGCAAGCGAGCTGCAGCTTTTAACTGGTACAAGTTGCTCAAGCGAAAGTCGTCGCACGAGCAGAAGAAATCCAAGAACAATCTTGCGAGTATACACCGAGGAGACATTAGCATCTCATTTTTCTGTTGGATGTCCCAGGACTACCACAGACTTAGACGTGTGGAAGAGCACCGAGCGATACTGACGACTATGTCACTGTCCATTTGTGACGAGAAA
>JH597776.1:959383-974038 GCA_000173235.2 Hyaloperonospora arabidopsidis Emoy2
AACAGAGTTAGACGGGGAGGAGAGCACCGAGGGGATTACTGACGACTATGGTTCACTGTCCATTTGTGAAGGAGGAAACGATAGCACCTTACCTCGAGAGGCAAGAGAGCGAAGATTTTCAGCTCGATGATGTCGATAGTTCTTCAGTACTAGAAGAACAGCAAACAACAGGTCCTCTTCCGTCCGTACACGCAACCCGGTCGTTACAACGACTTCAAACGCCGTCAAATCACGACATCAGACTAATTGGGGTTCCAGCATCGGTGCGCGGACGGCCTGTACGCACATTCACAGGAGAATCACTATCCTACGATCCGATATCAACACGAGCTATAGGAGCTATGCTACTTAACGGGGCGTCGCCAACAAAAACAGTACACGAGAGTAAATCACACGGGCTACAGGTTTACTTACCGCACAACCGCTTCGCTTGTGTCGTGGTTGAAGTCGATCCAACATCTCTCATGTCGGAAGTCTTCGACTCCGTCTGCATAAAGTGTGGCTTCGATGGCGTTTTAAATATCAATGACTTTGATTTCTACGAGCTGGTACTACCGCGATTTGTCTCACTTCGAAGTGCAGGCCGACCAGAGGGCGAAAGGTGGTATGGTCAACCGATTCCGATGACTTCTCGCACTGAGAATAGAGGTCGTCGTCACGGTTTTCACTTATGTCATAAAATTACGATAACAACCATTCGGTTGTACGACGAAGCTAGTACAGCAAGCTCACACCATGTTACGCCGCGTTCGCTTGCGACGAGCTCTAAGCGTTCAAACCCTGCGCAAATTCGGCCCATGCCCTGGAGCGACGTGCTTTCGTACAGTTCCGGGGGAAAGCACTGGGACGTCTTGCGAATCAAGTCGCGATCGTCGCCATGGTCTGATACCATTCGTCTTAACCGCAATGCTATGGGAAATTCTGGAGTCGCACAAGTCATCAGCCTCACCAATGAGGTTCGTGATCAGGACGAAGAAAGTGATCTTCGCAACGAAAGCCTGGAAGTAGCGCTGTGGAGTTGCTTCGGTAGCGGGCGCTTTTCAGAGACAATCATAGCAACTGTAGTCCCTCGTTACATCTTAATTAACAAGACGGAAGAGACTATCAAGTTTCGGCAATGCGGGGTTCCACGAACCATGCGACTAGCCGCGAATGAGCTCGTGCCATTCCACTGGCCGAGCGCGCTACAAGAAAAGCTACTGGAAGTGACTCTACTACACAAGTACAGCTGGAGCGGAAGTTTCCGTATTAATTCGCTTGGAACCACGTATTTGAAGCTCCGCGACCGAGATCATCCCTCACGCATTTATATTTTAGTATGTCAGATTGAGCTGGTCGGTGGTTCCGTCGCGTTGGTTTTCCGCGGAGAGTCGAGGCGCTTCCCGCCTTACAGAATCGACAACATGACATCGTTCAGGATACAGTACAAGCAGGCAAACTGGGGCGGAGACAGAGATTTCGACGAATTGCTACCCCGATCTTCGTGTCCGTACTCCTGGGATTATTTACACGGCACCGAGGGTAGGTCGTCATCTTCGACACAGGAGCATGTCTTTCCCGGCAACTCAAACTCATCGTCTCGTTCACTTCGAGTAAAATTTATGCGGGTGACATCTTCGACTTCAAAGACTGGCGAAATTTCGGACAAAGATGCCGTAGAGGTTCGCGAGTACAATCTGGACGAAATGGCTACATATAAGCGCATCCAGCTTCATCGCTCGTTGCCGTCAGAAATTTTCTTCAAACCGGAGCAAAAAGGATATTTGCTGAAGAAGGATAGTATGCTCAAGTGGAACCGGAAATACTTTCGGCTGTACGAGCATATGTTGTACTATTTCGCTAACGAGACTGATCAGGAGCTCCTGGGGGTAGTAGACTTGCGGACAGGGTCAAATGTACCCGGTGTGGGAAGCGTCGCCGTTTTTGAAAAGGCTCCAGAAGCTCCGTCGAAAACGGGGTTCGTTTCGCTCAACGGTCTTGTCTCATCAATTTCTGATAGTCTTTTTGGGAAAGACTCGAAGCAACTTGGAAATGATGGCGGTGATGACGACGATGATGACAGCGAAGATAGACTGAGAGAGCTGGTACACTTTGCAGTGTCGTTGACTGCATCAAGCCTGCTTCGGGAAGAGTCAGAGAAGTTTGTGAACGGGATGACCGAGAGCAGGACGGCTGTAGCATCGCGAAAGGGAATTTGCGTGAATGGTCAAGACCTTGTGAATCATTTGATGGCAGAAATGAATACGCACACGAAGGCACATATACTTGCGACGGCACAAGAAATGATGGAGCTCGGCTTGCTTTCGCCCGTAAATACATCAAAAGATAGAAGTGCTCGACGACAGGCACCCATGAGAAGCTTCCAATGCTCCAAAACGGTATGGTACAGTGTTAATCCGTCAGACGACTCAGATTTGGACCCCGGACGTCGTCTGAGTACAAGTAGCAGGCGAGACGGTGAGTCGCCGAGAATCTCCAACAACCCTAGTACAAAACCAGCCGTCGTTGGGTCGAACCAATTTTCGATCATCACGCCAACGAGGTGCTACGATTTAAAAGCTAGAACCCCCAAGATCGCTAAAATGTGGGTTAAGCGACTACGGCTTGCGACTCGAAGTGATCAACCTGGTGACATTGATGAATTTCCAGAGGATGCACTGATGCCTCACACGACGCGTTCACAGTGGGATCTAGCACCTCAGGTCCAAAACTCAAAGACGTATGTATTCGTTCGCATTCGTGCTGATGGTCCTACAAAGGTGCTGGAGTTGTTCGAAGGTGGGGAGGAGGATTTTGATGAGAAAGAGACCAAGTACGAGTTGTCAAGTACGGCATCGGCGTCGTCTGATTCTCCATTAGCTAGTGAGGCTTCCACTGGCGCTTTTGGGTCACTCACATCTGGTGTGGCACTTCGTCTGCGTGTGGACGGAATTGGTGTCTCATGTGTAAATGAATTTCCGATGGAGCTAGTGTATATCTACTTGGGTGGTATCAGCCTTCAGTATTCGCGCCTGAATTCGAATATGCGTATGAACGTCACGTTGGACGACCTGCAGATCGATAATCAGAGTGAAGAAGCGACTTTCTCGAAATTGCTCTGCCCCCGTTTAGGAAATAACGCCGCAGCCGCACCCACTCCTACTCAACGAAGATCGGTTGGTGATATCGATGCAGGATTTGCCGAGATGGTTAGCCGAGGGACGAAAGGAGTTGACAACGGGGAACATGAAAACACGGGCCTGATCTTGAGCCAGAATATCTTCAGTTGCGCTGACTGCAAGTACCGCCAGACGAATATTGCTGCAATGCACTTCTGCTGTACGTGGTCCAACGAACAAGGCAACACCGATTATTTTAAGCATTGCTCGTTCTGGTTATACCCAGTCATCACTCAATTGGATGAAGACCTTTTGGTGTCAGCTCGAGCATTTATGGAGACGGTACGATTTGTCTCGCGGCATGATATGGCTGAGCTATGCTAAGCACTGACATTCTCTTTTTATGTAACTTGCTTGGGTGCGCAGATGTCACAGTCGTGGGGACAGAACCGGTCACAGAACCGTGGGGGTGAGATTCGCGCGAAGACGATTCCCATTGAAATGATGCTAGAATCTCTGATGGAGTATAGGGAGAATACTCGCAGTGATGAGCTAGATCCATTGAAGAGTCTGGAGTCATACACTACAATATCGTCCTCGAAGACACGAAAAGTGTACTTTGCTCTCTTGCACATACACCCCGTGGACATCGACATAACGTTTCGCAGCGATGTATTCCAGGCAAATGCGGCAACTAGTTTGCATGAAAGGGCTAGTTCGAAGATGTCCAAGATTGGGGGCAGTTTTGCCGACGAAAGGAAGCGCTCAAGTTCTACGTCATCTGCATGTGGGGAAAGTAGCTGTGACGACTCGTCGTCAATGACTTGGGCGTTCCCTAGTCTGACGATGCACGTGCCTGATCTCGATAACGCCCCTGTGCGCCTGAACGCATTGATGATCGAACATGCTTTTGGAACGAGTGGTGACCTTACTCGCCGGGTGTCGAAGTATTATACCCGCCAGTTGTGGAAACAGCTCCACAAGATTTTGGGGTCATTTGACTTTTTAGGAAACCCTGTCGGATTTCTAGATCACATTGGTACAGGAGTGCGTGACTTTGTCTATGAACCCCTGGAAGGGCTGAAAATAGGTGGTAAGGGCTTCAGCAAAGGGTTGGCAAAAGGCACGGCTAGTCTGATGTCAAACACGGTGGATGGTACGTTCGACGCAGCAAGCAAGATCTCGGGTACCTTTGGACAAGGATTTGCAAACTTGAGCCTTGACGATCGCTACCAACAGAATCGCGCCCGCGCTCGTCGCCACCACGTTCGTGGGCTACGTGAAGGGCTGGTGCAGGGCTCACGAGAACTTAGCCTTGGTGTGTACGAGGGTGTTGCTGGCCTCATGTTAAATCCTATGCGAGGTGCACACGAGAGCGGCGCCTTAGGCTTTGTGCGTGGCACAATCACTGGCATCATTGGTCTTCCCGTCAAGCCTGTGGCGGGCCTCTTTGATTTTGCATCGCGCACCACTCAAGGTGTGCGCAACCGTTCACTGCAGAACGGACAAAATATGGGACGAGTCCGACGACCGCGTGTATTCGGACGCTACAACGAGCTTAAATGCTACAAGGAAGCTGATGCGATTGCCTATGAACTTCTCAAGCGGGTCGGTGGTGACTGGCTGTCGAGCGAGAAGATTGTATTTTACAATGAAATCTTGCAGTCTGTGCGTGCTGCAGATCTCACGCGTGAAGCTCGAGATCGACGGCATAGTGGTAGGGCTGGAAACGGCAAGTCGATGAGCAACAATGATTCAACCCACGAACGGACGAATTCACTACGACGAACCCTGCAAGAGAGCGCAGAAAGACGTGCTGCTGGTGAGTCTCCGAATGTAAATACAAGCGAGCTCGGCGGACGCAAACTTCGGTATGAGGTAGTGTTTCACCAGAAAAAGCTGGGGATGGATCTCGAGACAGATTTCTACGGTAAGAATGTGACCATCAAAGCGATGGATGAGGCGGCTCGGTCAAAAGTCAAGATCTGTGGCCTAGTAGCTCCTCGACAAAAGGTGTTACAGGAAGGAGACTATCTTATTGGTGTAGGCGGCGTGGACATACGTAACATTGGCTTTCACGAGACGCTGGCCCTACTGCGTGGCACGGCTCGACCTATCGCCGTTCAATTCGAAAGTGCAGAAGAGCTGATGGAGGACATTACTTCGTTCGAGCCTAGTCACCCGGATAGTGGAGGAGTTGAACTTGGAGCAACAAGCAAGGCGCGGTTGCGCCGGCTATCGTTAGCTGACTCAGAAGTAGAGAACGAAACGAACGAGTCAATTCAGAAGATCAAGGTTCAGCTAACGCACTGGCTAATCGTGACGGAGCAGCGCGTGCTCTACATCAACGTGGGGTCGTACACCAATCCTGTGGTAGAATGGATGACGCCTTTGCGATACATCTACCGTGTCGAACGGCAGAAAAGTGCAGCACAGATACTCCTCCATCTGAGTGTCGGTGTGGACAGTCTACCAATGGGTCCGCGTTTGCGGCCGTTGCTCAAGACAATTGACAGTCACGCGCGAGACATGAACGTGTTCTTGGATGTCATGTGGCACAGCTTTGGCTCAGCGACTGCTGAAGAGCAGGAACTCTGGCCTTCTGACACGAGTCTCAACGGCTACTTGCTAAAGAAGGGCGGGTTCTCCACAGTGCGTCGCTGGTTCGTCCTGAGCCGCAACTGCCTCTACTATTTTTCCAATCGCAAGCAGCTGCGCGGTATCATCCCCCTTGGCCACGTGCGGCTTGAGATGGATGCGAGTGATGCCCGCTGTCTGCGCATCAAGAACGCCACTCGGTCGCAGCCACTGATTACACTGCAGCTGGATAGCGGTCAAGTCGTGGAGCGTGTGCAGAGTGAAGTGGTGCTCGTGGCTGCTTCAACGCAGGAGCTCGAGATGTGGCAGTCGTCAATTGCCCATGCAGCTGGCAAAGGCATGCGCCATTCGCGAGGGACGCGATTCTTTGTGCCAACTGCTGCCTCTCGACTCGAAGTTGGCACACGCGAGACTCCAGATTTCATCGTCCAGCCGCTTGTTGAAGCTCTTACAAAGACGGTCGAGGTGTTCAACCCACAGTCGCGCTAGATTCATTCGTCGTGCTCGACAAGCGATCAAGCAGTGTGCATGTTGTTCATTTAATTTAGAAAGGGGTACAGTTTTGATGACGAATTTTGGAATCGTCCTCGTCTCAGTTATTTGATTGCAACTCCGACCGACCGGCTGTTTTTTTGTTTATCTGACTATCGTTCTGTCTGTCTCACGGGTAATTTATATGCTTCTGGATTGGATAAGCCACTGACGATGCCCCCCAATTTTTTGAAATTATTAATCTAAAAAAAAAGCATATATATTACCGACTTTATCATAGCCGCACACATGTGGGAAGCGCTCCTAACGACGCGCGTCTTTTGGACGGCCGTCGTAGTCTTTCGTCTGTGGAACGCACTGTTCGTGCGCACATTCTTTAACCCGGACGAGTATTGGCAGAGCACTGAGGTGGCGCATCGTCTCGTCTTTGGCTATGGATACTTGTGCGTTTCGCAATATTTTACGGTCACATATTTTGATAGATTACGTCTCCGCATTCGTCTTCATGATATGTTTTTTTATTTCTGCTCTTGGATGTCATAATGTTTTTGCAGAACGTGGGAGTGGCGCGATGACGCTCAGCTGCGTGGGTTTGCGCACCCGGGTCTATTCGCGGGTTTCTATAAGCTGCTGCAGCTTCTGGTGAGCTCCGTGAATGACAGTATCACCTTTGTGGAATTTGTTTATCTTGCACTCGAACAGTCTCTAACACGGCCTGTGTGCTACAGAATTTGGACTCGCGATGGGCAGTCGCGTACGGTCCGCGGCTGCTGCAGGTGAGTTTCTGTGCGTTTTTTTATTCTTGCAAAAGTTGAGTCAAACGAGCACGCTTGCTCCTGATATGGGATATCGACAGGGACTTTTGGCGGCCGTCAACGACTTTTTCCTGTACAAGTTGGCGTGGGTTTATGTTGATGCAAAGGCGGCCAAGTGGGCACTCTTGTGTCAATTGTTTTCGTGGTTTACCTTCTACGTCATGGTACGGCCGTTCTCTAACTGTGTTGAGACGGTGTGCACGACGGCGGCGCTGGCATTGTGGCCGTGGAAGTTTCTGGTACGTCAGGAGAGGAAGCGATTGGCACTTTACGATTAGGAGTACTGATACATGCTTGGTGGTGACAGGAGGACGGAGCTGAGCGGAAAAAAAGAAGTAATGCGAGCTCAATGAAGCACACCCATCGCACGCTAGCACTCATGTTCGCAGCGCTGGGTGTGCTATTCCGTCCGACGAATGTTGTCATTTGGCTGTATCCTGGAGTCTTGCACTTTTTGCAAACTCGCGGCCGAGCGCATCTTGTGTTCGGCGTTGTGTTGCCCATTGCGATTGTCACCTTGTTGGCGATGTTGTGCATCGATCGTCTCGGATATGGCGAGTGGACATTCGTACCTATCAATTTTTTCAAGTTCAACGTCCTCGAGGTGAGTCTCTGTTGAGGCACTTGTTGATCGTGTCTTTTTTCCGCATAATATTTTGACCTCATGCTCGTACATTTTTAGGGCAAGGATAAGCTTTATGGTGAGCACCCATGGAGTTGGTATTTCTCGCAGGGTTATCCAGCTATCGTAGGCACAGCGTTGCCGATGGTGCTTGTTGGATACTTCACTATTCCGGTAAGCACATTTGACTTTTGATACTCAGGATGCTGTAATTTGTTTTACTAAGACTGTTCTCCTGCATGATTTTCTTGAGTCCTCGAAGAAAGACATCGGACGTACGATTCTGTCGGCTCTCTTCATCTACAGCAACGCGTCTCACAAAGGTGAGCTTGATAGTCCATCGATTTCCCACCCTGCGATTGCTCTAACTCCCGTTTGTTCTGTTGGCAGAGTTCCGGTTCGTCCTTCCGCTACTTCCGCCCGCGTTCATGTATGCTGGATACTGCTTGCGTAACCTGGAGCTGGGGCTCTATGTTCAGCTTCGCGATAGCACGCAGTCGACCCTTCTGCGACTCGCTGCTGCTTTGGTCATTGTGCCGAATGTGCTCACTGCCTACTATCTCTCTCGAAGCCACCAGGTGCGTTGCTAAACCTCGATACATGAATGCCAGTCTGCCTGACTTCTTTCACCCGCGGTGTAGCGAGCTCCAGAGGAAGTGATGGACTATCTCGCAGACCGCATTCAACGTAAGCGCTGTCAGTCTACCCGGTAGTTTCACATTGTGCATGCGGTTACTGATCAGTTTTTGTTTCTTCGCCTGCCCGCCATCCAGAAACCCCCGAGGCAACGGTCCACTTCTGGACTCCTTGTCATGCAACGCCGTACTACAGTTATCTACATCAGAATGTCTCCATGTGGTTTCCGGACTGCTCGCCAGCGTAAGAATGGTCGTCGTCTCAAACGCTGTGGTCAAAATGCGCTCATCAATTCGTTCTGGATTCAGTAACCGTGAGCGGGCTGAAGGCAGCGAGTCGTACCAGCTTGAACACGACCCGAGGCGTTTCATCACAAGACTTTACCATTTATTGCCATCGGACAGTCTCGCCAGTGAACCCTCCTCATTCATGGAGCTTCCAACGTACGTCGTGACGTACTCTACGATTGGGGCTGAAATCAGGTCGCTTCTAGCTGACACGAACTTCGTCGAGGTGCGCTTGTCTTGGGATTTTTATTGTACTGGCCAGAGTCTAACTTGATTGGTTTCTTGTCCACAGGCAGCCGCATTCCACCATAGCGACGTGAGTGGCGACGCAGATTCCCCGGAAGTCGTGTCGAGCATGCTGGTGTACAAGCGAGCAGAGTAGGATCCAATAATCCGAAGTGCTGCCGATTGATCGTCTACCCGACTGCGCTACGTAGTTGGCACGGCACGACATCTGAATTCCTGGAGATGATGCAGCTGTATGTACCAGCACGTAATAGATGAAGAGGCAGTCGGCTTGAAGGACGATTCTCTGCTTGTCATCGGATCGAGTTGTTGGTTTGTTGATCAGAGGGAGCGGAGCTGCTGCTGAATATTGCCGATGTCGGCGGCTGTTGATGCGGTGGCTCCGATGGATTATTGGACGAGCTTGGATTTATTTAGATGGATTAACACAAGCTGAGCAGACAGGAGGAATGGACGAGTGTCGTTATTGAAGCTGGAGTCGAAGGATAGCATCTTTTCTTCTGGTCCAATCCAGAGCACCTGGAGCAAGATGCAACGGTGCCCGCCTGCCAACAGAGGCGGAAGTACGCCCAGCCTACCGGCGACGTCGATCGTCGCCCGTGTCGCGGCCGTAGTCCCCTCGACTGCGATCGCGGTCATCATAGCGGCCACGCCCTCGGTCATCATTACGTCCGCGGTCCCAGTCGTCATTGCGACGCGAGAATCCGCCTCGGTCTCGGCTACGACTCCGCCGTCCTCGGTCTCGACTACGGTCCCCACTGTGGCGATCGCGTCCACCGTACTTTGCGCTAGCAAGTTTCGGTCCAAGATCTACATCGAGTTAGATGCCGCCGTCGCAGCACGAAAAACATCGCAGCCATTAGCACCGAAACTACAGCAAATCAGATCCACCACCACGTCCTGCGCTTCGTTACGCACATTGTCCTGGAGTCTTTTCGTGGCCACGCTTCCGTTTCGCATGCTCAACTCGAATCTTGCGACCCTGCACCTCTTGACTGTCGTCGTTTCCAACAAAGAGACAAACAAAAACACCATGAGCTTCACACATACCGTTCGACTCCAGCCAGAACCCCGTTCCAACGCACTTGTTCAGCTCCTTCACGGCGTCCTCAGCATCCCGCACGTCCTCAAACGTAACAAACCCAAACCCCCTGTCCAACACAACCACAACCATAACCACAACATCAGTATACACGCGACTTCGATAAGTCCGACTCCCAATAGCCTCTACTCCTCCACATTTCCCTCCACGTAACCCTCATGGGTATACAGCCACCCACATGTCCCCAACTTTCCGTACCTCGACTCGCGCGTCACGGGGTCCACAATCACTTCGCACTTGCACACACGTCCATACTTGTCAAACAGCTCCTGCAGATCAGCCTGGCCCACTCGTGTCGCCAAGTTGGCCACGTACAAATTATTCCCTGGATTCTCCACCGTCTTGTCCTCCCGATCACCCCCACCATCCTCCAAAGTAGCACCAGCAGTAGTATCAGAAGTAGCAGCACCAGCACCAGCCTCAGTATCAGGCATCTCCTGGTCCTTGAACGCCTGCGTCTCCCCAGCAGCGTCTCCTCGCGCTGGACTCGTCATCTCGTGGTCGGACCCTTTCGCTTGCGACGCGGAGCGACTGCGCGGTGGCGACGGCGAGTTCTTCTCCGACATGATGATGCACCGTCGTCGCTCTCTCTCTCTCTCTTTGTATGTGGTCTGTAGTCGCTGACTCGTGAATCTTTCGGATTGCGTCGACTCTGAAGGAACAAACGAAAACCGACCGATGGGGGCGTGGCGGACGAGTGGCAGGAGCTCCATTGCTCCCATTGGCATATAAACATCAAGTGATTTGCCCCACCAGTGGACGTGACCTCCCGTCGATCAGGGACCTCCTTAAACCTCCACCCTCGGCCACGACGACACGACCGGCTTTTTTTTGTTGTCTCGTACCTACGGGGTACGAACGTCGTGTGGTCCACGTGAACATACCCACCGACGGCTTATACTCGCAACCAGCCCTAGGGTACATACATACAAACATACATACATACCCCCTTTTCACTGGTACACCCCCGACGAGTCATTCGTAGCGTACCCAAGGACGTGATAATGAAGACCAGAGCCAAGACGGCGGCAAGTCGCAAGGCGATGAGCGGACGCCATGATGGCTACAATCAAGACAAGACCGTCAGCAGTGCGGAGAAGAAGAGACAGAAGCGTCAGATCAAGGCCAAGGCCACGGTGAAGCACGCAGCGAAAGTCGAGTCCAAGAAACGACGGACCAAGAAGGAGCGCTTAAGTAGCAGCAACAACAACAAGGGTGACACGCTACTTCAGACTGAAGTGGACGATGGGTTCATCCAGTTTGAAGCCATAACTAACCACAGCAGACGTGGAAAGGACAGTACAACTGGACATAGAACACACGAGACGTCACAAGAGGAGATAGAAGCTGCTGCTGCTACTTCTGTGGTTACGCTGGACGTGCGGCCGTGGATGGTGCAAGAGAAGGAGCGGTGCGGGACGCCGAACGTCTATGCGCGTCTCCATGAGGAGATTATGGACTTTGTGCGGTTCGTGAGTCCCACGGAGCAGGAACGATGGAGTCGGGAGGAGCTCATTCAGGAGATGCAGGAGATCGTCAAGGAGCTGTGGCCGGGAGCGACCGTCGAGACCTTTGGCTCTCATTATACGCAAATGTTCCTGCCTCAAAGTGACATTGACATGGTGCTCTTTGGTGTTCCTGGGGGAACGGAGCCGCTGTTTAAACTCGCGCAGTGTCTCGAAGAGAAGGACTTGGTGAGTTACCTCGAGGTGATTCACAAGGCCCGGATCCCAATCGTCAAGATGGTGCACAAAGCTAGCGACATCCACGTCGACGTGTCATTTAATGTAGCGGGTGGCTTGGCCACGGGCGACCTCGTCAAACACTTTATGCGCGTGTACCCGTCGTTCCGTCCACTGACGCTTGTACTGAAGTACTTTATGGCTCAGCGAGGACTGAATGAGACGTACTCGGGTGGCGTGGGGTCTTTCTTGCTACAGCTCATGGTTGTGAGCTTTTTACAGCACAATGGACGTGCACTGGGGGCTAAACACGATGATCCCAGGTTTAACAATTTGGGGCAATTGCTGGTGGGATTCTTTACGTTGTATGGAAGGGATTTCAACTACACGGATCTTGGTATTTCTGTGCGAAATGGTGGCTCATACTTTTATAAGGAAGACCGCTATTGGTGTGATGCTGGACGACCTTTTCTGATCGCCATGGAAAACCCGAATGAACCGAGCTTGGACGTTGGCAAGAATTCGTTTGAAATTCGCACGGTCCAGCGTTCTTTCGACTATGCCCGTCAGGTATTACAGAACGAAATCTGCCGTCACGGTCGCTTCAAGTCTCTTTCTGGTAGCATTCTGGGCACGATTATTCAGGGAGATAGTAACTTGATGAAGCGAGATGCGCCTGATAGTTTCGGTTTCGATATTCTACACCACGATCCAGAAAAGACGGCCGCGATTCGCAAGCAGTACGAGATGCGGCGTGATGAGGAAAGGAACAAGAAGCGTGCAGCAGAGTCGGCACAGCAGAATCGACGAAAGGGAGGCATCAACGATCCACCTTACAAACGATGGAGAGAACGATCTAGTCGAGCGTACTAAGGCAAATGCCTTGGGAGTTCGGTATTCATTGAGCAGAGGGTCATCAAAAACTCCTGAATATTTGTTACGCAGTGCAACAGAATGTACCTCTACAAAGATGAGCAAACGCGTACTCGTGTCAGCGCACTTGGGTATACGGCATTTACGCTCTAAGTCTTGCAATAATTACAGGCTCGAACAAGTCGATAGCTTGGCATCTATACTTTGGTCAGCAACTCGGGGGGGAGCTGGTCTGAATCTAATAAACTTCACCGAGTTTGGGTTCCTCGGTTTCCACTTCAAGGCGTTCGCCTTCCTGTACTTGCGTTGCTCGTCTGGAGCCATCGCCATCATCTTGACAAATTCTTGCTTGCACGCTTCACTGCATGCTCTCAACATGCTTCTAGCGCACTTCGAGCACTGCAAAATCAGGCCATGACACATGCTATTACTGCAGTTGATGTGATGGTTGCACGGCTCGCCACACTGGAAACATCGACCCAACACATCGTTCGTCACCTGTTCGGACACGGTCAATTCACTCACACACCGCTGGTCGAACACGAAGTTCTTACCCTTGAACAAAGACACGTCCTCGTCGATACGGCCATCATCACTCTTTGATCCGCCACCATCAGTCACCGACCGAGCTCGTGCATGATGCTGCTGCTCCTTCAAAAAACGCATATAGTTCACGATCCCGCCATGCAGCTTTTGCACGTTCGAGATACCTTTGTACTGCGTCAAGTACGCGGCCACCTTTTCGCAGCGAATTCCTCCAGTGCAGTACGCCATGACCTCTTTTGGTTTTCGTCCATCATGCTCCCGTTCATGTGTGTCTAGAATCTCATCCAGCGCGTCAAACGTATCTCGGAACGTGTCCACCATAACTCGAGTGGCTCCCTCAAAGCGTCCGATCTCGTGCTCGTAGAAATTGCGCACATCCAGCACCAGCACATCCGAGTCGTGCTCGTTGTTTCTCGTTGTGAGCTTGCGATGCCACTGTTCAGGTGACAACTCACGTCCTGCGTCTTGTAGATTCAGGGCGCCCTTTTCAAAGCCATCACGTAATATCTGGTCACGGACACGAATATCGAGCTTTTTGAACGGCTCCACAGGCTTGTTGCCATGTCTAATCTCCTCACCTTGTACCTCTTCGTCAAACAAATGCCCGTAAAAGAGCTTCGCATCGCGTAGCAAGCTCGGGAATGACTGCTCCAAGACGGTTACCGCTGATTCCGGCACTACCAGCTGGCCGTTAATACCTTCTTCCGCAATGTAAACGCGTCCAAGTGCCCCCAATGTACCCCAGTAATCAATCATCTCTTGGCAGAGCTTAGGCAGCTGGTCTCGGTCCAGAGGCGTGTAGTTATAGAAACTAATGTATTGGCGGCGACAAGCAGGTTGAGATATCCCAGTGACTTTGTCCGTACTCAAGGTACGACGTTGAGACTTTGTCCAATGCTGGTCCAGAGCATTGAAAAGACGATACCGTGTCAACGGAAGCAGTGACGGCACCCGGAGACGTGGCACGAGTCGCAGAGAGGCGCCCAAGCCATACCTCATCTCACGTTCTAGTCCAATCCAAACCGCTCAGCCAAAAAAAAACACTTTTTTTCCGACTTTAGAAAAAGGCGGAACCAGTGCTCCATTGTTTTTTAAACACACGGCGAGTCAAAACCTCAGTGTGGCTTTGAAAACCAATAAAATGTTCAAAAGACTACAGTTCCACCGTGTCCAGCAGCCACTCCACGATCTCCACCAAAGATGGATTTACTCAAGTCTACCACAGGTTATAACGTCCAAAAAATACGTAAGTCGATCCTTCATGCCTCCGATATAATAACTAAGAAATTAAACTTCAACATCTGAGTCGGGATCGATTACTTACATGACAGGCTCGAGGTGCAAGTGGTAAAGTCGACTTGAAATCATTATTAACCTCTACTCTAACCCACAAGTCCATGCCCATGCAGCAGCTGAAGAAGAAGAAGAACTTTACGCGTCATTTTTCGACTTCACGAGCTGTTCAGAAGCATATCGACGAGTCGGAACTGCAACAGACCTACGTCTATGCTCAAAGCAGTGGTCTCAATGATGACGCGTTGCTGAGGGATCTGCGAGAAGAGACGGCACGGGAGTGGCCCAAGGCGGAGCAGCTGATTGACGAGATGCAGGGAAAATTTCTCCTCCTTCCTCGTTCAAACCACAAAAGGCTCAACGGG